>CABPRJ010000525.1:0-221043 GCA_902439185.1 Cinara cedri | reverse complement strand
GGGGGGGTATTGTCGCCCCGGAGGAAAATTTACAATGCGCCGCCGTCGCCGCGCGGCGATTTACGATATTGTAAATTTACCCGCCGCGGCACAATAACGATAATAATAACGATAACGATAACGATAATGATAATAATGTACGTCCGGCAACGAGTGGGGTGTTCTGAGCGCGCGGCCGCGAATTCCGCTTGACGGGCGCAAAGGACCGGCGAACCGGCGGTCAGGGCATACGCACAGGCTTGTGCGCAGTGTGCGGATCGCGTACAGTTGCGTGCCGCGCGAGTTGCGATTTTCGGGGGACTTTCAAGCGCACCCGCATAGCCGAAGAGACGATATTTGTTTCGCGTGAGCGGATTTTTCGCCACGCTCGCGGCCCAATAAGGAGTGTCCGGTTCCGATAGCGGTTTCGACGTTGAAATCCGGGAACGAGCGTGCTTAATTGAATCGCCGGACCGGTAATCGAGGCCCGGGAACGTACCGGAGTTTCGCGAAATCGCGCGTCGGACGTCCGGAAAAACGCAGCAGGGATAATCCGAAAAAGCGGCTCGCCCGTCGACCGACGGACCGCGCTGTTTTTCGTTTGCCGTTATGCCGTATCCATCCGGCCCGTCCCGAAATCAATCGTCTTTTCGCGGCTATTCCGGCTACGGTATTCGCGGCGAGTCCGAAAATCGAGAACGCAATTGCGAACGTCTTCTCTCCGCCCTCCCCCTCCCCCCGCGTTACCCCGCCGAATTGTTTGTTTTTTAATCGTTACTGCGCTGTTTTTCTAATTCGTCCGTCTCACACGCCTTCCCCGCCCGGCGTCCCGTACGTGCGAATCCCCGCGCTCCTCGAAATCGGACTAATAATAATAATAATAATAACACCCCTCTCGGGCGCGGACACCAATATCGCGTCGCCGTCGACGGCCGCATAATACGCACCGCCCGTAAGTAATAACGATGATAATAATAACAATAATAATAATAATAATGCGCGTACGGTTTGTGCGTGCGCGCGTGCGTCTCCATTGTTCCGGCCGGTGGCTATTGGTGACTGTGAGGCGGCCGCGACAATATAATATACTCGCGCGCACGTATATATTTACACACGTATGCGTACGTATATACGTATATGCGCGATACGTATTGCGTATAAATTATCGTACGCGGCGGACGGACGAGGCGGCCACTCGGCGTTCCGAACGGTAGCGGCACGTCCTTCTATTGTTCGGGGCGGCCGCCCGTCGTCGTCGTCGTCGTCGGCGGCGGCGGCGGCGGCGGCGGCGGCGGGTATTGTCCTCGCGCGGCCGCCGTCGTCGGCGCGACAACGTTTCCTCCGTCGTCGTCGAGACGGCCGCGGCGTGTCACGGACTGTCGTTGATTTGCGTCCGTCCGACAATAACAATAATAATAATAATAATAATAATAACGATAATAATGATAATGATAATGATAATAGGTATGTCCGAGACCGACGACTGACGGCCGCGATTTTTTTAGGGACACGGGGCGAAGTAAGGGGGGGGGGGGGGGGAAATCCGATATAAAAAAAAAAAAAAAAACCNGGGGGGGGGGGGGGGAAAACCCAAAAAAAAAAAAAAAAAAAAACCGCGCGCGTAGCGCGGGAGACGACGACCGTCGGCGGCCGCGGTCGTCGTCGAATAAAATATTTAAACGGACGATGTTGTTTTGTTTTTTTTTTCTCTTACTCGTGCGGGCGCATGCATAACGCATTGACGCGCGTGCGTTTCGGAGTAAAATCACGCGGGTACACCCCGTTTTATAAGGTTTACGAACTGGAAAAAAAAATCCACGAAAAAAACGCGTACAAATTCACGCGATTTTTTTTTTTTTTTTTGTCTTTCGACGTGACGAACACACGCTTCATCACGTAGGTATATCACGCGTAAAATATTATAACGCGGGTATTTTTTTTTTTCATATTATTATTATTTTAAATTCCGAGCTCGGCGACGAGGAATGCGTATTTCGCGGCACTACTGTGGCGCGCGTTTTTTCTTCCCCCGTCTATTAACGACTTTTCTTCCGGAAATCTCGTTCAAATAAAAAAAAATAATAAAAATAACGAACGACGAGAAATTTTTTTGTATAGTATTTTATTAGTATCCGTAGTCTCGCGGGAGGTCGTTTTTCGATGTTCCGAGCGATTGAGAGTACAAGTATAATACTTATTGGGAAAAACGGGAAAGTTTACGTCGATATCGGTTCTATTTTTTTCGATTTTGTTCGTTTTTTTCTCGAGTAATTCAGTTAGCAAATAAATAATCGTAGAGACCCGCGATTTTCACAGAGTATGCTTATACTTGTTAGCGTTTTCTAGGCACGGTACGATTCTCGGTCAATTATTTTCTTTTTTGTGTTCTTACGTATAATAGAAATGAGGCAGAGAATGACCGCCGCCACAATTCTAACAACCGAACGCTTCCCGGAACAGTTGGAATGAATCCGGCAAACTGAACCCGGCCATCATTGAACCATGTCTGCACTCTCGACCTAACGTCCCAAACAACGACTTACCGTCATATCACACACTATATAGTAAAGGCCCGAGACCCCCAGGTCCGTCGAACGGACGGCGCAAAGCAAAAGACCGTGTGGCTATCGCGTCCGAGGGTTTTCGATTGCGGGGAGTATCGGTTTTACACGTTCGTCGAACTGCTGCAGTTTTGTGTAGATTTTGTGTCGAGAAACCCGCGCGAGTCTCGTTTTACGCGAAATAGACCGCGAAAACGTACCTACAGACGTTTTGTTCGAGGTATACGACGTAAGCCCGCGAACGTTAAGGTGGACAGTCGCGATTTTTTCATGTCGTTTTTTTCACCCAACGCGTGTTTCGTGATAACGATTTTCACGCGGTCAAAACGGACGATGCACCGCGCTATGTTATTACAATATAATGTGTAACACAATATAAATACGCGCGTGACGACAAATGCGTTTGGATGTTACAAAAAAAAAAAAATAATAATAATAATAATGATAATAATTGATGAATCGACCCGGTTTCGCAGTCGTTGCGGCCCGAAACGTTAAAAACGCTATACTATTATTTTTCTCCTATTGTACATTGTGTATACAGAATGATTGTTTTACCGCGATTCGGCGATTTTACGGAGACTTTGATCGAGGTCGATTTCGATTGATTCGGTCACCCGTATAAATACAAGTATCGATTTTTGATTTAAAAAAAAATATCGACTCCCCTTTTTTTTTAGGTCACACGACAGTTTAAAATGCAAAACGGATCGGCTCATCATAAGCGATTAACATGATACGGATGATATGAAATTTATTAGGTGCGCGATAATATTCTACCTTGCTTTGTTGTCAATCGTTACTCTGTGTCAAGCAAATTCCTTCCGAATTTGAATAAGTTGCAGCCCGTTTCTGGTAGTTGTAAGTTCCACGCGCCGGAAAAATCCATTAATCCGCTACATAGGTGAATTCCGTATGGGCGATTTTAATTCGAGTGCGTGGAAACGGTAAATTTTTCTTTCGGCGGTAAGAAGATTGGTGAATTAGCGGATTATACGATTGTTGGCGGACCAGCGGTGCGACGCCCGTGATCGGACGATCGAACGCGTTCGAATTTGTTCGAATCATTGGGCGTCCACAAAGGTCTTACGAATCGCAGTGACTAAAATACCTGAATGGGTTTTGGTATTTTTGTGGGACATATAAGTTATTTGTCCGGCGCGTCCACGAGCGCGGAAATAATAAAAGCGTTCGGTTGTTATAAAACTTTGATAGAAGCGCCGTCGACGCGCGTTTTGAGACGTTACGGTAGAGGCTGTCGAATGAAATGGGAAATTGTCGATTTAGGGGTGTTTTCTTCTTCTTTTTTTTTTTTTTTTTACGGCAAAAGCGACAGATTTACGTCGGTTCGTGGTACATGAATCGTTCTGTTTATTATAAGTATTATGGGTACTTACCGCTGCACGGTTATAATAATATATCGACTCGGGTATCTAAATAATACACAGGACGCGGTACACGAACCGTTTTGCGTCCGAAGACGAATATAAATTAACTGTGGTACGTATTATGCGCAGAGAGAGCACATTAAACATGTTATTATTATTATTATTATTATATTTTATACGACCGCGCGATCGGCTTGGCGAGATTACCGTTTTTAATTGGAGTTAAAGAGCGGACGACCGACTGTAAACCGTCGGGCTTTTGCCCGCGGAATATCCTTCCGCTCGTTAACCATAATAATGTTATAGCGTATACGGTAAACCCGCAGACTTCTGCAGCTGCACCGCATAATATTGACTATATTATATTTTACAATAATAACTCACCAGCGTACGTGGTTATCTCGGAGCGCTAAAAAAAATTATATGGTTATGTTATTATCCGCGGACCAGCACTACACGTGTCTTTCCGGCGAACCAACCCGTTTTTAATCAACACGTACGTCAATGTAGTTGAATTGGTTCCTGAAAAGGCTTTCCTCAGTATTTCCTCGGTCCGTCCGGAAAACTGATACACGTCCACTACGTTGTACGATACCGCTCGGTACCCCACGGAGGAATTTTCTCGTAATAATTTTGATAAACCTATGATACTAAAATTAAAGGAATGTAGTCGGAATTAGGACGTCTTCGAGAACGTTGGTCCATGTTTTGCCGGGTCCACCCCGAGGGCTCTTTCACCGAGGTTTCCATTCTAGCG
The DNA here is from genome assembly GCA_902439185.1 of Cinara cedri. NCBI lineage: Eukaryota > Metazoa > Arthropoda > Insecta > Hemiptera > Aphididae > Cinara > Cinara cedri. Next base: position 216,358 of record CABPRJ010000525.1, on the reverse strand, counting down.
ATGCTCTGACAGAAACGAAAATTAATGAGACTGTATTGTTGCGTGTGTGTTCGCGTTTTGCCGACGGGTTTTCGCGATTATTTCTACGAAAACTACAAGGAAAATCGAACAAAAAAAAACACATACAAATCGAAGCAAAATTTCTGGTAGAAAAGTTATTTACAAAGAGAAAACCAACACAGTCCTCGCTCCGCTCCAAAGTCCAAAATCGAACGCCTCTGAAATTCGTATTGTGATGATTTACTAATACATACGCCACAAAGTCAATTGACTTGATTTTGCTTTGTTTATTTCGTTTTTTTTTTTTTTTTTTTATTGCATTAAATAGGTCGTACTTGTCGTATTCAATAGTGTTAACGTCGATTTATTTTTTAGATTCACCGCTGGACCTGTCCATGTCGCTGTTGTCCAGAGCGTTCGGCACATCGTCCGCTTCGTCGGCGTCTTCGCCGCCCAGCGGAATGGACACGGACGAACGCAAATCGCTGTCCGGCGAATCGTCGTCGGCCAACTCGTTGTCCGGCGATACCGCGTCGCTGGACCACAACGTAAACATGATCGTGTGCAACACGACCCCGGCGAAACCGAGACCGTTCCGGGGCGAACGCACCCTGTTGCCGTGTGAAGTGTGCCGCAAAGCTTTCGACCGACCGTCGCTTCTCAAAAGACACATGCGGACCCACACCGGTAAGTCCGAAACGAATGGACGGCAACGTTATTGCATAATATTAAATATACACGTTGGCCTTATACGCTTTTAAACTGAACATTCCGTGCCCCCCCCCCTCACGCGACTACTCTCCTGAAGTCCTATAACGAGCACCTCGTATGACTATTTATAGCCACGCGGATCGCAGGCGTAATGCGAACATTCTCTTCTTCATCTCAAAACCCCTATCCGACAAAACCGATTCCCCTTCCGTATCAAATTCAATTTCCGTAATTTCCCTTCCATCGAACCCGTTTTTCTTTTCCTCTCCACGTCCCTCGTCAATCATCCGATTTCCTACCGAATTCCCCCCTTCCTTGCATTCTCCGTCTTGCCCGTACCGATCCCTTATTGCTTTAGTTGTCACAGTGTTTTTTTTTTTTTCAATTATATTATATTTTAATTATTGGACTTTGTCCATAATGATGAAAGAAAAATATGTATACAATGATCCCGAAACGCGATTATAAGCGATTATTAAAATCTGTCAATAACGATCGAGTATAACGAATTTACGGTAATAACAATCTCATCGTGTTTTACGTTTATAACGAAATAATACCACAGTTACCGCCGCGGTACCCGAAAATCACGTTTCGCGTTTCTACGAGGCCGACAAAACCTAGGCGGGTAAAACGTTTTAGACTTTTAGAATACATAGAAAACCGCAAATGCCATTGGGACCGTCGTGCGTCACGTCGTCGGATGGATACTCGAATGCGGTTTGAACCTTAATTAGTAATCAGGCGAAAGTGGTGTCCCTTGCGGCCCTTTTGGTCAAAATTACATTTTGATATAAAAAAGAAATTCGGACAAATCAGTTTTATCAACAACAAAAAGCTGGCGTAAGCGACTATACTGTGTATATTTTTACGGAAACCTAACGTGTTTCCTCCCCATAAACGCCGGGAGTAGAATTTTTCGACAGCGTTAAACTGTAAGTGATACAGTTTCGTAAGCAAACAGACTATTGTCGCTCGTACAGTTATAATATTTAATAGTTAAGAGCCGTAAACGATAAAGCCGAGTGGTGTAAACGGAAATGCATATCGGTGTTAAAGGGGTTGGAAACGGTTTTCTAAATTTCTTCAAATTTTTGTAAAATTCGAAAATAATTTTTCTACTTTTTAATGATATGACTTTTCCACTAGTCTAATTGTGCGCTTTAGAGAAAGCTGGGGGACGTTTTTACGTTATTTATATGAATGTAAAGTATATATTTGACTAAAACGTTTGTATACTTATAATAGTTCGAGTTGAACAACGAAAACATGATTGAATTCATAAACGAATAATATAATTTGCATCGGACGGAATAATACATCGTTTTCAGTTTTATTACGTCAATTACGCTAACAAAACGTTCGAGAATCGTACAGATTTGTCAATTTCAACGATATACACAATCAAAATAAATGAAAAACGTTGGTATGAAAAAATATATACTTGGACCGATGTAAAAACTTTCGTTTGTTTGTTTATATAAAAACCCTTTTACAAACTCATAATGTTTGTACATTTTTAAAATCGAACCACGGGACGTACCTGAATTTTTGTCGGGCGTTCGGATCTTTTTGGCGGAAATTTCATTGTGTTTGTTGTGACCTTAGCGCCGCAAGTATCGGCCGCAGATCGTCACGGTATACTCAGCTTATCAAATCCAAGGAGAATGCGATGTTATAACATGGTATAGTGCAGTTTAACGCGGTCCTTGATTATAGAAAAAATGTCCGAAATAACGACAATATATTTATTGGATATTACGATAATATGCCAACGTAAAACGGGGAGTTTGAACGAATTTTCACTTGTTACGTACGTCGAATATTTTTAAAATGTTTTTATGTTTTTTTTTTTTTTTTTTTTTTTGCTCCGTACACATCCCCGAACAATATAATGTTGTCGAAATTTCGTCCGCGCCATTTCGTTCGATTTGCGGACGCGTTATAAGTAACATGTTATTTGATATTATAGTTAATGGGTTCGGGGATAATACAGGCGTTTTAAACATTATAATAATATTATATATATATTATAGCCCGAAAATAAACCGACGAAACAACACAATATACCTAAAATATAGAACGTGCACCCATATTATATTGAAAGGTACACATTATTATATTATTAGTCCGAAACTGTACACGGTGAATTTGGGACGATCGGTTTTTTTTTTTCGTTTTTTTTTTCCGAACGTTCGCGGTGTCCGCATCAGCTCCCCGGGGCTATTGTTCTCGCGCTAGATATTTTCTTCGTTCGGGTGAAATTATTATTATAATAATATTACGACGACGACGACGACATTGGTCTATACGGAACCGCACGTAATAACGATGGGTTTTTCTTATTGTTATTATTATTTTTTTTTTAAATTCGCCGCGATTTCCGTGTCACGAGTACCTACGGCGGCGGCGTTTTGGGTACGTGATATTACCGTATGATAATGCGCCGTTTCTTAATGAAGTAACTGGATGCATTTTTGTTTTAATGCGAAGTTGAGGGGTGGGTCGGTGTTTATAGTTATTCTACCCGCAAATCATAAACTAAGCAATAAGACCGTTTCAATAACGAATTGTATTCACAAATATTAAATTACTCGGTGGTCAAGTATATTATAACGTGTATAACTTAGTCCGTGATATCGATACTAAAGCAAACGATCGTTATTGATGTTATTTCGGCGTACATTTGGCGATAGCTGCTATAATAATAATCGTGGTCAACAAAAATGACGTTAGTGGTTACCGTGAGGGTGTGTTGTCGTTTTCGAGTTCGCATTCAAATTATCACGTACGGTTACGCTTTATCGAATCCGACTGAACAATTCATACTGTTTATCGTCAAATATAAAATTCATGTTTTGATAAGTTACGATAAAAAAAAAAATTATAATGTTTAATTGTAATTAAGATCAATAATAATTCACGTGATAATAATTTATGACATAAACAGCCCGGTGGGGAGGGAACCCCTGACCAAACACACCACTCGTACATACGCCGGACGAATATCAACAATTAAATAATATTGCTTTTCGTACAAATATCGTGTGAATTATCGCGCGCGTAAACGTTTCTCCGTTCGAATTGCGGACGATTCGAAATTAGAATAGTAATAATAATAATATACTCGTTTCGAATTATAATAATATATACAGATCTTGTAGGACGACAATCCCATCATCGTTCACCTGTACAAAGCCGCGACGAAAGCACAGCTCCAGGGAAATAACCAGTCCGCGAATCGATCGGATTCGCGCGCGAGAGTTCCGCCGCGCGGCGATTTCCAAAGACGACGTCGTCGTTTAATGTTTTTTTTTTTTTTTTTTTTTTTCCCCATTCCTCTTCCAATATCATAGTAAACTACTCGCAACATACGAGTTATACCTACGTACTCTTATTATCGAATCGTTTCCCACGATTAAACAGATCGAAATCTACGGATCCTGTTGACCGACATCCATTAATATTATACGATACATATTATAATATAATATCGGTGCGATAAAATCCCGCCGCGTTCATGACTGTGCAGCGAAAACGGAGGGTTTAATCACCCCTACTATTCGCGAATTTTTTTTTCTTTAAATCGTAGATATCGTAAAAATTAACCATTATACAATTCAATGTTCAATCTAATATAACGTTTGATCAAAACATGTTCTCAGAATGTTTAAATTGCGTGACGACGGTGCGTATTAGAACAGTAGGATTGGTATCACTGGCTTCTATGACTTCTTCTGAGTACATTTATTTTTGTAAATTATCTATAACCGTCTTGTTTTGACACAACCGATGTTTTTTAAGAATCTTGTTTTTCCCGTTAGGCGATTTTCTAATAAATTCAAATTACGAGCGACTTGACGAGCTTGTTAGGGGAGTCGGAAATAATTTGTCGTTCATTTTGATGATTACTAAGCTACGTAATGATTATTATTATGATACAAATTCAAACAATTTTTATCGTCATTCACCATACTAAAAAATTTCAGACAAACCTGTACTCGGATTAGTTTTTGATTCTCGACATTTCATCAACATTTTTAAGACAAACTTTTCTGCCATTCGTCGCATTTGTAGCATTTTTAGATAAATTTAGATGACATGTGAGAATTATTGTTTTTCTCCGCTAACCAACATTAGGTTAGAAAATATCCTCTCTAACAGCTCAAAAATCTTTTTTTCGATTCATCACAAAAACAGACGTGCATCAGAAATCACGGAAACCATTGATAGTTTGATGAACGCATTAAGACAATACAGAAAACTTATCGAGTTATTGCGAAAAGAGTAAACAGTTACCAACATATCTGCAGATGATTGCAAGAAGTCATCTTCGGGGACGAGGTGGTGTCATCGCACCTCCTTTCTTTTTATCAGTACAGTCGTTCTCTGATCCTACCGTTTCAAAAATCATACATACGCGTCACTTTGTGAAGAAAGTATACCCGATTATGTCTTATCTCCGGTTTTCTTATAATTGTTTTAGGTGAAAAGCCTCACGTTTGCGCTGTTTGCAACAAGGGTTTCTCGACGTCGAGCTCGTTGAACACCCACCGGAGAATCCACAGCGGCGAAAAACCCCATCAGTGCGGCGTGTGCGGAAAACGGTTTACGGCCAGTTCTAATCTCTACTATCACAGAATGACACACATCAAGGTAAGCGTATCGCGTATATTATACATTCGGTATATTATTCATTTGCGATTTTAATATTTGGACGACGCGCATCGTCGAAAAATAGATATTTTTTTTTTTTTTTTTCCGTCGACAGTCATTAAATGTAAATATTCCGTATAGTATAGAGGAGCATAAATTACCCAGTTCGGGCCATTATATACCTACGTACTCGTATAGAAGACCAATAAAACCAGATCGTTGACCTCTTAATGACGCGTCGTATGAGATGTGTATATAATATAGGTAGTAATAACACACGAAATTTTTCATGACAGTTTTTGTCCGAATACCTCACTGTATGTGGTAATATATAATTCGAAAATCGTTTATTAGCGAGTGGTTTTATTTTTTTTTGTTGTCAAATAATTTTTTAATTGGGCGTTTTACTACTATTCATGATCGTTACGATTTGTTTTCCCTTCTCCGCCATAGTAGTGGTTACGTTTAATATGATATACGCACGGTGATAAAATTCGTATCGAAAACCATATAAAATAAATTTCATAATTTTTACTCCACGGATATACTAGACGACAACGCTTTTTTTTTGGCATCTTAAAATATGTGTGCTATTTACGGTCAGTGACACATAATTCTAATAATTTGCCGAAATCGTCAACAGTTTACTGCCTTAATAAGATCCTTTTTTTCAGCCGTTCGATTTTTGTCGATATCCGGATTTTACCTCGGCTATGAGAGGTGAACCACAACTAATTAGTGTATACTAGTATGTGAACTAAATTACCCTATCGTACCGGTGCGACTCTTCCGACTTTTCACCTATAGCAACGGCCGTGGCGCAAAGTACGCCCGGCACTTTATTTTATATATTTTTTATTGGTTATTTTAATAAAAAGCCGCGATACCGTTTTACAGACGAGCGCTCGAAAAAAACAAAAACAATTTAAACCGATACGTAATTCTCGTTCCGTTTAGAACGTAGAAAAAAAAAACCAAAACAAATCCCCCCCCTCCCCAATATAATCCGTTTTTTTTTAGCGACGGGATCGCAACCGATACCGCCGTATTTAAGAGAAGTGTTGATAACGGTAGGCACAGTCTGTCGATGTCATTATAACGATAATCGTATTATGTTATTATAACATACGCGCCCGTAAACTGTCGGCCGCGGTTAACGACTAAACCGACGTCGTCGTGACTGCGCGCGGACGCACAACACACGCACGCACGCACGCACGCACGCGCGAGCGCAGGGCTAAACAGAAAAGATCCACAACGCGCATCCGTACCTACCTGCCTGCCTGCCTTCCTGCCTGCCTGCCTGCCTGCCTCACCGTCCGTCCGTCCCACCTGTATAATAATGATAATACGATATTTTTTATAATGTTCCGAGACTCACGCGAGATTATGGGTCTTTAATAACATACGTCCGAACCAGTCTGTGGGGCATGTTATACCCATGCGCGCACGTCATATTACGTATATATGTGTATACGTATGCATCTCTGCATATACGGATTATTATTATTATTATTATCTCCGGCGCGCAGCAGATTGGTTAGTGGTATAGATGATTTTTTTCCGTCTGTTTTTTTTTTTTCTCTTAACGTAAATTATACACGGAATTAAAATTAAAATCGTGTGGAACACACGTAACGCGCGGCCGGTGTGTAGCTGCTACTTACTTGTGACCGGGGAAGCTGACGACGGCGGCGACGCCTGCTACAGTCTCCGCAGTCCGGCGGCGGCGGCGGCGGCGGTTTAATTTCGTGTTTTTATTACGATTATTATACACCTGTATAATAATAATGATATGTGCTCGCAATTTAAAAAAAAAAAAAATGAAAAAAAGAATCGTATTTAATATTAATAAAGTATAATAACGACGGCGGTACCCACACGTAACACAGATACAAAAACCAGAATGGCGTTACGCGCGTGGCCGCTGTACCTATACGATAACGTGTAGTTTTTAATGTTTTTCGATCAATTTCGTCGTAAACGCGTAGGGAAAAGCGGTTTCCGACCGGGACCGGGACCGTATTATACCGGCCGTCGTACGCGCGCATTCGGTTGTGCGCGGTTCGAATTCGGAACCGAAAGTCCGTCTTCCCGTCTAACCGGTTGACGCGACGACGTACGCCCGACCCGACACTGGGCACGACGATACGGAAAACTGTGCGCGCGCCCCTCTTCGCGATCCCGTCCGTCGGTTCGCGAGTTCGTCCGCCGCACGTATCGTTTACGATTCGCGCGATTACAATTGTCATTCGAAACCGGTACGTTAGACGCCTGTGCACGCGCGCGCAATAACATTACGACGTCATTATACCCGCGCGCGCGCGCGCGTCGGACACGATTATTATTAGAGTTCTTCCCCTTACCCCACACACACACACACCCGGGCGCCAACGACAAATCCGAGGCGATATTCGTTTTGTCGCTGTTGTTATTGTACCGCCGAGTCGGGAACAGGTCAGGTCGGCGGCGGCGTTCGAACAACGCGCCGTAGCGAGCCCGCGCCCGGCGGGGACGGCGTTTGTGCCGCAGTCGGATTCAATATCGCGCCGCAGTGAACCGCCCGGGTTATCGCGACCGCACGCGGAACACAAGAACGTTGTCCTACGAGCTCTCATGACCCGTCCCGCGGTCCGGTCGTTCAACGCCGCGATTCGCCCGGGCGTCCCGGAGGCTCGCGGTCGTCCCTTCGCGGTCGCCCCGCCGCCGGTAAACACGTTTCCGTCGTTACGTCCGTACGTTCATAGATTTTGTCGGCGCACGGTACGTCCGCAACGTTTGCGGCCCGCGCGCCGTCCGGAAATTCTACCGGCGGCGGCGAGTCGGACGGAATTATGCGGCGAAAAAAAAAACAACAATAAATAAATAGACGAATAATGAAAAATTACGTCGCGCCGATAAATTGTACGCGATCGCGGCGGACACTAACGGGAGCAGATGCGCAGATGTGCGGCGGCTGTGTCCCGGGGTATGCTCCGCTGCGCGGCCGTTCACGTTAATAAAACATCGAAACCGTAAAGTAGTGGCACAGGCACCTAACGATATAAATGCCCGACGGACACGCGATACACGCCGGCGAATAATATAATAACGATATCGGTGGCACGCCGCGCGCGTCAATAATAATAAAACGATAAATATTGTTTGAAAAAAAAAAAAAAAACGCGATAATAATAATAATAATAAAAATCGCGTCGGACGACAAGAAAAACGAGACGGGGGCGATGGGGAAACGCGCGCATGATATTATAACTGTAGCGTATCGGTGCGGTCCTCTGTATAACACGCGTACGACTCGCGATAAAAAAACGACGTGTCGTCCGGCCGTATTCGCCGGCAAACGATATTATTATTATTATTTTTTTTTTTTTATCAAAAAATCCCGAAAAAATGTAATGTTTTTCGAAGGCCTCAAACTCTTGTGGCTCGTAAGCCGCACTTCTCAGCAGTTTCGTTTTATTTCTCGTCACTCGAATCCGTCAGCGGCAGTATATTTTATGTTAGCGTGCGATAGTATTCAGAAAAAGCAACCGGTAATTTTGCCCCTATTTTAAACTATAGCACTTTTTCTGAACGGAAATCTGACTGGGACGGTACTTTAGGCAGGCCCAGCTGTTTTCACAATAAATGGGAAAAAGCGAGAAAATCGCGTAGGAAAAACCGGGGAAATAGATCAATTTTATCAAACAAATATTATTAAATATATTACGATATAAAGCGCATTGTGATTGTTTTTACCGCATTGTATATTGTATTGTTGACAAAGCAACACTATTACGTTATAACCGAGCTCCGCTCAGAATCGTTTTTCGTTAGCAGCGGTTAATCGTTGCGTGCGTAACATCGTGTACACACAAATATTTCCCCTCTACCTTCCCGAATTCTAGCCTGTACAATTGCCGCAGCGGCCCGCCCGTCGCGCGAAGTACATCCGTTTATTTTTTTTTTTATACAAATTACTCGCAGCCGGGTAACAGTTAAACGCGCCGTACCGACTCGTTACCGGCCCGTAACGACGCGACGACGACGACGCCCCTGCCTGTTATTACAGGCGTGTAATATCGGAAGTCCGGTCGACGGACGAAGTCGTTTTCGGCGGACTCGTCGCCCCGTCGTTGCGTCCGTACGTACGCCGCCGGCGCGCCGTTTCTGCTCCGGCGGGTCGTACACAAGTACTCGCATATAATAATACACCGACTCGTACGGGTTTATTATTATTATTTTTTTTTTTTAATAAATTATTAGATTTTCTCCGCGTATCATACGGCCGACGACGGTAAGCCGTGGGAACGCCGGCGCGCGTTATCCGAACCGTATCGCGACGCCTTATCGCCGGCACGTATCTCGCCCGGCCCGCGTAGCCGGTCCGCGCCGCGCGTTACATTCGGGCGCGCGCGAACGCACGCGGCGGCGTATTTCGCTCGTGGCCGCGACGGCGGGCAGCTGACCGGCGCACACGACCGCGGTTTTTTTTTATGCACGTACGGTACGCGAGATATTTTCACGATTTACGGGTTGTTTTTTTTTTTTTCTCATCTCCCGTCCCGTACAGGTATACGCGCGTGTGTCCGTCGTCGTCGTCGTCGTCGATACACCGACGATACGCGGGCGATGTACCGCCTCCGTTGCCGACCCGCCGGCCCCGCACAAATGCATCGCACATTTACAATACTAACACAGCGGGATAAGCGATCGCGGACCGCGCGCGCGGCGGTATTCGTACGCAGACGCACGTGTAATACGCGCACAATAATATAACGCCGTGATAGCCGGGACCTGGTTATCGGGATCCGATCGGCCGCGAGGGCGGAGTGGGACGCGTACGATGGGGGACGCGCGGGTGATCGGGTGTGCGAAGAGGGTGCGTTATGGGAAGTGCGGTCCGGCGACGTTATTATCGCGTAACGGGATCGACGGCGACGTGAAGATTTACCGCGGGACCGTGGCCGGAGGGCCGTACGGCGATAGCATTTGTGTTTGCTATCGAATCGGCGACGGTACCCACCCGCGTTTTGTTTTTTTTTTTTTTTTTTTACCGTCAAACGTCCGCCGACAACGTGTTTCGTGTTTGTTATTATCGTTGTCGACCGCGGCGACGCAGTAAAAAGTGAAAAGGAAAAAAAAAATCCGACGGACGTTATCGTCGTCCGTAGGTATACAGACCCGGCAGTCGCGCACACGGATTTACGACCGACCGGCGGCGCGTCGACGGCGTTCGCGGCTCGAATGTACAAGCGGAGATAATCGATTAATTTTTCCAAATCTGTATTGTAAACGACGCGCAAACAACGACGACGACTCCCCGCGAACGCGGCACGGTAATTTATCGCGTGGGCGGCAGACGTGACTATATTATTGCGTGTGCGCCTAACGCGTAATACTATTCGGCGGCCCGGGATTTACTCCCGGTACGGCCGATCGACGTTCGGTGCCCCCACGTCAAAACCGATATTGAGCGCACAAGGCGCGGAACGACAAAAGCGCCACCGGGCACGTTCTGTCCTAGGCGGAAAATAAAAAAAACGGATAGGAACGATTATTGCAATATCGCGTACCGACTTCCGATAAGCGTTCGAAGTAGAGGGTGAATTGAATTTCCGCACGCGCGCAACATTATTTTTCGGGAGTCAGCAGATAATACCGATTTATTCGAATAACGTCGACCATCCGCGCGGGTATAATTGTACGGGTACACGCCGTAAAAATTATAACGATCAGATAATAATGACGGCGACGGCGGTTTCCCGCCGCCTCTGCTGTCCCGTCCGCTCGCGGTTTCACCCATAGTGTACCGCCCCGCTCGAGAGGACGTCATTGTACGTATATATATATAATAATAATGATATTATTTTTATTATTATTATTATTATTATCGTCATTGTACAGAAAACCGACAGACCGAAATAATACTTACACATTACGTACGATGATGATGTCGTAAGACACGCGGGAAAAATAAAACGAGACCATATGACTTCCTGTGCGCGCGTTCGAACACGCGGTAGCCGCTGTACGCACACACATAACACGCAGTAAGTGCGGCCCATTGTGTATTGTGCGCGGTGCGAGAGCTGCTACCCTCTGCACGGTCGACGGAGGCGTTTCTTTCCAAAGAGAGAGAGAGAGAGTGAGAGAGAGTGAGAGAGAGGGAGAGAGAGAGAGAGAGGGGACAGACGTCACATAGACGAAAAGTTGCAAAATCATCGTCTTCGCTACATAGCTTTGTATATTACATGTTATTATATATATATATATATAGCTGCGGGTCGTCGTCGTCGTGTCGAGTGACGTGCGACGACGACCGCACCGCATTATACGCGTATTTTGTACAATATAAAAGATACGTATAGGGTACACGCGGTGGGCGAGAGGACGGACCGCGGAGTAACGTCGAGTATATAGATATAAAAAAAAAAAAAAAAAACCTCGAAAAAAGACTCACTAATGACCGGCTCGCGCGGTACGGAGGAAATCGTAATTTGACGGCGGCGGCGGGCGGAGCGCGTGCCACTTAAGCGAGCGCGCGCGCGCGCGCATTCTCGACAGACGAAAACGATTGAATTAAACGATTAATATATTATTATTATTATTATTATCATTATCATCATTATTATCATTATTATTATTCTGTTTGGACAATGGGCAGAATCGTGTGTGCCCGCGACGCCGCCGACGCGCGGTCCGCGGGAGCTGCCGGGGCAACAAAACGTTTCCGGCCGGCGCAGCGTCTCCGCCGCGATAGAACGCGCGCTCTACAATAATGACACTGTACGGACCGGCTCTTATCCTCTCTTATCCGTTTTGCACGTGTATTTTGAAAAAAAAAAAAAACACGTTCGTTGATTCAATAGTAATAATAATAATAAAAAAAACTACTCGGCACGACACGCCGCCGCCGTCGAGCGCAAAGTCATTCTACTTTCATAATACGTGTATTAAGCGGCTCTCGCCTCGCCGACGATTTTCTTGTATTACAGCAAAATAATATACTGTACGTATGTGTGGTTAAACACCATGGTTGGTATATGTTTGCGGGGGGAAAAAAACGTTATACCCGCCCCGTCCCGTGATAATAATAAGCGATAACACATAATAGCATATCACACATACGGAGAACAATATTTATGTATATAATTATTAAGCTTTTTTTCAATTTTTCGTTTATAACGTTACTGTAATCGCGTTTTTATCTATACGATTTGAGAATCTTGACACGACTCACTGCAGGTGTACTACTATACACACCTCGCGCATCCCGTAACCGCGATTAAATATACGCTTAATTTATGATTTAAGTTTGGTTATAAACGCCATTTTTCAATATTCAGTAAAAATGTATGTCGTATAGGATTCAGAACAATCTGAACTGAGGCAGTTTTAACGAGAACAACACACCTCGTTTCCGGTTGTATTTTGCAATTTTAAAAATATTTGATTCGCCGCTTACCATTGATCTATACATCGTATGCAGACGATGTTTGACGAGAATAATTTAGACTCATGGGCCCTGTCCTTTTCTTCTTCATCCCGCGGTCGTCAAACTTTCGATCGGTTGGCCGCAGCTCTCCGCGCTTTGCTCGAATCTTTCAATTTTCGATATCTTTTCATTTTCCGTCGTCTTTCGTGATTTTCTGTACATATTCCACCTTAGGTCTTCGTATTCTAATAATATACATCTTCTTCTTTTATTTTTTTTTTGTATTCCATCCTGAGATTGGATCATGGCAATTCTCCATTCTTCCCGCACTTGAGAATATGTCACGCGTTATTGCTATTTCTTTGGACAATTTATACGATAGTTTCCCGTTGCCTTTCGTATCGCAGCCACCACCAGTTACACGGTTCTCATATCTGCTGGTTGCTGTTTGACGTGCAGCTGTTTCTATCATATAGTAACTAACCTACCTGCACTCACATCTAATATTGCGGTAGCTGCTGCTCCATTACCAGTCCATTATTTTAGTCGTCTTTTACGACAGGCGGTAGGAACAACCGCTGACCGATTATTCTAACCCTGATCTTCTACGTGAACCTTTAAAACGTCTTCGTTTGCGGTATTCGGTTCTGTCACTCATCGAAATCTCGAGCATATATTTGAATACGCATTACCGTTTACCGCGTTTCGAATGTTTCTAACTCCGGGTCCAGAGTATTATACCGATTTAAACGTAAATAAACAGTGCGCTCTCGTTATACGCACCCTGTGTATCCGGGCGACACAATATTCGATATTAGACATACCTGTTGCAGAGCGCACTGCGAGAACCACGCGAAGGTCGATAACGTACACTCTTGTGCCGTGCGTTGTTGCGGGTTTTGGCGTTTCCAATCGAATTTCACGTTATAATAATAATATATTCTATCGTATAGCTATTTAATTCTGCTAACGTATCGTCGTATGTTATAATAAGCTAACACAGCCGCAGCGATCGAATTTTGGAAACACGAACAATATTATTAAATTTACCGGGCAATATATCGGCCGTGGGCATTTTTTTTTCTTCTGGTTTTAATTTATCGCCAAAAATACCGATTCGTGTGCGCATATATTCAAGATTTAAAAAAAAAAAAATAAAAAAAAAAACCGTTTATAACCGCTTTTGCGAAAATCGAGAACCTGCGGCCATAAAATTCAGTTATTATTATGTGTATATTTGGTCGACCAGGAGAGTGGTTTATCCGGAATCGAACAATTTTAACCGACATCCTCTACCGGCTATACATGTATATATATACCTACCTGACACGCATATTTTTTGTCAGGTGCACCTCAGAGCAATATTGTTGTATGGCTAGTCGTGTTATTATTATTTCTTTATTTTTTTTTTTTATGTATCTATATATATTTTTTTTTTGTCGGCCAACTGTCGCGCAACAATACTAAAGAAAAAAAAGCAATTACATCACGTGCGTGTTATTTTTTTAAGGAAATGACTGTGTATCGTGTGCACTCCCGTATATACCTATATACCTATACATACATACATATGAATACTTATATTATATGCGCTGGGCGTTTGAAGAGCAATTTCCTATTTCACAAAACCATATGGCGTTCCCTTGTGTGTACGTCTTGGCCGGGGCGCTGGCGGATCGTAACAATCGCTATTATCTTATTCTTCGACTTCCCTTCGACAACAACAACAACAACAACAACGAAAACAAAAAAAAAAAAAGGGGGTTCCTGACAGACCGGAACCCCGTGGAAAAAAAAACGTCTTGGACACGGTCCGAGTAACAATTCTCACAACACCCCAGCCCTGGCGTCGCGGGCGATGTGCAGGCCGATCGCAATAACACAATTACAACAACAAGACGGGTCGCCAATAATATTAATAACTTTCGAGTTCGCAGTTTTATCGGCGTTTCACCGCGATTCTCTAAAAATTTACGCGCTCGTTTGAATAACGACGGAGAAGATATGGAAAAAAAAAAAATCCGCCGTCCACGTTTTGATCTCTTTAAAAAAGCGAATAAACCCGTTTGGACGAACATAATCGAATATTCGCGCATTTTTTTTTTCTTTTCGTTCTCCGAATTCTCGTGTATTACATATATATATGTATATAGCGTTACATAGGTATACGGGCGTCCGTCGCCGACGTGAAAGAATATCGTTTCGTCCTTATCCCCCGCCCCCAGCTCCTCGACCCGACGCCCTCACCCGTTCGTAATCGTTACAGACATCTTTCCTCTTGTATACATTATAGATAAATTTTATACATACGCGGGCTCTTATTATTATAATATTGTTCGCGCGCGACAAGAATGACCGATCGTATATGGTATTAAATAATTTACATTTTTTTTTTTCCCCGCCGCGACGTTATAAATCGGTCGCACAATATTCGCAGTTTGATACGTTTTTAATCAAACGACGACGGCTGGTGCAAAACAACATGTTTTTTTTCCCCTATCGTTTTTTTACCTCTTTTCTCTCGCGTTTAATTCGCGATTTTCTTACATTACGCGCCGCACGCGGCCTCGAGTCGTCACTATGTAGTTTTATAATAATTGTCGGCCGATTCTAAGGGGGCGTGGGGAGGGAAGGACAACGCATTTTCCTTATATAATATAATATGTTTACGTAACAGAATTTACCCGGATAGTACACGGTGTAGAATATTTCACTTTTTCCTCTTCGGTATTCTATACCCGACCGGAGAAATCGGTCGACAATCGTTTAACCGTATCGACGGCGTTTTGTTAAAAGGGCGTATACCAGTAAAACACTTTTTTTTTCTGGATGCAAAATAAAAAAAAATGTTTTGCAAAGAAACAGTAAAACGGTTTTTAATGATGTTTATCGTGTAAAACAATAAAATTACTCGTACACATATAAAATACATTAAACACAAAGTATATACATGCATTGAATGTGGTGTGTACGCTCTTTTAACAAATCAGTGTTGATTTAATTATATTTTAAAAGTTTTGTTTGTTCTCGGTCGAATCTTACGCGGAATCGTACGCGTATAGTCTGCAAACGATATGGTTAGCGAATTACGCGTTAGCAAATATTAAATCCGCGTTTAACCGCTTTGGTTTTCCGCCGTCAAAGAACAACCGAAACACATACTGAAACTGCATTAACATCAGTACAATATTCGCTTTTTGAACATTTCCGGGACACGGTACAGAACATAATGTTATAATATATACACACACACGTACATCTCGCCGAAATCCAGAAACGGGCCAATTCTATGAAATCTCCGCGCGCTCGGTTTCGCGACTCTCTGCCGGAAGTAGGTACACAGCGCCGTTCGACATCACAGAACGAACACAAACAAAACGATATCGTTTATGCTGTTTCGCCCGCGGTACAATCCGAACGATATTAACAATATCATTATTTATTATTTTCGTGTTGTATAGTACTCTATAGCGTATTTACAGAGGGACGATTTACATTGCGATATCATTCTTCAGATCTTTCAGATCTCCGTCTACTGTTTTCTTGTACTTACGCCCGCTTAGAAGTTAGGTGTTTCCGTTATCGGGTACAAATAAATCAAAAGGACTGATGAATACGCGTTGAAAAATGCGTGTACCGAAAAGTCATTGTTAATAATATAAGGAGTGCGCACAGAGCCTGATTTAGAATTTTTTAGGCCCGGGACAAAAAGAAAAAACTGGCCTGTTTTTAATCCATTTAATACGAATATTTTTTATCTCATACCCATATTTTTTGGTGTTCTCCAATTTTAAGGATTAATTAAAATTAAAATAATAATTAAATCAAGTAGGCGGGCCCCTGATCCGCATGGGCCCTGGACAAATACCCACAATGTCCTTGCGTGAATAGGCCCTGAGTGTGCACAACACTGTTGCACGAAACGGTACGGTAACGATAAAATCCAGCCATAAAAAACTATGAACATAATTTATATATTGTTACCGTACCAATATTATGATGGAAGTATTTTTACTCTGCAGTAAACGATATTCGGAAGACCAAACGTATAAACGTAAGAAAACGAATAAGGGGGTGATGGAGGAGGGATGAAAGAGATCCCCGACGTCAAGTTTTTAATATTCTGCCATCTCCCCCCCTCTAAATTGTAAATACGCCACTGACAATTCACTAGGGGCGCTCGTCTCATTTTTTTTTTTTTTTTTTTGGCGAAGTTCCGTTTAATATTCAAATTCTGATTTTTAATAAAATATATAGGCTCTCATTTGAAAAACCGAAGACGGTATCGCCAACAGGATACTCCTCGAATGTCGTGAAAAATCTAAGTATTCGAAACTATACCGCGGCCACACTTGAAAATTCCGAAAATTCCGAATTCGCGGGTGGGGCGAAAAATGGGGTGGGCGCGCTCGGTGAATCGCCGTGCACACACGTGCACGTATACTCGATATCGCGCCGACCAAATGCCGATCCTTGCAGTGTATAATACGTATAATTACATACAGATACCTACTGCGGTTATAATAATATACACACACACGTATAAGAGACTCGATCACGCGATTATTATTATTATTGTTATTATTATCGTTAAATAATACACCCGCAGTAAAAACATGTCAGATCTCCCATTTGGTATCCGCCGTCGTCGTCGCGGCAGCAGCAGCAGCAGCAGCAGCGGTATTGATCGTTTTACAATAGGAACAATGGACACGCGAAGGGTTCTCGCGCAGAAGTCGTTTTCAATACGATTATCATTATTATTATTATTATTATTATTATAAATTATTATTTCGAAAAAGACGCAGCTCCGTATATGTACACGTACATACACTGCACAGTTTCTTTGTGGCCCTGTCTCTCTCTCTCTCTCTCTCTCTCTCCTCCCCCGAGTGCCCTCTCGATATACGTGTAGCTTTACACCGTATACACACGCGTACATGAAAGGAAAACATTATTATTACTATCGTCGTCGCCGTCGTCTGCTTCTTCTTCGCGTATACAATAATAATAATAATAATAATATTACGCGCGTTATTCCATCTTTTGTACGGACGGCTCGCACCCCCTTACCCGCCGCCGCCGCCGCCGCCGCCGCCACCCCCGTACGCCCGTACATACGTATTACACGTGTGTGTTTATAGGTGTGCCCGACGTGCGACGGGTACTATATTGATCGAATAATTATTATACCGGGCGAGTCGCACAACAATAATAATTATTAAATTACCGCCTTATGTTCGGTGCGCGCGCGTTGTTTGACGCGCGGACGGAACGATAGCCGACATTATCGTATCGCCGTTGTTATTATTGCCGCGCGTACGCGCCGGAGACGTACCGCGGCCGCAGCACCTTTACGTGGTCGCGGCGGACAGGTGGCGTACCCTCACGACGACGACGACGACGACGTCGACGACGAAGACGATTCGTTCCGACACGGACGCTCTGCGGTACCGTCCGTACAACAATATTATTGTACACACCGTACGCGTCGGCTGGCCGTCTACTGCCGCCGAAATTATTATTATTTTTTTTGTTTCCTATAATTCGATCGCGCCCCGGTCTCGCCGGTTTTTACTCCGTTAACCGGCGGCGCGACGCCGGTTAACGGATAATAATCGCGCGACCGGCTCCGCGGTATGACAACACGCGCCTTGTACAAATAACGAATACGAGTGTTGTTTTTTTATTGAATTAGGTCCCGCGTACCGGCCGATATCCGGGTCGGACGTGCGCCGGGAGAGGGGAAAAAAAACGCGCCCCGGTCGGTGCGCACCTGTACGGTGTACCGACACTAGAGTCGGCGCGCCGGCCGATTCTGCTCGGAACGGTTTCCGTCCGTTTCGGACCGAAAGAGGGGCCCCGGCCATCGTCGTATGGCGACGAAAAAAAAACCGACAAATTATTTTTATAACGCACGCACGGAAGCAAATTGTTTCCCGGCCGTAATTTCTGTGCGACGAGAAAAACACTAATAATAATGATAATAATAATAATAATATATGTACGCGTATACGCATATTATTATGTTATTATCGTGGCGTGTTGCGGATAATAATACCGTGCACATACGGACACGCGCAATGTATACATTATAAAAAAAAAAAATCACCGTTCGAAATCGACCTCTGCGTAATTTCGTTATCTCGGCGGAAATAAAAGACCCGCTGACGGGCGCGCCACCGTCGTCGGCGGGAAGAGTTGTGAGGGCGGCTGCGGGGTAGTAGGGCGCTCGACATGCGTACACGACGATTAGTCGGCGCTAAGGAAATACGATGCGGCGGCCGAGCGAAACGCGTATAATAATCGTTTTTGAAACGTCGCGATTCCCGTCAACTGCGCATTTCAACTTAAAACGGTTATAAAAAAAAAATTTTTTAAAAAAATAACCTACTACTACTACTACATTACATTCGACTTTCGTTCGCTCGTCGCAAAGCACGCGGCTCGTGACGAACGTCGTAGTGGTTGAATTTGCAAGTATTTCCGTTTGACCTTTTCGTCCGCGTTGAAACCGAGAAAAACACTCGACAACGGTCGTCACGTATAGTCGCGCTAATAAACCGTTTTGGAAATTTCACCGCGTTTAGAGAAACGCGTGCGCTGTTGGCGTTTCAGTTCTCTGCGGTCGTTTTCAGCCGAATTACAATACGAAACCAGAGTCGAAAACCAACAGGAACCGTTATTGAACGCGTAAACGTTCACGCGGTTTTTACGTTTTTTTTTTTTTTTTTCTTCTGGATTTTCGCCTATAATCAGGGCTACTATACAAGGCGAAAATCGACCTCCCCAACTATAAAGACTCGAAACGCCGCGGGAAAACTCGCTCGTTGTTTTTTCGACCGGCACCAGATTTCTGGTGGGAAAGTCGTTTACAGACAAACAGAAAAAAAAAATAAAAAAGAATTCCGCTTCGTTCAGAATTCACAATATACCGGCGACGAACGACATTGTACCGTCGACTTTTATAAAATACATCCTAAATTGTATTATATACGGGCATAACGGCAATAATAATCGCGTTTATAATATATTTATACGTTATCGTAAAACGGCTCGAAAAACGCCAATTAAATTATATTTTATGTGCGACGGTCATATTATACCTATTATGATAATAATATAGACGACTTTATTACCGTGGTTTTTTTTATATATATGTTTTTTTTTTCTTATACATATATTTATATACTCGGCGGCGGTGTTGACAAAACCCCGAACGATTCGTATCGTTTTTCATGTATGTGTGTGTATATATATATTTAATACGGTAAAACAATCGACCGACCGATCGATCGATCGATCGATCGGTACGTATGGTATACGCTTTGGTGGGTGCTCATTAGAAGAGTGAACGTGTACTACCCGTATGGGGGGAAAAAAAAAACACGCATTGTTCGGCAAAAAAATAACAACGAAAAAAAATACCAGACACTGCTGCTGCTTCTGTGTCGTCGCGTGTTCTCCGGCTCTCTCGTCGTCGTCGTCGTCGTCGTATTACCCGTAATATCAAATTTATTGCACGCCGACGACGACGACGACGACGCGTGTACCGCATTCGGATCCGAATCAATCGAAAGGTCCGTGTTTTTTTTTTTTTTTTTTTTTTTTACCCAAGTCTCGCCGTCGACACGAATAATACTATACGAGTGCATACATATGTATATGCGACCTATATATTATGGTGTAGTAACGCGCGTTCGGAACATTCGGGAATATTTCCCCGACATCGGGCGCGCGCGCAAAGTGAATACGTACTCGTGTGTGGGAACCGAGAAAACCGCGCGAATCGCGGCTTCGCACGGGTCGAAATGGAATTCGAACACAATATTTTCGGGTGATGAGGGGGGGGGAGGGGGGCGACGATAACGTTGCGCGACCGCGTTAGTTTTTGCGTTTCGCAAATAGCGCGTTATTTCTTTGAGTTTTGTTCGTTCGCGATCGGACGCGATTCGTCAGTGGCGAGCGAGCAACCGCCGTCGTCGTCCGGTGAACAATCGTGGTCTTGATCGCCGCGGCGCGCGGCAATAGACGCATTCGACGGCCCTCGCACGATTCGCGAATCAAAAAATTACAATTCAGCCAATAATTTATTTATATGTTTATTATAATGCGTAAAAAAAACAACAAAATCTAAAATAGTCTGTTTATAATAATAGGCACGCCAACAGTTAAAATACAATATCGAAAATAATTAGAAACTAAATGAATTACGAACACGTCGAAAATGTATGTACAACATTTAAAAAGTTGTCAATGTCGAAAATATTGTATTATTTGTATTAACGTAAAGAGATATTTTGAGCGATTCGGCGTAAAAAATGATACTTTCGTTCTACTTCGATAACTCTGTGCAATTTTTAAAATTCGTTTATCCGAATCAATAAATATTTTTAATTTTTTTTTGGGGGGAGGGGGGAGGACTGTTATCTGCTTCAAGTTGGCTGTAAAACGCGTCTCGCCCAGCTTGTACTTAGGAAATATGTATTACGGACATTATATCAGTGGTTTTATAGTTTATAAACATAGACAAACCAGCAGACGATTTTGCTACAAACACGTTTAATGATTGATTTACATGTATATATATATACATATACTCTTTTTTTTTTGACGTTCAATTGTCCCCGCGTCCGTTTGTCTCACATTCGACAGTCATACCGTGTGCAGACGATTCGATAGTGATTTTGATTCCCCCCCCCCGCCCGCCCGCGAAAATCGTTAGCAATCCAACGTCCGTCGGCCGGAGAAAGTCCGGGCACCGGGACCGGCGGATCGCGGCCGCCGCCGGGCCGCGTAATAATGATCGCAGTGTCCGGTAGCGGCGGGGCCGACCGACGAGCGACGCACGCCGTCGCCGGGCGGACGGCTGTTTTCCCGCGTCCCGGGGTACAGGTACGGAGGTACCGGGAACACGTTGCGGACGCACGCGTGCGCACCTCGCGTCCCGGAGTACGTTTCCCCTCACCCTCCCCTTGTACATTGTTATACCTGCATTATAGCGCGCGTACGGGAGGCGCCCGCGCGCGTATCGCGTGCAGCACGAAGCGTATATTATAACATTATTATTATTATAATACGCCTCTGTACACAAACACGCGCGCGCGTACACACACACGCACACACGCACACGCACACACACGCGCACACACACACATACACACACGCGCGCGAGCGAGCGCGGGTATCGTGTTATCATTATTATATTGTAATGTACGCCGACCGCCGCAACGGCAGCAGCAGCACCGGCCGGTGTAACCGCGATCGAAACGTCCGCGGTTATTACGTTATCGTCGGGATATCGCGCCGGCGCGCGCCCGCGGAATGCGAGAAGCGCGCGGTACGGGACGCGAAAACTTCCGCCCCGGCCGTACACACGCGCGACGGCCGCGCGCCGCCGGGAATCTCGTCCGGGACGATAATTCGCCGCGGACAACAGGTGCGCGCGTACGCGCGTAATAACAGCGCGTGGCCCGCGGCGCGGCAATTATCGTTTACCTCCGTCTGTCCGGCGATTATTATTTATTCGTATTCCCTCCCGTGCACGTTGTTTTAGAATACGGTCGGGCGCGCGCGCGAACCCGGCGAAAACCGGTACGGGCCGCGGCGACGGAACACGCGCGCGCGCGCGCGAACTCTCCCCCGGGCCCGGACGGCCGGCAGCGCCTCTCGACCTTGTGCCGTGAACCGGTGAACAGGTGCGATCCCTGCATTGTAATAACACCGTATTAAAATTATTCCGATGTCGTACACGACTTTCGCCTTCCCGTTCGGTATCCGTACACGACCGACGGCGGTCAATGCATTGGCCGCGTTAGATACCTCTACCCGTTATTCGGTCCGTTGGTCTTTCCGCTTTTGCCCGCGCGGCGGCGATGACAATATTACGATTGTTGTACGGTAATTATCGGACGGACGACGGCGCTAACGATGTGTAAAAATATATTTACATGTTGCCACGGCGGCCGAATAGTTTTTATGTATATTCCAACAATGATCTTTCCACACACAAACCCCCGTCCCTCTCACTCTCTCTCTCTCCCGCGCCATCCGTTTATACGTAACGATACGTCGCGTTGCTTTTTGTACGACAATCGGCGCTAGTGACGCGCGTCCGAAAATTTCCGGTATTTGTACGCCCGGAATTCGGCGATATATTTTGAGTCAAATTTTAAACGTTACCTCCGTCGCAAACGGTTTACGTTTAAAAAATTAATCAGCTGTATAATGTACACCGGTTCGTGCTTGTTTTGTACTGTTTGAGCGAATCGACCTGTTATCGAGGATAAGAGGACATTGTCTGTGTTCGTACGTTGGTTTTTTTTTCAAATTCAAACATCTTTGCGTCCCGTCGAAAAATTGAAATATCCGCAAAAACCCAACGTGACGAACACAGACAATATTGACGTCCCCCTTACCTTTAGGTCGTCCGATAATAAGCCGACTCGGCCCGACGTCAAAACCGACAGCGCGAAATCGGTTCTACTGAACACGACGGGGATCGGGCAAATGAGAACGTTTCGGATGCCGTGTTATCGTAGTTTCACGCGAAAATTATTATTATTATTATTATTTGTTTTTCGTGTTTTAAATATTATTATTTGTTTTAACGGAACGCGAAATATAAAAAAAAAAAAAAAAAAAACATATTACAATTATTATTATTATTGTCAGTAATGTCGTTTGCGGTGCGACACGTCTAGTTTTTTTTTTTTCGCGCGCGCCCGTCACTTAAACCATAATAATATATTATACCGTAAAATATAGAGACGGACTCGCGCAGTATTATTATTATGCGGTTTTTTTTTCCCCCATTTTTTATGGTCGTTTTTACGAATCAATTATACAATTACGCCTATATACGCACACACACACACACACGGTATTAATGCGCGTATATTATAGCGCGCGGCGTACCCGACCTAAAGGCCGGCGGCGGCGTGTGTTTACGATTCGGAAATCGATGCCGCGCGCATTAAAATATTATTATTAATATGTATAGCGGTCGGCGATCGGTGTTTTACGACCCGGACAGATATAAAAAAAAAAAAAAAAAAAAAAATAAATAAATAAATAAAAAACGGTTGTTTTATACTCATTTTCACGTCCAGGTCGTTGAAAACTCAATTAAAACGCCCGTCCGATCGAATAAAAATACACCTGCGCCCGACGACGACCGCGTGCTAAATGAACATTAGGTGCGCCGCACAGATTTATGCCGACGGCGTGTCGTCTGGTCGTCATTATTGCCGCCGTTTTATCGCGTCGCGTCCGTTATCGTCCGCACGATACAATCGTATTACATTATATTTCACCATCGTATGCGAGCGATCGTTGTACCAGCGACGTACCGTTAACCGTTACCGTCGAAAATGCCCGGGACACGCAGCTGAACGCGCCAACATTAATAATTGTTATGTTCGCAGGAAAAACCGCACAAATGCACCCTGTGCGCCAAATCATTCCCGACGCCCGGCGATCTGAAATCTCACATGTACGTGCACAACGGGTCGTGGCCTTTCAAGTGTCACATCTGCAACCGCGGGTTCAGCAAACACACGAATCTGAAAAATCACTTGTTCCTGCACACCGGTAAGTGAGTTACATAGCCCGTCTTTCCTATCTAAAATACGGTTACGCGTAAACAATTATAATCAAGCGTATAAAACGGAAACGCTAGCCAAGCTCATAGTGTGCCCATCAAAATACTGTCATTGGGGGACCGGGGATTTTGTTTTCGTTTTCGACAATTCGCTGTTTGCGACCGACACGGGCCGTGCGATCAACCGACGCGATGATTGCCCCTACCAAAAACCTCTAAACCTCTAAATGTTTGTGCGCCGTTTCCAAGGAAATATGAAAATTAAACGCTATAGAAACACGAGATTAAAATGTTTGACGAATGTCATTCTAAAATATTTTCCAAATTACGAACTATTCGGCCGAAAAATATGTCGACACATTCGCGCCGTTGCCTAACAATAATCGAACATATTTCGACAACTATAAAATTTCCCTGAAAATATTTTGCTCGCATCATGGAAACATTCGTTTGCTGTGCGGGTAGTTAGGAACCGGCAGCGGGACACCGCATGTGATACCGCCCCCGTGTTGTGCACAGCCGTATTAGACGCGTCCGACGGTCGTAAAAAAACAAAAATAACAAAAAAATAAAAAAATAATAATACTTTCATTACCGCGTAGTATATCATAACGCAATATGTCGGAGGACTTTTGCCCCGGGGCGATTGGTGATTATTTTTCTTTTATCAGGTATATTATTAAAAATGTTTCCCTCTGTACTTTTGTAATACGACTCGAGCTGCAGTATAATGTAATACGGCGCATATCCGTATACTTACCCGCGCGTACACATTCTCCCCGCGTCTTCCGGGCAGGCGGTCGCCGTCGCCAGGACGGGATTTCGGGGATCTCGTTATTATCATCTCAACCATCCTCTCTCCTCCCCTACCCCCTCTCCTCAACGCCGCTCCTGATCCCACGTTAATGGAATCCGTGTTTTCGCCTCGTGTTCACGACGACTCGAGTGTACGCGATGTGCCCACCCACCTATATAATATGCATCACGCGCGTCGCGTCGTAATAACATTAGGTGTACGGCGCGGCGAATGCGCTTCGGGACTCGGCCCCCGGATCGCAGACGAGACCCGGTTATCCGGGTGTGATTATAATATTATTGTTACTCGCAGACACGGTAGCCCGGAATAAAAAAAACCGGCGAGAGAGACAGAGAGAACGTAATAACAAAAACAAAAAAAAAAAAAAAAACACCCGTCGATATAATATTATTTTGTACGGCGGCGGCGGCGACGGCGGCGGTCGATCGACGGGGCTGGTGCGGGGCGTGTACCTGTATAATACACGGACGACCACATTCGGGTGTACACGAAAATCGTATTACTTACGTATACACCGTACGTTTTCGAGATTTTCGGACTACCGGACTTTGACGGTGCGACGGCGGCGTACCGTATCTCTTCTTATACATTATTATTATTGTAACGAGTTTTATGTAATAAAATATTCGGTAGTATACGCTACACTTTTCGGGGGTTTTTTTTTTTTTTTCCAGTCGTTCCCGCCCCGTCTTCTTATCTCGCGTCGTCGTCATTATCATAATAATATTAGTCCGGACGCCTTGCGGGCTGCGCCGCGTGTATTTACGGCGCGCGCGTATTATTATAATGCCCGGCTCCGGCGTATAACATTACGATAATAACGTCGAAAAACCCGCGAGCGAGCGAGCGTTCGCGCGCGCCATCTCTACGCCTACGCGTATTACGTATTACGCGTTACAACAATATATGCGGCGGGTTCGTCGTCTTATTATAAATACAGTAACAATAACGATCGCATAATAATAATGATGACGATAACACAGTGATGATATAGGTATCGCGCGTAAACGAATCCGTTGGCCCGGGGGAGACGAGTCGATATTGCTCCGCCCGAGTATGTATTATGATATTACGTACAGTGTGCTGTTGTTGCGCCCGATCGCCCCGGGCCGTCTCCGCGGTTTTCGATCGATCTTTAACGGCGACGTTATTTCGATCGAATCCGGAATAAATTTTCGTTCGAAACCGCGTCGGATAAGTCGCACGCCGGCCTCGTGGGGGGGGGGGGAGAGCGCAGGGACGAGAAAGAAAAACCGCGGCCGTCCTACGTCTAAAGCTGCAGTGGTTCCCGACTTATTTTATTCTGTACGTCCCGTTTTTAGATTTTAAATATCCCGTCCCCTCCCCTTTAACAACACGACGACCGAAAAAAAAAATGGATCATCAAGGTCGACAAGCAAAAATAAATCGTATCAAAAATTAAAGCCGCCCGGGGGGGTAACTGCCCGCTTTCGCCTCTATACCGAAATACGGCCTTGCTCGCAATCTTTATCCGATACACGAACGCCGGTCGTATTTTATTTTTTATTTTTTCCCTACATTGTAAAACACATATAATTTAATAAATATTTACTTCGTGAGCCTCCCCAGCTATTTTTTCAACCTCCCCTCACACCCGTTTGAAAAACACACTGGTTTAAAGCGAAGCAAAACGTCTTAAATCCCATACGATGCGATCGATACGAATATTGCCGCCGCCGTCCGTCTATTGTTACATTACTATAAATTTTTTTTTCCGATTTGTACAATATACGCGGACTCGTCGTGTGATGTTTGTAAATTCTGAGCGGATCGAGGAATGTATTGGTTTTACAATGGTGTTTAATTATGCGTTCTATGCGGACAACTTTTCTACCGGCAATTTTACTCCGACGTTCAAGTATAGCACTTTTTTCTGAAAGGAAATCTGACCGGGGTGTTACTTTGAGGCGGTAATTTTTTGATTTTTCATAATGGACGGGAAAAACCGCGGGATAATGTACGCAATGTATTTTCAAATCGTAAATTTTATACGGCCTGTTTTAAAACACGTACGACCGAACTCCGCGCAGAATCGTTTTTCGTTGGCCACGGTTAATTAACCGTTGGGTTAGGGTTCACCCTAAACATTCACCCGGCTTCACAACTGCAATGCAGTGGTGCGTCCGCCGTGCGAAGTATGAACGCACCTTTTTTTTTTTTCCTTTTTCGATTTGTTTTTTGTTCGCCCATTCGAAATCCGGGGCCCCCGTACGGCAAAACTCTGCGGAAAACGTCGGCCGCGCGCGACGTCACCACGCGTTATCGCGCACACACGATCCGCGATTTGTTTTGTTTTGTTTTGTTTTTTTTTTTTTTTTTTACGCGCCACAACGACGTTCTTATTATTATATCGTACCCGCGGTACGCAGATTTGCTGTGTAGATAATAATATTTTACAATCGCAACACAATAGTATTGGCCAACGCGATCGCGGTACGCCTGCGTACTATACAGCTGATGATAACACATTATAATAATTATAATATTAAGCACGCGCGATGTACTTGCGGTACTTAAACATTATTATATACGAGCATTTGTGTACTCGTGTACGCCTATATATTGCATACAGGTATTGGGTGCACGCACGAATTTATCGGAAATTATACTCCGACGCCCTTGAGGGTATTATTTTTATTTTTTTTTCCTAGCAATAATAATATTCTGTTTACTATTATTATTATTTTTTTTTTTCAAACATACATCGTAATATTAATAATACAAAAAAACACAACAACGCTACATCGTTTTCTAATAATAATATACTTAATGTTAATAAACGTTACGGGGTATAACGAGTATAAAATAATATTATAATAATAATATATATATATATATATATACATAATTTAATCGTGCGTAATATATATTATATTTGTATATTTTATTAATATATGCGTACACAATATAATATATTATATAAATCCGGACTAATATATTTCGTTCGTATAACGCCGCGCGTGTAGGTAGTAGGTAGCGAACGAATTCATTAATTTTAATGGATCCATAAAAAAAAAAAATACCTACTCGATCTAATTTTTTTTTTTTACGTACTTTTTCGAAATAATTTATAAAGTATACGCGCGTAATGTAGTTTATCCGTCTTATCGGCGCACAACATCTGCACCGAACGCGAGCACGCTGCACCGGGGTAAGTGTAATATGTTTTTATACTTCTGGTCGTACGCGCGCGCGTATTATTTTATTGGGCAGGTACTTGCTATTAGTTATTATCATGTGGCGGCGCGATACACGATATTCGCCTGTACCGAAGTCGGCCGCAGCCTCCGAGTGCCGGCATGTAACATTCGCGTCGAACGCGTTTACACCGACGAACGGCAGTCGCGATCACATGACACGGGTGACCGGTTTGTTGGCCCGAAAACGCGCAGGGCGATCTCCGCAGCGCGTTCCCCGTCGAGCGGTCCGATTTCGATCGTTTTTACCGGCGGTCGCTGCAGTGGCGAAAAGTTCTCGCGGGGCCGGCAGGATTTTGAAAATCGTGTTTCCGAACTGTCTACGAATCGAATCTTTTTGTCTTTTTGTCTTTTTTTTATTTCCGTGATTTCGTTACGTAATCATTAAAAATCGAGAGAATTCGTCCCCTCTTATCTAACGGAAAAAAAAAAAAATAAAAATAAATATCGCAATCGGACGTCGCTTTATGAGACAAGAGGATTCCCCCCGCAACTTGCACTGGCCGTTTTCGATCTGGTGGTCACGGATAATAGTTTAGGGGAGAGGTGGGTCGCCAGTATTGTGATAAATGAGTCGCGCAGTCCGTAGAAGGTCGAAAACTGCTGCTGTGTTTTGGACGTGTGTTTTGAACGAAAAAAATTGTCCGTATTACGCAGGCCCCTCAATGCAAGAATAATTAAAACCCGTTGCGTTTTTGGCGAATAATCGTCGACACTTCTTTAGTGTAAATTGTCATAATTTGTAAAAAAAAAAAAAAAAACACGCGCTGGATCCTTAACGGGGGGCGACGGCAACATTATATTATAATTTCAACGGTACGGCATAATATAATATGCAACAAGAACTGCAGTTGCGAAGGAGAATCGCGATATTTCTCAATCGTGCGTGTACTGACATAATAAATATAAATAGAAAAAGAAAAAAAACAATAATTACGAGATGCAATAAATAATATTATTATTTTACGTAGGACTAGTAGGTAACTATAATGTATAATAATACTATACATTATATACGAGTGTGTTTCCTGTGTTTGATACGCGTAGTCATACGATCGATCCGTGTAGCGATTTTATAACAGGTGTTGTTATTATTATTATTATTATTTTTATTTTTTTTTATATTTTTCTATATTAACTCGCGTTACATTACGTTGATGATGATTATTATTATTATAATACGCACCGGCGGCCGGTGTGCAGAGAAGTTGACAAGGCGGAATGCAACGCGTATAATACCTGCAACGGCCATAACCTATCCGTAATAATATCATAATAATATCTGCAGCGAGAGCCTGTAACTGCAATAATAATAATTACCGGCGTGCCTACATAATATATTGTAATATATGTAATGTGAGATATACGCTCGTATATTTATTATACTATTGTATACCTACTGTGTTCTATTATATTGCACAAACCTTTAAAAAAAAAAAAAACAACAACTTCCCGTTGATTCATTAATAGTATAATAACCATAAGGTTCGGGACTTCCAGCCCTTAAAATCAACAAAAAAGAGATTAGAAAAAACTTCGTTGTAACCCCGAAATAAGCACTTAACAAATATCAAAAAAAAAAAAATCAAAGAAAACTAGTAAAAAAGCTTTATTTTTTTTTTAACAATAGAAAATATGTAAAAACATAACCGTAAAAATCTCCGACCATTAAAACTATCGAAACAAACGAGAAAAAAACACTTTAATTTTTCATATTTGACTCGTTGTACAACATGGCATAAATGTCAATATAGCACTGTGCGAGATTTAATGATGAGTCGAAAAAAAAAAATACAGTAGAAGCCGCTTATTAGGAACACGGAATTGCGGGTTATTGAAAACAAGAGGATGTCCATAATGTGGTTTTGAACCTTCAAACACTTGAACGGGCCGACACTGATGACGTAGAAGTAGACAACAGCGAGAGACACCCGTCAAATAAAGAAATTGCGGAAGCTCATATAGAGTGTGTCCACTGCAGGAGAGCTGCAGTCCAGCGCCGTTCAAATGAAAAAGACCGCGAACAGCGTTACTCTTATGAATGCACGATAAGTTTACTCTCGAGCAAAAAAACCGATGTCCTCAGATAGGTGAATTTTTTTACCTAATATTCAATAAATATTCAATAAAATAAATTTGGTAATTTTCAATTGTAAATTCTATATGAACTATAATAAATGACACAGCTGTACCACAATCAGCAATGCGCTGAATATTATTCGTACACTCGAGGCAAACCAACCCACTTGAAAAATGTACTTTCGTATGCCCTACAAATAATTACAGCAAAAACGTTATTCGGCTACATTGACTACATAATATTATATAGGCTATCATGTTCGCGGGTGGATGTGTGTTAATATTATAATACACACCACCAATGACATCTCTGATGATCTCTGAATATAGTCAATCACAATTAACATTCGACGTTTCCGGTCACCCGCCCGGCCGCCCGTTTTAGTCATGATACAAGCGCCTCGGAAAATCCTACCTCGGCGTGTCAAACCGCCCGATACCGACCGCCTGTTGCAAACAATCGGGTGTCGCAGTCACACGCGCGCACACGTTAATATACACAATAACAAATTTCACTCCAGCTCCGTCGCGCGGCCGTCGTCGGTACACGACACAGATTATCATTATTTTATTATTATTTTTTTAACCATATAATATATTATTATTGTGTACACCCGCGGACGCGGCGCGGCTCGGACCTTGACACTGTGCGCTTGAAACGGGCGCGTGTCAGCTTTCGAGGGCACACGCACGCACACACCAGGCACACACGTACCTGCACGCGTATGCACACACACACACACACACACACATACACACACGCGCGCACACAAATAATAATATCAACACGCCGTAATATTATATTTATGTACACATACGCGCGCTCGCGTCGGGTACGGGTACGCGTGTTATAATCACATACGTAACGCAGCTTCGGGAGTTTCGCGTGTAAACCCGTTCTTGAACTTGGACCAACGATATTTCTGTTGCCGACGACGCGCGAGCGTTTCGAAATCGAATTTCAACTGCGGTACAGGTATCGTAATAACGCGCGTGTATAAAATGGATATTCGTTTTTCGCTCAGGACTTCGCGTGTACGTATGTACACACACACACACATTATTTACTCTGTATTTAACGATCCGGAAACGCGGATACATTATTCTACGAGTAATTCCGATCGATTTTCTTCTACTGTACATAGTTTACATAGTATTCGATTATTCAAACGAGATTCGTAAAAAAAAAAAAATAAAACACACACACACACACACACATTACATTAATCGTTATAATATGTTAACAATCTCAATATTACAGTGTGATACGCGCGTATTAGCGAACAATAATATAGCACCCGAACCTTGAGAAATAACGTTAGAGCGTTTGAAATATTTCGAATGCACCGGAAAAACAGCGATACGCAATTTTATATTTCGAGTCCCTGGCCGCGGTAAAACAAACGTATAATGTTAGCTCATATTCCGCGCTGTTTATCCGTATCCTACAATAATTAGCATATTGATTATACATTCTATTATCGCCTGCGTGTGTATTATCCGAGATCGGTTTGCGGGCTCGCGTATCGATACAGATATAATTATTATTTAATTTTTTCTTCGTATCCGTCTCGTTTTACATCGTTTTGGACGCGCGTTATAATATCATTAATTGCGCCGTAGATATTGCATATTATACAGGTACGCGTCATACTTTTATGTATTATACGATAGTCATACCCGTCATCGTCGTTGTCGTTTTTTCATCGTCAACAACATGTTACACCTGATACGTAAAAAAAAAAAAACAGTGCTCGAAACGGTTATTAGAAGAAAAAAAAATCGCAAAACAACTCGATCAATTTTAAAACACTATTCGTGTTGTCGTGCGTATTTTACCCGTATAAACACTGCAGTACACTCGCGCAAAACGTTTTATTATAATATTACGTACGCGCCGCAAACAAAACCTTCGCTCGTCATGATGCACGCGATACGCGCGTATCGACAAAAGAGTACGTTATCTTTGATTCGGCAACGAAAACCTATGGAAGTGCGTTAAGTTTTTTGTAAATTATGCGGTTGGCATATTATACCTAACGGAAAGAGTACAGGACCAACCGGATACCCGTTATAGTTAGCGTCCCGAGTGTAGTCCTCGAAGAACCCGATACACCGATAGGTCGATGAAAAATCACGACGAGTCCAGCAACGGGGGACAAAAAGTAAAAACCTCGTCGGGTAGGCGAAAATTGCGATTAACAAAAGAAGATTCGTCGGTCGTATAGTCAACGCGTTGACCCGCTGAGGCATATCCAGGCGAGATTCTGTACCGATATAATGGTTATCTATTTAACAACACATCTTTTTTTTTACCGGTTGAAACATAATAAACAAGCTGGTTTTATTTCGCGCGCGGAATGTTTATAACAATATTATGCTGACGGAGACACGTGTTTATACGAATATCCGTACTAAATAATTAAGCCGTTAACGGTATCGTTTACTCGTTTTTCCAGAACAAAATTGATAATTCGCTTATTTACGAGGCGTATATTATTATAGAAGAGAACAACTACCGCGGGACTATGTAATAAACCCAACCAGTTTCGTCGTAATTAATAAATTTAAAATAATATACCTAATATTTTATACTACCGCGGTTAATGCTTACCGGTTTTTTTTTTTTTTAATACTCAGAGGACCTACTTGAAAAATAGAACGTCATCGTCGCTATATGTATTTATAGATGCTACACACCAATACTATCGTCGCCAAAGCACAATATTACTTAGAATAATAAATCGATAACTACAGCAATAATAAAAATAACGTGTTGAAAAACGCGGAATTATTATATTCATCGAGCGGACGCAGTAACGCAACCGTGTTTTCGTACTGGGGGAAAGGTGGAGGAGGGGTAAGAACGTTTTTACTCAAATCGTCGGAGTAGTTTTGTGTCGCAATGGTACGTATATACGTTCATACGTATACACCTATATGTATGGTGCGGCTAATGTTGAAAATTTGATAAAGTTAAATTGTCGTTCGGTATATCCAGTTTTTCGCCGTCAATTTGTAATATCACAGTGAAATGGCCAATTATCAAATTCATATATAGGTATAAGAACATTGTCAGTGTGTTTATAGGTACACGGTGGGTTTTTTCGATGTTTAAATTTTTTCCGCGTGATTTTTAAATGGTAATATTTCAAGACACTCGTGTCTCGCTCGAAAATTAAACATCGAAAAAAAAACCAACGCACAAACACAGGTAATATTTTTAACGTTTAGTTTCAATAACGGGCCAATTCGCTGTGATACAAAAATTGACGGCACAAAATCGTATCTATGCCGAACCAAAAATTTGACGGTATCCATTTTTCGTCACATTTAAACTGTACTATCCTATATAGGACCTGCTAGTATACGCAGTGGCGTCGAAGTAGTTTAAAAATTGGTCTTTTCTGGGTCTAATTTATTACATTACTCATAGTACTTTTATTTGTTATAGTTATATTTTCTACAAATACTACTCGTACCGTGTATATTTCCCGCCCACACACCCATGGTGCACCACCAAATAATTCGGTGGTCCTATACCCCGAGTTCGGCCCTCTCTGAGCATACGTCTTCAAAACTTCTCGCATATTGTACCGCAATAGTGACGCGCGAAGTATATGTCAAATTTTCATATTCTGTACGTGCCGGCGTATATATTATTATAAAATTATAATTTTTTACAACCGCGCGAGCCTGTATTTTAAAAAAAAAAATATATATATATATAGTATTATACCAGACGTGCGGTGGAGGGGGCGAAATACTTAATAGCATTACAAAAATTATTATATTATTATTTTGTTCAATACCGAACGCGCATAGTACGTATTATAAAATAGCGGTCCTCCGATGGTTCATAATAGTAATACTTAAAATAATTTACCGATATTGCCGTATAGACCCTAAAATTTAACGTTATTTCAGAACAAAACCGTACCTTTATCATTATTTATGTAATTTTTTATGATCTCGCCCGTGACTTTCGATTTGATCACGACCACCCTCCTTTCCTCGCCACCCCCTCCTACATATACTATATTATATAATACAACGCGTATGCAAGCATAATATAGTATACATAAATACCATTATATATATATATATATATATATTATTATTATTATTATACCTATACTGAGTTTTCTGTTTCAATTTACTTAATGATGTTCGCTTTGATTAAAAAAATAAAAAAAAACACTACCGCACGGTGACCTGGCGAGAGACCGCCGCCAATAACAATGCGATCTCTTCCCCCCCGCGGCGGCGGTGCCCTCCTACTGTAAATCGTGTAATCATTCCTTCTAAACGTTCCCGAAAAGAAAAAAAAAACACATACACACACACCGAGGAGAAGGTGTCTGCGAGATCATTAATCTCGCAAACACCTCGGCCGCAGAAAACCGCGCGGTATATTAAACGGTACGATGCGAGTGCGTATTATTTTCGATACACTGCGTTATTATTATATTGTTGTTGTGATGGTAGACCGTTAGGCGTAAATAATAATCGTAATCATATACAGCGCGATCGGTTTTTTTTATTCGAGTAACTATATAATCAGCCACGTGCGTTGTATAGAGATATTATATGTTTCAAAACATCTACAGATAAAAATATATGGGAGATAATTGCATAGAATACGTATCTATATAGAAGAAGAGATAAGTAATAATCGGGAACGTTTTACGTCTATAGATGGAAATGAAGATAATTTTGTTCGTTGTCCGTTATAAAACAAAGTTCTAAAAACGCGCGAATAAGTGTAATAGCAATGTAGATGTGCTGTGAAGGGTACCGCGAATGATTGTACGCATATAGTTTTCGTCGAAAAAAAAAAAAAGATCGTACGATTAATGTAAATATTTTTTTATTATTATTATAGATATATATTTAATTGAAAATAATCTTAATAATATTTAGAAACCGTATTAATATAAACGAAATACTTCCCTATAACTTTTAACGGTCATATTGTCGTATCTAAAGCGCCGACCCGCGTGTCTCATTCATCAGGATAATGTAAAATGAAAAAAAACAATCCCGTTCGGACAAAATATCACAACGCTGCTCGAAACATCGAATATTTCGTCCGAGCACTGTGCGCGTTTCCGGTCGATAAATTTCAAAAATTTAATCTTTTCGACGAGCGCTGCTCGCCGCAACACGACCGATTCGGTTTTTCAAACGGCCGGTATCTCCCGTGTATTTTTCTTTTTCCTTTTACGTACGCCATAGCCGTTCGACTAGAAACCTTTTTTTTCCGAGCGATTTTTCTCGATGCCGCGAGCGGATTTGATCGTTTGAAAAATTTAGTTTTTCTCGTAAAGTCTGTTATTGCCGGCTTGTGGGTCCATTTTATCGTTTTCCGTATAGCACACCGTATGTATTATAACGTGTATAATGCCCGTTCCGATTTCTTAGCGACCGGCGACGCGTCGATCCGTGTACAATATCCCGCGGAAACGTATCGCCGCGAGTTCATTCGAGAATCGAAATCGAAAGCCTCCCGGCGGAAATATTAACCCGCCGCCGTGTTATCCGCCAACGTCGACGGCGAATTCAACGATCGCTCTGTATAATAATTATTACGAGCCGCGATATTGACACGGGCGCTAACGAAAAAATCTTCGCCGAGTTTCGTGCGGTATAGCACGGCGCACGCGCGACATTATAAATATTATTGAAGCGGTTTTCTTCGTCGGTTTTTTTTTTTTTTTTTTTTAATTAAAACGTGAAAAATCGACATCGTTATAATGCCGCACCGCAGCGTACGACGACGTCGTATATGATACGGAAAAAAAACAAAAAAACTAACGACTTATTATATATTATTAACCCGCGGGAATGACGTTATCCATCCATCGTGAGTACGTATACGCCTGTATTGGTGTACGACGTGCGTTCATTTAAACCAATTTGTATGCTCTTTCGAAACAAACAACTTTAGATTTCGATCCGTTCATTTCGGTTATTATTATTATTGTTATTTTTTTTTTATTTTTTTTTGGTAAGGGCGTTTGGTTATTCTCGCGGAGAACGTTTACGTCCCTATGACCGCAGTGGTCCTCAATATTTTTATGACTGCGACCCAAACGGTTTCGCTTTTGTTCGTTCAGATAAAAAAAACAAAAATTAATATACTTCTTGGAATCTGTTTAATTCAAAACAATTTTCGCGACCTACCAATATTTGACTCGGGATTCATCAGTGGGCCGCGACCCACAGTTTGAGGAACGCTGCAGTCTATAATAATACAATAATATAACATACATAGCGTGTATACATAATGAGATAACTCTGTATTTTAAAAATAAACCGCGTGATGCCACCGCTCGAGCGGGTTTCTAATAATTGGAAATTATCGTCGGGCCCGATGATCCCGTTACGTTATTATACGTTATCGAATATAATGGTACGATTAAAAACACGCGTTTCATTAGAAAAAAAAAAAAATAAAAAAATACTATAGGCTATCGGTTTTTCGTTGTTTTTTCGNGATCCCGTTACGTTATTATACGTTATCGAATATAATGGTACGATTAAAAACACGCGTTTCATTAGAAAAAAAAAAAAAAAAAACGCGTTAAAAAAAACCGATCGTTTCTTCAACGCGTAAACCGCACGGTGTTATGTAAAATCAATCTAATCGAAACGTATCGCGTGCACACCCGACGGAATCATCGCGGCGGCGAATTCTCCCGGTCATGGGCGCGGATATCGTCAGTTTCGAGGAAATTCAATATAACATTGAAATTATTTTTCGAAAAAAAAAAAAAATAAAAAAATACTATAGGCTATCGGTTTTTCGTTGTTTTTTCGATCTTTGTTTTCCGTGTATACGAGTTACGGTTTATAAAAAAAAAAAAAAATAAAAAAACCCAAACGGAAACATAATATCTGCTACACTACTAATAGCCAGGTATAATGTTATACCATTTGGAAATTGGTTATTATTATTTTTTTTCAACGAATGTTGTTGTTGCGATGATATTTGTTCGGTCGCGAGTTTCCGGACCCGCGGCACGCGCAGACGTACAAGGACGGACGTAACACGACACATTATATGGCCGACGGTACAAAAAAGTGACGTCAATTTTTGTTTTCGCGCAGTATTATCGAACCGCCGCCGCCTCCTGTACCGTCCGGGAATCCGACGCCGACAATATTTTAATCTCTCGCGGGTGACCGCCCGCGCGACGGCGTTCCCTTTTCGTCCTTCTCCGTCCGTCGCACAGGGACATTCAATAACGAATAACTCTGTACTGTACAGCGTGCGCCACGTACGCGTAAAAATATTAATACGCGCGGAAAAAAAAAATTCGCGCGCTGTACGTACGTGTGCGTGTTATTTTTTTTTTTTAATTCAAATAATTTATCGTCTTTATACCCGTAACGATAATAAATATAATTATATTTGCGCGCGATAATATTTTTTTAGTCGACCCTGCCCACGACGACGGCGCGTATAATATTATTACTGTACAGTCGAATCGCGGGACTCGTCATTACGCCGTCAACGATATTATCATTATTACACTTGTATTATGCTGTTATAATCACGATACCCGTGCACGATGTTTTTTTTTTAATAACACAAACAAGAAGTGTCCGACATAATATACGAGCCGGCCGATCGCGCGATGATTTACAACTGCGGGTTCACGTGTACGTTTTCCCGTTTAGCCGCGCAGACTGCCTAACCCGTCGATCCGCCCGTCGATCCGTCACCCCCTCGCGATAATTTCGTCCGATCGATTTTCAAAATTTAATTCAGAATCGCCTACACTCGGTATAGCTTTCGAGTTTTTAAGAGTTCCCGTACCCCCGCGCGCGTGCCCCTCATCCCCGGCTCCGCATGATACAGAGTGATTTTTTTTTTTTTATCACAAACCAGCAATTATCTCGAAGGATTTTAAGTGAATTTGATTTCTGCTCTTTCTGATCATTATCGAATCGTTTAAGCTTTAATTTGGTTTTTAATTTGATATTTTGGTTATTCGGTCAATTTAATGCACCCTGTATTTAGTATTGTAATTTACACGTGTCGCGTTACATATAAGTATAATGATCTAAATCTAAAACAAGATCGAAATGACACGATTTTCGCATGATAATTTATCATGTTTGTCCGTGGGAACTTGGTCGCGACGGCCACCGCGGCTGCCACTTTGATTTTTACATCAAATCAATTATACTACAAATGGGTTTTTTTTTTTTTTTATCCTCGACGTGTTCACGTCACCGCGACAATTATTTATTTACTTCATCCGTACGTATCTCGTCGTTATTATATAATATTATGTATAAAAATAAAAAAAATAAAAATTTATAGCGATAAAACCTATAGTATTGCAGTGTACGGTATAGTTCTCCGCGAGACGCGCGCATATTATAATTACGGTGGAAAAAAAAACGAAACTCGTTTTATAACTTTATTTTATTATTATTTTTTTTTTTTCATTTTTTTATGCGACATAACGCGTATACCTATAACGAACTAAACGTTATAAAATGCACAGAGTTTTCCGCACTGGTGTCGTCGTCGACGACGTTCGGCGTCATTTTCACCACGGATTCGGCGCATTCGACAGCCGCCGGTTTGAATACAGAGCGTTCGCGTAAAAAAATCAATCCAAAATTTCGTACCGGGTGCCAGTGCCGTTGAAGTGACTACACTCGGTATTTTGAATAGCGTTGACTTTTGTCGATATAGTTTCCGAAACAATTGACTCTAAAACGTTACGTTAATATTATTTGGCGTTTCCTTTATTTTCGGATATGAAATAATAATATATTTCATCAAAAAAACAATAAACAACAACGACCAAAGAACAGAACAAAAGCATATTGTAAAGTATATTGGTCTACCCACCATAGCCAAAGGCTGTGCTGTGGGTGATAAAACAAATTGTGAAAATACGACCAACTCTACTTACGATTTTCAAACGGTGACCTTTACGTATTATAATAAATTCGATAAATGAACGCGTTTGTTAGTGTTTAAATAAATGTCGGCGTTGAAATTTTCGATTTCCGTCAGGTCGCCGACGAGATAATCCATTTTTAAGTTTGAGATAAGAGAGGGAGGGGTAGTGCGGGAATATCGTTCGTGTCTCGGCCATTATTAATAGTGTAAACTTAAAAACGGAACATCTCGTCGACGGGTTGACGGTAATCAAAAGTGTCAACACTTAAAACGCATTTGAATAAATACTCCGTCGCGGAACTGCTTCACTATACAGGTATTGGTAGCAAAATTTAAAAACCGAAAGTAGGTTTATTCGTTTCGCCTCCCAAACGTAACGGTAACGAAAAATAACATTAATTTAAGAGTTTTTTTTTTTAGAACTTCTCGTTTTTAAATCGCCGAACAAAATTTTTCAGTCAGTACACTTTTCGAGACACCGAGCGTGTGTGTAGCCACCACTCGAACGTATCGCTCCGCGCGCAATAATAATATAATATACACCTGTCCATTGTTGGTGCGTCCGGTACAATAAGAAGATAACGGGTTTTCTCTGACGATATTCGCGAACGATTATATATTGTTCAGCTGTACTATATAATATGATATTGTATATACTTAATAACGAAGGTCTGCGAGATGCATTTTTTGTATTTTTTTCGGAAAAATCGGAATTCACCGACCGTTTTTGACAGTGATCGACGACGTCACCGCCGTCGTCGTTCGTCACGCCAATATCAGTCGTCACGGAGGAGGCCGCCGCCGGTAGTACCTACATTGTTGTTTTATTCGTCCGGGTAAAACGAATTAACGCGTCTAGAAAAAAAAAAATAAAATAAAAAATTATATAAAAAAAAAAAAAAAAAAAGGAGGAATCATATTGTTGTTTCGGGGTGGCGTACGGGAGACGCACGCGCGTATAAGGTATACTATATATACTTTACGTTTCATTCAAAAGAAAAAAAAATAAGATAAAATAAAAAAAAAAAAAAAAACCGAAACATCGGATGTTATTTTTTACCTCACGCACAAACGCGCATAGGTATGTAGCGGTAATAGTACAGACTCCCACATTTCGTACACAATAATAGGTACCTGTCTATGTACCTTCGCCGCCACCGTAATATTATCTGGAACAAACGGATCGCCGGGGCAGATGTTATGCCGAAACACGCCATAACGAAACCCCATTAGTTACATAATATTATTTTTTTTATAATGACCCGTCGAGAGTTAATTTTTCACGAAACGCGTACCGGTGTAGTATCGCGTACGTATTTACAGATACGGGTTTTTTATTATTATTATTATTATTATTTTTTTTTTTTGGAAGGAAGGACACGAGACCGATACAAGTAAAGTATAGTATACGGTGAAAATATCGAAAACCATTTTGATTTTATTCTCGTAACATTCAACAGCGATTCGAAAAATCGAGGATTTCGCCGGCGATAAAATAATGAATCGCGCCCGATATCGTATTTACTATTTTTTCTTTCGCGTCGCGTTATTGTCCGAACGCAAAACGCTTTGATGTGTTATCGCCCGATAATCTGCAGGACATTGGAGGATTGCGTCGACAACGTTTTTCATATCGCCGCGTACGCTAAACGAAATGGTTTCGGAAAAGCCCGGAATGTATTCCGATTTTTTTTTTATATTCCATTTGACCGATTGTTTTTTATCGTTGTGTAAGAACCACGAGGAACTCTAACGAAATATCTCAATTGAGAGAAAAAAAAAAAGAAAAATGATGCAGGGATATAGGTATACGTGCGCCGCACTGAAAACGCCGGCTGAGGATCGCGTGAATTGGTACAACCTCCACCCGCGCGTATCCCAACGGATTCGTCTATATTTGCACGGGGACCCTGCAGCACGGATTTAATGTTACGGTACCGTCACATAATATCGCGTTATACACTCCGCGCCATATTACAATGCACGGCGTGTGGGAGACTCGTCATCGTATAATCGTCTCGTGTCTTTAGGGGAGATACACGTATCATATCAGATACCCACCGACGATCTACCCACCGTGGTAAGTAACCGGATTTTTTCGCTTCGGGTAGTATTGTTGTTGTTGTTGTATTAGCCACGGCCGCCGCGTAAGACTACTACTACTACGACGTCGACGACGACGACGACAAGACCGTCTAGTATAACGTTAATAATAATTGAAC
Organism: Cinara cedri; assembly: GCA_902439185.1. NCBI lineage: Eukaryota > Metazoa > Arthropoda > Insecta > Hemiptera > Aphididae > Cinara > Cinara cedri. The sequence continues at coordinate 174,707 of CABPRJ010000525.1, read as the reverse complement.
ACGCCGCCACCTTTTTTTTTTTTTGATTATTATTATAATAATATAAAATAATAAGCCACGTATACACGTCCCGTATACCGTATCGTATAATATACGTGTGTGCGCGTGTGCGCGTAGTATATAGTATTGTACACATGGCGCGCGCGGACGTTGCGGTGCGCATAGCACAGCCCCCCGAGCGTTATTGTGTACGTATTATTATTATCATTATTATCATTATTATTATTATTATCATTATTATTATACACGCGCATTGATACGGTTCTCTTCGCGCCGTGCTACAATATTATTATATACGTTTCGTTGTTTCTTCGCAGCCGCCGGCTCGGGACGCGCGCGTTGCTTACCGTTTTGGCCGGCGCCAAGAAACCCGAAACGGCGTTGTGGAAAAAAAAAACACACACACACGACCGTACGGGATAACAACAATAATAACATCGCACAGTATTGTATACGCGTACACACACACACACATATATATACGTATATACGTGTGTATACGTACGTGTAGGTACTGTTGTGTCGTCTCCGGCGGATCATCCGTACATATATTATTATTATTATTACTATTATGTTACCGAAGCATTATATTGTATTGTATTACCGTCGGACAAGCGCCACGTTGCACTTTGACGACGACGACGACGAAATAATTATCGAGAAAAAAAAAAAACGATATTATATGTATCATTGTGCGGCCGAGCCGGGACCTGTTTGCGGACCCGAAGCCTCCGGGCGGTTTTTCGGCGTTTCCCTCGCCCTCCCTTCCCCCGGCCCCGTTCTCGTTTCGCCGGACTGTACGATAATATCAATATTATAACATTATCAATACTGTTTCGGCGGTGGCGGCGCGCGGCGTTTCGAAAAAACAATAACGTCGAATAATCGTTTCGTTGTTTTTTTTTTTTTTTTATTATTCCGTTTCGTTTGTTGCGCGAGACGTTCGCGCGCGTGGGAACGCCGCCGACGGGCCCGAGTTTCGCCGTACGCCGCTACCGCTACAGATCGCTTCCCCGCTCCGAACTCCCCTCCCTCCCTCCCGAACGCATTAATCGCGATATCGATCGATCGCCGACGATAATAACGCCGCCGCCGTGCCGACAAATCTATCGGCAACGTCGTATTATTATTATTATTATTATTATTGTTAGCCGCGGAACATTAGTTCCGAGGACCGAGGGACGGGGGGGGGGGAGGAGACGTGATCGCGCCAAAGTGGACCGTCAGGGACCGACTGACAGTATAATGTTATGTGACCGGGGCGCGAGACAGGTCGCCGGGTCCGTATGGCGCAGAACGTTCTGTTCGGACGTGTTACAATATCCACGTCCACGTGTGCGGCGGTATTTTGGACTCGACGGGTTAGATTTTAACGTGTTAACCATCGTTGTCCGACCCGTCGGTGGCCGGGAGGCTTCGGTCTCGAATCGGTTACGTCCGCGGCGTTGAGCGCAGTCACGCGGACGGACACTGCCGCCCCGAAATAATATTACTAGGCCCGCGAATAGGTTTTAGCGCGGGTCTTGAACTTCCGAACGGATACAGGGTTTCACGGCGAGGGCGGCGGCCGGGACGCGGTGTTTTTTTTTTTTTTTTTGTCAATCTACACAACACTGTTCTGCATGATACAGTCCGCGCGGACGGAGTACCGCCGAAATATAAACGGGTTCCCGGTCCCGGCGCGGCGCGTAACGATATTACCACGTTACACTTTTTTTTTTACATCGATCCGTATAACACGCGCCCGATATTACGATGAGGCCTATCGTATAACGCGGGGCCGTCCCCGTCGTCGTCGCGTCGTCGCACTGTTATTATTACCGCCGTCGCGGGCCGGACAAACGCACACCCAAAAAAATAATAAAAAATCGCGTAGCGTAATTACGGAAAAACGTTTCGCCGCGCCGACGGTAATTTATACGGGGCCGCGGCATGCCTACACCCGTGCCCATGCCCATATTATATCGGACCGGCCGTCGTAAAACCGCTTGATGTTTTCATCGGCTCACCGGCGGTATTAAATTCGTTATTTTACGGGCCGCCATTATTATTATACGATATCATAACTAATATTATTATTATTATTATTATTATTAATACACATTATGTACCGGACCGGACCGGTCGAACGTCGTCCGTCTCCTGTGCATCTCGGTATCAAACGCCCATTATGTTATAACGCGCACACGAGTTTATCCACCGGGCCTTTAGCCGGTCCTCGGCCACAGGTACGCGCGCGCGTGCGTGTGACGTACTCGAGACGCGCGGACGAGACGGCCGCCGTCGTAAACGTCAAAGACACCGGGGCGCGGATTATGCGGCGCGTTCGATTAAAATAAAAAAAAAAAAAAACCCGAACAACAATAATAATAAAATACGACACGCGTATCAATACGCGCTTAATATTATAATATTATAACTGGTATATAATAATAATAATAATAATACGTAATATTATATTATGCGCACGCGAGAAATCCCATTACTCGGGTGCCCGGCCCGCGGTGTGGAATTTCCGATTATGCACGCCGACGACGGGGTCCGGTTGCCGCGGCAAACCAGTCGACAGCGATCCGTAAAATAATTTCGGTCTCGTGTCACTCGTCGCGCGGTCGTATTTGTACAAAGTCATAAGCGCGGCGCGCACGTCAGGCCGTCCCCTCTCTCCCCCCTCTTTTTCCCTTGAATCGGAATTCGAAACGATCGAAATCACGGCGATATTTAGCGCGTAGTTCGCGTGACATTTTTTTTTTTTTTTTTATAAGAATTCGCGCGGCTAACAGGCACGTTTGAGATGAATCGATTCGCGGGGGCTCGGGGTTAGCGAGACATATCGTTTTCCGCTCGGGAGGGAAACACCACTACAGCCGGAGGAACGTATCCTATCCTTTTTAACCGGGTACACGCGCGATTTTAAAAACGAGAAGTGGGTACGATATCCGCGCACCCCCTGCTAAACCACCGTACACCGCACGCGAGATTTTTTTTTTTTTATGATTTCGGCCCCTCAATACTGTCTTCTTGCGTCCGATTTGTCTATCCGCAGCTATTTCCCTCCGTTCGGTGTCATTAGATATACATCTCGCGGTCTTTCCGGATGCCTTTTTCCAACAAGGCAACATCATCAATCGCTCTTTTCGTCATTCTGGTTTCACTACGCGATTGTTTCGCATCGACCCTACGTAATAGTTATGATTGATCCTATTGCGTGCCCTTCTACTATAATGGCCACGTGGCGTATGAGGGGGAGGGGAGCAGGGAATGGCGCATCGACACGATTTATACGGCCAAGAGCGCCTAAATCATAATACCAAGCCCGCTAATATTTTTAAAAGTCGTGCGCCACTAGAGACCGGGCCGGTAACCCTCTAACACCCCCCCCACCACCACCACCACCACCGCCCCGTAAACATACCGACGCATCTGCCGCGTACGAAATCGGTTTTCAAAAAAATAAAAATATATATATTATTTTACGACTTATCGATTGTACATACACCTAATATTATATATATATATATATATATATATATATATGGTATACATATGTTATGTTCGGTATCCGTCTACAATATCAGCTATATAACACGCGAGGCGTCTCTAGACAATTACATAATTTATATTAGTCTGTGCGTGCGTGCGTGTGTGTGTTCGTACGCGAATTGGCCTCGTTAAATTCGAAAAGTTATGGCCCCTGTCTCTTCCCGGACCGTGTAATGGGGGACCTCCTCCTCCGTTTACATATATTATTATTATCAGCTGCGAACTGCAACACGGTCGCGTGCCTCGACCGCCGCCGCCGCCGCCGTAATAATGTTTTAAATCAACGGGGGGACAGGTGAATTTAATAATAATAATAATAATAATGACAACGATAATAATATACGGCAACATGTGAAGACGATTGCGCTTACCGGGAGCAGGTGCCCCGACGACCACGACGACGACGTAGAGTGCAACTAGATTAGTATCTTTCTCGGCGGCGGCGGCGGCGTCCCGAACCGCTACAGTTGAAAATACCGTCCGTCCACCGCCGATTATATACGGTTCTCTTCGGTTTTCTTTACGTTATATTACGTATTTTTTTTTTCTCGTCGTCTTCTTTTTTTTTTTTTTTTACCATTATTTATCTCTCGTTTCTCTCGCAACTACCGCGAGCACCGCCGGCTACACGCAACTCTCGTACACCTATAATACGCACGCCATCGCGCGTATGTATACGTTACCACCGGTCCCTATCCGTTTCGGACGCGTGTACCAATATATACCTGTATACGTATACATATACGAGAGCACGCGGTCTGAATGGATTAACTTTTTCCCTCTTTTTTTTTTTTTTTATTATTTTCGTTTTTAACGATCTTTACCCGAAGATACGTCATTGCGCGGCGCGGCTGCCGTCACCTGCTCTCGAAGAAAAATACACGCGCTCGTACAACGAACGCACACATACATACAAACAAAAAATAATAATAACCAGCGAATTATACATTATCGTTTGTATTATATTTGTTACGACGGATACCGGATGGGCGCAGGGTGTCTGCGAGGCAGCGTTCGAATTCCGTACACCTATATAACGCAAGAGCCGATATCGTCTGCCCGTTTCGTGTATAAAAAATTAATTATATTTAGAAAAAAAAAAAAAAAACAACACGACGCACACGCGACACGGCCCGCGTGCACCCGTCGCGTAATTATGAACATCGTTTGGTTTCCGACCGAACGGCGAACAATAAGCGACGATATAATATTTCCCCCCGCCCCCTAAGCTTTGCGTGTTCCGTCGACGTCCGGCACCGAAATATTCGAGTTATTTACGCAAACTCCGCGATCTCTCGTATTTACACGATATTATTGTCATGCGAGAATAATATCTCGTGGAAGAATATCGATCGGTCGTTTCGCACGTTACACCGAACTATAATAATATTATTGTTATGTTTAGTGTAGCGGCGCACAATTTACGGACGGTTTAATTTAATAATATCTTGTGCGGAACGAGAACGGGAAAACCGACCGCGGTCGGTCGACTCGCCCTCGCCGCTCGCCGGTTCCGGTGGTTAACCGCGCGGCTACCGCGGTCGTGGTCGTCCCGCGCAATGAGAACATAATGGACAAACGCACGCGCGTATTTATACATAAATAAATCGTATAGGAAAATAAATAACGAAAAAGAAAAAAAAAATCGACGAGTCGTGACCGGCACCGCACATGACGCGCGCGTGTTTACCATCGTAGTCGTGATTCCGAACGAGTTAATCTCGCGCGGGGAGACACGACGATTCCGGCGCGGGGCACGTGGGCGCCCGAAATTCGTTCGAAAATTCGGCCGCGAGCACGTTGTTCGTTACATTCAATGTATACACAGGGTGATTGTTTTTTTTTTTTTTTTTTTTTTATCGCGGGCAGCGTATAGTAAAAATATTCGATTTCGAGGTCGCTATGTATTCAAAACGTTGAATTCCTTATGTACATAATTCATAACGCGTATCGTCTACTATTACAAACGACAGCTCGTGTTCAATTATCCCGCCCGAGTCCCATAAATAGAATCCATAGACGTCGTTCGAAATGATATAGATCACGGGGCAGCTACGAGCGTCTCGGATAATGTGTTTAATTCGTTCGCGGTCTAATATGAAGTGCGAGTCGAATTTTCGTCAGAATTACGGGTATAAACGTATAGAGATATTTAAGTAATCTGCAGTTGATCGGCGATTTTTTCCTATATACGATCGAATTCAACCGATACAATAACTATATATTAGTCTGATTACATTGTGTAAAAAGCGAGGAACTCATACATTTTTTTTTTTTACAAATTTCTCGTAAGCTATCGACGTATAGTTGTTAATTTGTAACCTCGAAAAAATGACGGGATAGCAGTTGCTACGTCTCACTACCCCCCTATAATGAGGCCTATGAGTTCCTTTAAAAAAACGTTAAAAACTATCGATTTCATATTCGTATTTAGCGATAAACTGTCCTATATTATACTCACTCCCGGTATAAATCTTAAACTTTTTCAAACTCTTTGTACATATTGGTACAGTGGCGTGGCGAACTCAAATATTTTCAGAGGCAAATTTATTTTTCGATACCCTCCTACCCACAGGCCCAAGACCCACCCATCGACTACTATTTTTGAACATTGAACACTGGGTTTTTGTCTCTTTCAAAAATTGCCCTATAAAAAACATATATAGGAAGTGGGAGGGGAGATTGCCTCTCGCAAAACATTTTAAAACCACAGAGATAATTATAAGATTAATTAAAATAACACGAAATGTGATGATATTTTTTGAAAGATCACTAAAAAAGAACAGTGGTTCCTTTAACAGTCATACAAAAATTAAAATATCAATAACAATTAATTCTGCATTAAGTGATCTGAAGAGTGCGAACATGTCAATTGCTTCATTACGATCAATTTCAACATATTTTTCAGAGCTAATATAAATCGAATTCCCAACTGATTCTGCCCAATACTTGACCGAAGCCTAGATTGAACTAGTTTTACCTAAAATCATTATAGTAACAACCCGTTGAAAAACTCCTTGAGGCGGCCACCTCTGGACCACCCCTTTCGCCACGCCACTGCATAGGTAATCCAAAATACTATTATAGCGTGACATTTTCAGAATAAATTGCATTCTCTTGTACGTCCATTACACACACTCTGTATATTTTGACCTATACGCGTTACGCGCGAGCTCGATTTCGATCGAAATAAACACACACGCGTACAACAGTGGCCTATAAGACCGGCCGGATTATTATTTGTTTTGTTAATTATGTATATACCTGCGTATATTATTATAATACAGACGTATGCGCAATACCGAAAAGTCAAATTACAACGCGTGGGCGGAGGTTTTGTATACCTATATTAGGTTTAAAACAAACCGTGAATTATTATTATTATCATTAATATCTTATACGTCTGCCGGGGTTGCGCTATATAGAATATGTATACAGTGTGTTTGACTAAACTGCTAACGCGAAACATTTCGGCAAGGTGGAATCCAATGGAAACGGGTTTTTTTCAGGAAGATCGGAATTTTCAAAACCACGTTGACCATTACAATATTATCACAATGATATCACGACGGTGCGTGCGTCATGTGCAATAAAACGCTCGTGTTCTCAAACGGAACCACCTGTTTTTATAGCGTTCATGCCGTAAATTATATTTATTCCCTCCCCCTTCCGCCCCGAGCAATTTTAATATCAGTATAATAATTCATCCGTCTCAAAGATTATCCGAGATACAGCCGTGTCCCCGTAGTCGGATTAAAAAATACGATACACATGTGCGATTTCACGACTGTCTTTACTTGTTATTTTTCGCCCCCTGTAAAACAGTAGGCAACTACAGCCGAAATGTCTTCATTTAAAAAATCCGCGTGTTTTATGATATTTTTTGAAAATCGAAAATAATCATATATTCCACGAACTCGTATGTAATGAATCGGACTGTATCTCGGACGATTTTCGATTGCATTTCAACAAACATTTTACACGGGAATCTAACGCTGAAACGGGTGTTTCTAATGGAAAAATACGAGTTTTATCGCGCGAGGGTTAAAAACACGCGTTTCGGGTCTTCTGAAAAAAAAAAAAAAAACACCCCGTCCCGATTCCGATTGACGTCCGACTGAAATATCGGACGTGTTTGAAACACGCGCGCTGTATACGTGCGTCATGTGCGCTCGAACACATCACGAACACCCGAACAATACCGACCCGTTCGATAATTGGTGCGCACGCTGTATTATAATGTCGTACGCGCAGATTGTTCGGTTTCGTTTTTCTTCACTCGAATCGATTCAGAATAAATAACGCAATTATAGAGCATTCCCGCGAGCGCATTGATCGTTATCGCGTACCGGGTGAACGTGCCCGTATGGTACACGCGTTTCGGGTCTTCTGAAAAAAAAAAAAAAAAATGTACACATTCGCGGGTAATAACAGACGGCAGGGCCCGTGCGATTCAAAAGTCGGTCAACTGCGCGTTTACGCAACAACGACACGCTATTATTTTTCTACGTTCGCGCGCAACGATTGTAATTAATAATAACAACACGATATTCGATGTCGGACGACGTTCGGTTTCGGCCGCGCGACTCGTCGGGTTCGTGGTATCGTTCGTCACCGCGGTGTTTACAACCAACGCCGCCGTCAACTGTATTCATCTCCGGAAAACTCGCGCGGCCCGCAGCAAGTAACCCGCACGCAGACACTAAAGTCGGCGAAACGCACAATCAATCGCATACGCATGACAGAGGAAAAGCCACAAGTCCGCAGAGCGAAAAGCCTTAAATAATATCGCAACAAATGCGAATCATCGTCGTGGTTTATTACGGTTACGTGGATCGTTTTTCGTACGGCCCGTATTCACACGCATTTCGAGAGATAGTACGTAACGTACGAAAAACAAAAACGAAAAATGTTCCGGCAATTTAAAATTGAGTACGTTAATAATGTTAATAACGTTTTTAAAAAATCGATAAATACATAAATATACAAAAAAAACCCTGTTAAATTTTGAAAAAAAATAAGCTTATCGTCGTTTTTTAATGCGGAAACAGTGTCTGGAATTTTGTTTTTCGTTCCTTTGCCTTATTTATATTACTAACCCATTTTATTTTTTTTTCTTGGGTTCTTCATTCGCCTAGACAGCTATAGAATCAAAATTACGGTTTCGTCAATATATTTACTTGTATCACTCATACAGGCAAAACTTCAATATAGACCCTATGGTTTTAGGGCGCACTCTTAACAGTGCAGGGCTGTTAAATACGATAATATCAAAAATGTAATTTAAAGATCGTTTGGTTGTTGAAATAAATAAACACGGCGATTTCAAAATTCGAAAAACGTTTTTCGTTTTAGTCAGTTATTTGTACGAAATGTATCGTTATTAATACGCGTATTTTAACCGAAAACACGATTTTTTTTTCTTTAAAAAAAATTTTGCTGGGAATCGTCGATTTAAATATCATCCGTTCAACGAATGAAAAATAAGTTTCACTCAATTTGAAATTGGAAAAAAAGAAAAAAAAAACGTAGACGGTGTACACCGTTATAATAACATTATATACGTATAGCGTGTCACTGCAGGACAAAATACAGCGCGTTCCCGTTGCGGCGTGAGAAATCCGATTCCGACGCGACGCGGCCGACGTTCCGGGTGTGCGGCGACCTCAGAACGGGGGCCCGGCCTCCCCCGAGCGAAAAACTATCAATATTATTATTAACGGCGATAGAAACCCGCGAAATACGATACGGGCGCGCGCCGAGAGAACGCCGCCCCGTATTATTTTCTCGTTAACCGAACGTTACCGACGGCGACCGCGACCGCGGTTGTAACAAAAATAATGTACGTTTACAGCACCGCGACGCCGGTGCGTATGACACGACGATTGCCGGATCCGTATTCCGGGCACGAACCCAATCAACGCGAACGGCGATGATTGCTCGGCGGACGCGCAAAGGGAGACGTTATTATCGTATTATTTAAAAACGATATTATGGTAATTTCGACACCGGCGTGTACATAAATAATAGTTATTTTTTCGTTTATCCTCCGACGAGAAAAGGGGTTTTTTTTTTTTTTTCTTTTCGTCGTCGTCGTCTTCGTACACGTATACTATAAAGTGTATAATTGGCTTCGCGTCCGAAACGCCCGTAACACACGCGCGTCCGTACGAATATCCGCGCGGATGTGGCCCAATTATAATATTACACGATGACGAGGTGCACGTCGCGCGAGGACGAATGATAAACGGCCCCGGATTCCCCGCGGTTAACCGATTACCGACGCCGCCGCCGCCGCCGCCGCCGCGAGAGAAACGCGCCGCAGAGTTCGGACCGAGACAATAATATTATTATAATTTAACGCGCGCGGGCGGTTCGGAAACTCACACGGTTTCCGTTGTATTTTTTTTTTTTTTTGTTTTAACCGCTCGACACTGCACGCGACCGCGTTAATTATTGCGGCGGCGCGATAGCCGCGCGGTTTATTCTTACACGCGCGCACAGTGTCACGGCCGCCCGGTCGAATTTCCGTGGGGAAAAATCGGTGAAATCCGTTAATACCGCGCCGCCGTCGTAACGTACATTATCGTTGGTACCTTATATATATATATATATGTATAGATATAGATATTTATATAGTAACTAGTGATGGGACTTTCAACTCGATGCCACAAAATCGGTTCACTTGACTCGGCGAGCCGACTCCCAATAGTTCCCAGTTCGTTAAGGCGCGGTTTTTCAAAAATCGCATGTATTCGTCGAATGATAACTCGTCAGTCAACACTAAGTAACCGCAGCTGTAAATCGCCAACAACCCAGGAACCGATACGCGATAGCACACGTCTGCGGTTCGCGAACTGCGTTGAACCAACGGTAGCGCCGAATCGCCAAAAACAGTCAACTCGGTCACGAACTACCCGCCGCCAAAAGTAACAAACTGTCGTCGATCGAAACCGACACCGACCGCGCGGTGCGGCGCGCGTGTCGACTATAATTCAGTCGTGTGGCTCGTCTGGCTACTTTTCGGACTCGCGGAAAAAAAAAACAAAAAACCACGCGAACGCGTGCATCGTAAACCCGGGCCCGCGATAACGATTATTGCTATTACGGCGTATACGAGTATAACAGTGATGCTCCGGCCGCATACTCCCACGCTCGCCCGCCCGGCGTTTTTGCCGCGCCGTCGCGCGGTCATTACCGCCGCGCGTCCTAATAAATCCTTCATCGTTATTGAACCGCGCTAATTGCCGCTGTCCGTTTCGACCGGACGCCGCCGCCCCGGACAAAACCGATATCGGTACAAATATAATACGGAACGATACGCTCGTAATATATTCATGCGCGCCCTGCCTCCGCCGTAACGGTACGCCGCCCGAGTACCTACCGACGGAAACCGGTTTTCCCCGGGGTCTCTATGGTCTCGCCGCCCGGCACCGGCTTTATCGCGGCGGCGGCTGCGGCGGCGGCGCTTTCGATCGGCCGATTATTGTCGCCGCGCCACCGCCGCCGCCGGCCGTGTCGCCCGCGGTCCGAGCCGACTGATGGGTGGACGACGGACGGCGGCCGCGCAGAAGCCGATAACGCGGCTGTCAATTATTTTGCCCGGGGTATTCGCCGCGGCCGAGCCGTGTCGCGGACGTCGGCGCGCCCGCCCGTCACGCGCCCGGTCAGATCGGAATCGGCCGCCCGTGATGCGATCGCAAACAACAACAACAATAATAATAATAATAATAATACCGTTTACGCGGCCGCCGCCGCCGCCGCGCAATTAGTCGCCGGGTTCCGGGCCCGGGGAAAATGCCGTATTTCCGCGGCCACGCAATTACGGGGCCTGCGTGCATAATATTCTACGCACGCGAGAATAATAATAATTGACGCGGGTCTCTCGCGGACGCGGCGAAACCGCCGCCCCCGTGTAATGTAATATTGTCGTAGACCCCGGACGGCGCGTTTTACGAGATGCTGCCGGTCCCGCCCGGCGTTGCCCGTGCCGAACGCGCGTGTAATAAAAACTTTTCCCCTTGGATTTTCCGTTTTAAACCGCCATCGAAACACCGCAGTTAAACGTTATTGCCCTTAAATATTTACAAATACCTTGTCTTTAGTTTTCGTTTCAAACTTATATGAATTAGTTATACGGTCGTTGAGCAACGGAAAATACCCATAAAAACTACCGCAGGTTAGGTCTACCACTTCTACGGGCCAGATCGGAGATTACAATAGCGTAAAACCTTCTCCGGACGATGCGGAGAATACAACATAGTTTTGCGAAAAACCGCGTACGGTCGGTCTAAATCGGAAAACGCGTGATTCACTGTAAACGTCGTAAACTGTGCGACAATGACATAGACATGAAGACAGTACATAATATAGGAAATTATCGTTGGAAAAAAAACGCGTGCGAAGATTAATATTATCGCTGTCGAGCGATTCCGCCCGGTGCGAGGTAGTGCGGTAGTCGTAGAGAGTTTTAAACGCAGGGCGTGTGGGTCCGTCTCGGATTCCCTTACAGCGCGTGCGCGTTTACAGCGGTACGTTGTCACAAGGACCGCGGGATTTCGCCGAAGAAACGCGCCCCGGACGTACGTCGCAGTTTAGGCTCGCGACGAGTTTTTGTTTGTTTTTTCTGTTTGTCTTTGTATATCCGCGATTTGTCACCGAAACGTCGAAACGCCAAGCACTCGACGTATACCCTGCAACGTCGGACAGGCCGCGGCCCCCGGGATTAATAAACCGAAATTGCCGTTTCACTGTTGCCGACGTTTTATTTCCGGTCAGAGATCGAAATACACGCGTACGGTATCGGCGAGTCTGGCAGTTGACTGTCGCGAACCGCTGAAATTTAGTATTTTATTATCGATAACAATCGCGATGGCGGTTGTATATTTTACGGAGATAACCGAACATCGAAATGTCGCTTTTGTATGAGTATACACCGCGATAATACAGTATAACACAAATGAATACGTCTCCGCGAAATCAATTTTGATAGTTTTCAGGAACATTATCGACCGATAAAACCCACTTTCCGCTCGATATCGTACACGGATTTTTGCGGCTTTTGAGTCCGTCATCCGCGACGCCCCTAAAACGAAACTCCGGGGGACTCCCGGCGTACGCCGTGCCGACACTGCGGCGTATACAGAAACGGCGTACAGAAACGCCACGCCGAACGAATACGATGATGATAATAATAATATAGAACTGGTCGCGAACCGTAAAATAAAATACGCGCGGATAGGTTTATTACCGAGTTATATGAAACCGATATAGCGTAATAATAATACAACCGCATACGTGTACCAGTGATATTGTTATATGCGGTCGCGAGAGGTGACAAATTGGATCTGATAGTATTGTATCCGCCGAGGACGGGGCCCCGGTCTTCTACACCGTATACTTTTTATAATGATAATACACAACGATATTGCGTGTTTGTGTGTGTGTGTATGTGTGTGTGTGTGTGTGTGTGTGTGCGCGCGCGTGTACGCTCGTATTATTATTATTATTATTGCGTATTCGATTATTTCGATTGCGATTAATTTCCGTTAACCGGCGGAGAATAATTTTATTCAGATCTCGGCGGAGGAGCGGGCGTACGGCGATAATTAAACGGTCCGGCGTGCGCGTACGAGAAAAGTATCGGGTTTTTTTATCTCCGATGTAATTGTCACCTCGTATATGTATTGGAAAAAAAAAAAAAAAAAACTACACGCATGTGTATAAGTCGCGCATATTTACGCATCGCAGGTATAAAACACTGCAGTTAATGCGCGAGCATAAATTATTATTGTAGTCGAACGGATTTCAACAGAGATTATGCGTCCGGTACTATTATAATACATCGGATCCGGTATAGGAAAAAGTCTAATGTCGTTGGCGTGAAAACCCGGTCAAGTCCCGCTCCCGAAACCGAGCCGCGCCTCCCCGATCGGGTGAATACTAAAATATGCGTGATCGATATTATAACGAGGTGTTAATCCCCCACTCCCCCGTATAATACTCGGGCTATTCAATAGCGAATTTCGCAACTATACATTATATTATGTACGATACGCGATCAAAGTCCGACGAAAGACGATCGTTTAAAATTCATCCCATTATACCGTGCGTCAAATTGACGAAAACCGGCTGGTTTTATTCGTTATCGAAATCTCCATCGCACGATAGGGTTAGAAAAACGGACTTTCGACCCGCACGAATAATGCGATAAAGACCGCGACGTCGGTTACAATCATAACACAATATTATATTACTACAATCGCAGCCCCCGAAAAATACTGCACGTTAACGTCTCAAGGGCAACGGAATTCCATAAGCCGCCGCGCGCGCGTGTGACCTCTCGGTGTGTCCAAATTAATTTGGAGACTACGGGAGAAAAAAAGTATAAGCATCGAACACATCACGTGATGGCACACACAAAATAATATAACGTTACAACGTCTAGACCGGTTCATTCTCTCGTTTCTGTGTCTGAAAATGTATAATATGTATTTTTTTTTTTTTTTATATATATTTTTTCAATTTATACACTCCGCCGTCGGAATTGACCGCAGTCATTTGTCATGTGTCCCGCGCGCACGGTCGACGTGTTCCGTCTTTGTCACAACGATTTCGATGCTCGTCATCGGATGCTCACCACATACACAAAAGATGCTGCCCTCTTATAATAGTACACGTTTTTGTACATTTGTACGGGTCTTTTTTTTTTTGTTTCTCGACATAATAATATAATTTATATTTTATTATCGTTACGTCGTCGTCGTCGTCCGGTACTAGCGTATCGCAGTATCGCACCGGCTCGCGTCTGCGAGAAACCGGTTACCCGAATATTCCCGGGCTACGGAAAATCGGAATATACCATATTATCGAGTATACCGGGGTCGTGGTAACAATAGTAATAATATCATTAAATATGGGATGCGGACGGCGCAGCGAGGGGACAGACAGCGCCGACGAAAGCGTATATTCGTCGTCGCGGCGAATAAGTACGACACGGTCCACGTGGACGTCGCGTTCCCCGTCGGTATTTAGAAATTTTTCATTGCCGGAGGGAGGGAGGGGGATAAAGATCGTAATCTACTGACGCCGCGGGGGTTTCATAGGCCCCCTCCCCCGGGTCTCGGCTGCCGTGTGATTACAAACACGCCGCCGTAGTGAAGGAATGAAACAGAGACGTAATTTACGCGTAATTCGTGAGGATTGCAGCGACTGACGTATAACGACGCGAGGAATTATCGGCGTTATCGGTAACCGATAATCGGTCACTAGGACCGTCCCGTCAAACGACTCATCCTCCGACACTCCCTGTCAGCTGCTCTCGATTTCCGGTCTAGACCTATCCGTTCGGAATTTCTATACGTCATTACGTCCGAGAGGTCGTTTTGGCCTCGGGATTCAATCTCCTGCTACTCCGGATCACGTCTTATAAATTCGGTTCCCGAAAGAGTGTTATTTTGAATAATTGACATTTTCACAGTCGCGGGTATGTATGCTGCTGTCTGCCAGTCAATCGTTACTGTCGTCGGGGCGCGAGGCTTTGTAACGTCACGTCGATTACGGACGGGACTATATACAATAAAATATAATATCGATGATGATTTTTTTTTAAAGGGCGTATTCAATAAAATTCGAAAAATACGTTTTTGGGATCAAAAAAAAAAAAAAAAAATCAAAAATATTACCGGAGCGTAAACCGGTAAAAGGGCGTATTTAAAATACAGAAAAACAAGTTGGTAATAATCTACTAAAACCATGCGTCCTTTTAAAACAAAATTGAAACAACACTGATGTATTGAACGGGCGCACACCGCATCCAATGCATCATGCATAAATTTGCGTACCGGGTATTATTATGCGTACGAGTAATTTTATTGTTTTCCGCCATAAACATCACTATAAGAGGACTTTATACCGGCATCTACTGTCTCGGTCCGACTACCGGATAACGTGCAAGAACGATGCTTACGCAAAATAAGTAAAACCAGCTTAATTTTGATTTTAGAGCCAAAGTACCTTTTATGAAATATTATAAGGGACGTTACAAGGTTTTTGTATTATCGAAAATATACAGCTCGGGCAATACGGGATAAAAAAACTTTTTTTTTTTGATTTTTAAACAACCGTAACTTTTTCAACAGTTTTCAAAAAAAACAAAAAAACCACCCGCGACATTGCCTCCGAAATATTGTTCTCTATAAATGTCACAAAAAAGGGCACTCTCGTTTGACTCTTAAAACCTCCTAGAAACCGTTTCGCTGTCTTTTGCGAAACGGTTTTTTCGTTTGCTTGTTAGTAAAAAAAAAAAGTGAAATACCGACAGACGACACGCTTGACGAAACACCGCCGACGCACAATGTACAGACGGGTTTCGGTCGAACCGCGCGTGCCCGTAACCCCGCGACACCTCGTGACGGCTAGACGCACACCCCGGCGAGACGCCGATTGCCGTTATCGGTACGCGGCCCGTGCGTGTTGCGGCGTACGGTTTTTCTACGCGCGCGCCAAAGCTCGACCGGTTTTCGCCGGTTCGTACGTCATTATCGTTGTGGCGGACGTCGTCGTCGCACTTCTCTAACAAACTTATTATAATATTATACACGCCGAGATCGAACGACGACAATAGCCGTGCAGGCGCGCGGTGCGTGTTACATAAAAATCGCCGCGCGGCGTATCGGCCCCGAGCATCTCTCGCACGTTGTTTAATAATAATAATAATAATAATATCGAACGGAAAACGGGAGGCGAACGAAGAAGCACGACGAACGAAAATAATAAAGGTACCGGTCTCTTGTCGGCGGCGGTTTCTCTCTCGCGCGCCCCCCGCCGCCGGACCAGGCGTCTCGCTCTCTCTCTCTCTGTCTCTCTCTCTCTCAGCGTCTGTCGCGCTCGCACGCGTATCATTAAGAATAATATACGCGCGCGTATGGAATACGCACGTAACGACGACGACGACGACGATATAAACAAGAGCGGCGCTCGGAGACACGGAACGGACGAGAGGGGGGGGGGAAGGGAAACATCAAAAACCTATATAATATATATATACCTCTTAGAGAGAGAGAAAAACAAAAAAAAAAACAGCGACGGTACGCGTATTTTTTTTAAATTTATAATATTGTTATTATATTGTGCGCGTATACGTACGTACGTATATATCAATCGCGCGCGGGAGCCCCGCGAGTAAATTAACTTGTAATTGCCGGCGGTTCATTAACATAAACACGGTCGTGCACCGTCGCTTATCTGCCGCTTACATCTGCCCCGAGTCCCGTATTACAATAATAATAATAATAATAATAATAATACACATACGCGTATGCGCGTTTATATTATTACGCGACGGCGGAGCACCGGAGAGGGATTATAACGTCGTCGTCGTACGCGCCCGGGTCGGTCGCTCTAGCCGATTATTATTGGCCCGGGCTGATTTACGCGCGTGACACACGATCCGGTCGGCGGCGGCGGCGGCGGCGGGGGGAGGTAATTATCGTATTATTAAAATGTCGTCCGCCTCTTCCCCCCCACCCCCTTCACCCAACGGAATGCGTGCGCCGTACGGTCGAGTTTACCCGTTTCGTCCGCGGCGGACTCGGGCGAAATGCATTTTAAAAGCGCGTTCGGAATAAAAAAAAAAAATTATCATACACAGTCGAGCGCGCGTCGTCGAGAGAAAACGCAGTGTTTTTTTTGTCCGGACGGAGAGAGAGAAAAGAGCTGATAACACCGTAGCCGCGATGACCGGCAGTGTCGGTGTCGTTCGCGCGGGCACCGGGCGAGATCGTCAAGCGTCTTCCTGGGTACGAAACAAAACTAAACGGCGAACTGTTCGGGAACGGCGAACGAATGTTTCGAATCGAGTATCGCGCCGGCACCGTTTTGATTAACGCGTGAAAAAGTCGAATTAGTTTCAAACTCTCAAACCGAAAGAGTGTTTTTTTTTGGGGGGAGGAAAAAGCGCGTCTGTGAAAGAGCGCTGACAAATGAATCTACGCTCGAACCGAAAACAATAAGCGCCCACAAAAAACAATTCACCTTGCAGTGATCATCTCCGGAACACGTTATAGCAAATACGTTATTATACTTACGCACCTCGTCCGACCTAATCGAATTATATTATCCTGTTGGACCGACCGAATCGTACAGTGTGTAAACACTTTAATTATTATACTTGTTCAGAAAAAAAAAAAAAAAAAAAACGTACATTATTTCCACTACACGGTTTTAAACACTATCTAAACGGCGTTTTCACGGTAGACCGAGTTTTATACGAAGATTTTCCGTTTTAAGACCGCGCGCGTGTTACGCTCCGACGACGTGTCCGCGAAAATCATCAGAAATGTAAATTACCGCGTTACACCCGTAATGTACCTAATTATATTATCGCGACGGTTTTCGGGTTTTTTTTTCCCCCTTTCAATTTTTATTCGTCCCTCCCCGAAAACAATACGTTTTTACGTATTGTTACATTACGTGTTATACACGGTAAAACGGTGGCGGTTTTACGAATACGGCGCTGGTAAAAATGTAAAAGATAAACCAGAATGTGTTCGTGAGCCAAGACGACGAAATAACCGAGCGTTTTTGTGACGCAAATCAGTTAATATTCTAAACGAACCCACCGGACTTATTCCGCGTGGGAAAAATATGGTAATTTCGGGACGCACTCGCGGGTCCCTACTTTGTCCGATTTCCATTTTGCCGACAAAATAAACCGGTTTTACGAGGCGTGAAAAAACTTCCCGTTTCGCCGACACATACATCGGTTACGTTACTATTTCCAATTGAACTATTATTATTGACTGTTGCGATGAAGAATATTATTGCCGAAGAAATCCCAGAACCGTGACATGAGCGTCCAAGTGTATATACGTGTATATAAATTTATTATAATCGAAAATACAAAACCTATTGACAGTAACAATTGGCAATCAGCGATTAGACAGACGTTCCAAAAGAACCGTTCTTATTGTTTTCATGATTTAGGTTTGGCGCAGTTTTCGCAGATACCGGTACAGTGAAAATATTTGAGTGGTCTAGTGTGATCCCGGCGAAAACGACAACGGAAACGAGTTGTCCCGACACGATCCGCGTAAAGTGTGACGGAGTCACGGGTGGAGGGGGAGGGGGGGGGTAGGTAGGTGTAGCACTTCCAAGCGACGCGCGTCGCCGGAGAACGTTAACAAAACAAAACGCCGCCGGCGAAATGGGACGGACGGACACGGCGACGCGGCACGGCGCGCCGCTTTGTCGACGGCGACCGCGGGACCCTGTCGCGCGCGGTGTTACTTTTCGCGGTGATCGGTCGCGCGGCAAAACGGGACGGGAATATTTACGCGCCCGCCGCGCGATAATGTCGCGGCCGCGGCACAACGCGTCCGCGCGCGACGTTTACTACTCACTTATCGCACCGCTCGCATTACGGGTGTATAATAATAATAATAATAATAATATACATAATAAAAAAATCGTCTTTTTTATAACCGAACGCCACAAGTCGTCTGTTAGCCCGGCAGTCCGCCGTACGCGCGTACAAAATGTGTGTAGCGACCGGACGGGATAATGGACGACAAGGCGTGTATTATTTATAAACGCGGAGACTGCCGGCGCGCGGTGGGCAACACGCGCGGAGACGGGGCGCGCGCCGCCGCGCGTATCACGGGCGTGGGGATTTTTTTTTAATTTAATTTTTTTTTTTTTTCATACATACATATACTCGTAATAATATACACCGGGCGTGCGTGCGCGAAGAGATTTTTGTGTTACGCTCTCATTAGTATTCCGAGAGCGCCGCGTATAAATACCGATACCGTATTCGTTTTGCTCTCCCCCCGGATTTCGGGTTTTGTCCCTCTCCTTTTTCCCATCCGAAATTCGTATCAGTTCGCCGTCGTCGGACGCGAAACCCGCTACCACGACCGGCGCGGCCGGCGTGTTTCGTTATTTCGATACGTTACACAGTTTACGGCGTATCATCGCACACCCGTCTGCAGAATGTCACCGCCCGTTTCATATTCTGCACGCCCGTGATTTTCCGTCTTCCGAGAGAATTTCGAGCTGCGCGCGCGGGGCCTCTGTTCAAATCAGGCCCACGTCTACGCACGTATTGTGTCTCCGGCCGAAACCGGCGTCGTTTCCAGATAACATCGTTATTATTAAGTACGCCTACGCATACGGTACGCGCAGTGTTATGGGCCATCGCATAATCGCACAGTCACGCAGTTACGAAGTCCTACGATTTATCACAAAACACCCTTCACCCCCTCCCCCCCCAGAGAAAATTTCGCTACGCCGCCGAACGGCGGCACACACTTTATCGGTATTCTATCGGACACGCGGCGACCGTAAGAAAAAAAAAAAAAAACAAAACCGATATAAACGAAGATATCGCAATCGATTCTCCCGCCGCCGAGCGTCCGAGCACCGCGCGGCTACCGGGGCCCCGCTGGCGCGCGCTCGCCCGCGATAGACTGCAGTAGCGACGCGATCGCTACAAATTACACGCGTACACGATAATAATAATAATAATAATAATAATAATAATAATAATAATAATGATAATAATATAATACGATATTATGGTTCGGAGGCGTCCGCCGGAGTCGCGACGACCACGACCCCGGACAAAGTGACGACCGGCGGAGGGGAGTGCGGCGCGGAGGGGGTGACGGGGCATATCAAAACCCGTTCTCCCCTCGGTATGATAATTATCGTAATTTAGTTACGTACGTCCGACCCGTTCTTGTTTTTATCCGTTCGTTCGCTCGTACGTTTTTTCGCCCATACGTACAACACATCATTATCATTATTATTATTATTATTATTATTATTTTATAGCCGATACATAATATACGCGTATTATAATACTATACACGTACTCGCGTGTGTGCACCGTATTGTATCGTGTCGCGTCACACACACAGACACGCATAAATTACGTACAATATAGTTCGTCTTCTCTTTTTCTTCCCGTGCACCAGTGGTGGCTTGCGACTGTGTACGTGTACGATACGGTGTAATGAAACGTTACTTTGCCCGGGTATTACACACGCGCGCCGGTGTCTAATACGACGACGCAATATTATTCGGAGAGAGAGAGAGAGAGAGAACGAGAGAACGAGAGCAACGGAAAACGATACCGTGACGCGCGCTCCGGGTTATTGCGTTCCGCGCCCGACCGCCGTCGTGCGGCGGCAAAACGTCGCGGGTCGAATATTAACGAAAACGAAAAAAAAAAAAAACAACAAACATACGTACCGCGCGTTATTAGAGTCGCGCAGCGTATTACACGCTGAAATACGTCTCCTCGTCGCGCGGGGCGAGAGAGTGTCGGTGCAGCGGACGGTGTCGTATCGATGTCATTACACAATATGTATGTGTACAAAACCGAGCGCCTAGCGAGAAATATAACGTCAGTTTTACTAAGACCGTAGCAAAAATAATGCACGGGTTTTAGAATGATAAATTTCGAAAATTCTATCTCGAGGACCGGCGGGAAATCGCGTTCGTAAGCCGGGGACGCCGGGCGGAAAGACGAGACGGAACGCGCTGATTTGCGTTATTTTAAATTTAGTGTTTCTCCCCCCCCCTACGCATATGGCGATTCGGTTCAGCAGTAGTAGAGACCTCGAACCCTCACCGAATATTGTTATCGCGGCCGTCTCCTAGAGACTTTACCCCCGGGTAACCGGCCCGTCCCCCGAGAAGTCGAAGATTTCCGGCGGAAAAACGGTCGACAGAGAGACCGGTGTTTTTTTTTTTTGTCAAAGCCCGTCATCGTCATCACATAGCGGTCATCATTCGCAAAAGGTTCACAGTTATCGGGATACGGGAAGGTGGACGGGGAGGAGGAAGAGTATGAAAACTCTCCCTCGCCGTTCGTTTCCGCCGACCGAATCCCGCGCTGCGGTTACCGTGGGAAATTTCCCCCGGTCATCGTCGCAGATTCCGCCGTTTTCGCGTCGGGAGTGGCGCGCGCATTGTGTCGCGGTTTTCGCAGACAATGCCGAGTAGCAGCGGCACCGGCAGCGGATTATCGGCGGCGGCGGCGGCGGCGGTCGACCCCGCGTGCGCGCACGACAGAGTTATTCGAAAATCTCCACTCGCCGCCGCCGTCGCCAGTCTCCATTATTGTAAATGCGCGTCGTCGCCGTTGACGACGACGGACGTATATTGAAAATCGAATTAAATACACGGCCACAAAGAGCCGACGGTTATGTTATTATGTGATGCGATTGTGCGCGGCTCATAGGTATCTGCGGGTATGATATTATAATATCTATATGCGCGTGCACACGTATTATTAACGTCGCGTGCAGGTCGGATACGCGCGTATGCGTGCACGAGAAGAGCGGGTACACCTCCTCGTTCTCTCTGCGCGTCCCCGTGCACCGGTACCGGGCCCGTAATAACATGCGCACGTACATTGTAGCGGCGGCGGCGGCGACGACGACGTCGTCCAGATGAGTCTGACGCGGAGAGGAGACGCGACGACGGCGGCGGCGGCGGCTGCGGCGCGCGGGAGGGCGTAGAGATTTCTTCGGCTTATTATGGCGGCGGCGGCGGCGGCGGTGACGTTTGAATCGAACAATGCCGCGATGTCTAATTAAAATCGTCTCTCGGCGACGCGCCGTTTCGCGTCGCGTAATAACGATAACAATAACAATAACAATAATACCCGGGCCGTACGCGCGGCGACAAATATTATTATTTGTAACGTCCGCGAAACACCGTCGCGGTCGTCGCGTCGCGTTTCCGACGCGGCGGTTGTCGTCGCGTTACGTTATTGTTGGCGCGGCGCAAAACACTCGCCGTCGGCGGTTAAGTGGATAGGGGGTGGGAAGTGGAAGGGAACGCGCGATATCTACACGCTCGTGCGGCGCGATGTTTTACCCAATAAAATAACGCGCGCGGGTAATACAATAATTATTAACCGTTACGATATTATGTCACGTGTGCCCCCCTCCTCCCCATCCACCGGCCGCGACGTAAATACGCGACCGCGACGACAACGACATTACTGTGTATTACTGTGCTCCGGGCTTAACGGTGTTATTGCGACACCGACCCCCGGCCGAAAATAACGCGAAAACACTGCGGTCGCCGGATTTCTGCGGCGGTCTCGCTTCCCCGTAGGCGCGCCCCCGTCACGCACGCCCGCCGCCCCGAAATTCGATCGTTCCGGACATGACGCGAACGGTTGTAATTGTTCGGCCGTCAAGCGAACCCCGACGGACGGATACCCGCTGCAATCGCCGCGGTGTGTTATCGCCCGTCCGCGGCAGCCTGTTCGGGTTCGAGATTTATTGTGCCGGCGAAAATATTATATAGAGTTGTTTTTTTTTTTTTTTTTTTGAAAACATTGAACGGTGTAGTCCCCGTTAATCGCTGCGACAAAAACCCTCCGTCATCCACGTGTAAAAACCTCGCTAAGAAAAAAAAAAAAAAACAACTCATGTTAGATGTGTAGTGATATCGAAAACGGGCCGAGTAATTTCTTGAATTCATTAGAATACAGAAATAATTGTCTATAATTGTTTGTGTTTGACGAAGTGCGATGATTTAATACAAATAATGCGGCTACTATAATATTTACGACTGCAAATAAAGCGATACAACGCCGACATGAATATTTACATCCCCATTTTGTTATTTATTAATATTACCATAACACTATTCGTGTGTACACTACGAGTTTTTTTTTTTTTTTTTTTAAACGTTCAACGGTATGGCTATTTATTTATTATACACAAATATATCGGGTCGTATGCCGATCAACTCTTTCAGGCTTCGTAACGAGACGCCCGAAATATTGTGTTTTGTTGGAAAAAGGACAACTTCCCGCCGCGGCGTATCATTAGACTTGTTATTATATTGTTATACGTTAACGAAAACCAGAAAATAAATTTGGTGAAAAAAAAAATATTTAAAAATCGATCATATTCAAATTCCAATTATAGCGTTTGAAAAAACGGTTTGCAAAGTCCAATATTCGTCTTTCCAAAGCAAAAATGTTTGATAAAACTATCGAAATCGAACCGCCTTACGAGGCAGGAGCGTCCAACCCTTTTAACGTATTTTCGGGGCTAAAAACAGGTCACGTGCAATCTTCTTGTAAGTGCAAATACCCAGACATTTCGCCTTCCGGGTACCGTGACCGTTTGACGGTCTAAAACCGTTTGCTCGGTCCGCAGACGTCGAGTCTTAATTTCCATTTTTCCATCCCATTCCGTTGCTACTGTCAATTTGTCGTTATAGGCCTGAACAAAAATTCCCGTTCAACGTGGCTAATATGCCCATACGATGTATACGATTAACGTCCGTATTAAAATAATACAAATATAAAACATAATACGTAATCGATTTCACTATACGCTTTTTCCCCCGTCCGTTTATGTCGTACAATTAACCGTCAAATACGAATATACGAATATGTCCAACATCAGCGAAAAGAAATCGAGAACATCGGGTATAATAAAATATTGATCATTGGCCGAGAGACGCGACTTGTTTCTATTTAATATCGATATATATATATAATTATTATTATTATTACTCTATAACATACTATATAATAATATTTTTTGATATAAATAGGCGTCACAAAAGAAATTCGAACATCAGAGATTTTTATCGGCCGGAGAATAAGAAGTGGGAAATTTGTTCAACAGCGCGTCACTTGTGGTTTTTTTTTTTATAATACGATGTCCATTACGCTTATTAGCTTCTGACTAATGTCCGACCGTCATCTTCAAAAACACCTTAATAATAACGTTTCCTTTCCCGTATATATTTTTCTTCTTTTTTTGTTTTTTTTTTTGTTACCACTCTGAACAATCATCTTTATTAAAAGAAAAAAAATATGTTGATCCATTTGTGTGTTTTTTCTTTTGGCACGTGTTAATATTTTTCTATTCGCCGGCGGCATCATATGATATTATTATTATAACATGCTTCACACAATAATTAAAATGGAATCCGAGGAACTCTCCAAGTTTTTTTCGCACGTGTGCGTATGTGTGTGTGTGTGTGTGTGTGTGTGTGTGTTTTCGGTTTGTCAGTCGACGCGGAACAACAAAATAGAATAATATGTTTTTCAGACGACAGCCGCCACCAGACCTGCAGTAGAAAATGTTCGTTTGGCGCATTATCTTACGTTTACACGAGCATAACTAATTACAAATAGGTTTATTATATTAGCTATGAGTCTTTGGTCGCGGAACGTTTGTAAAATAAACATTTGTGCGACACGGATATTAGTCATAAGTTTGTAGTATTTCCGAATCGCGGAAACGATAAAGAATAATTTCATCGGGACAGTTGAAATAATATTAATAATTGTCGAAATAACAATTACGCACTCCCCGACCTCCCCGATCGAAAATTCTGTTCGGTAAATCTAACCTAACGAGAAATTTAAATGACATTGCAGCAGTGTGGTTTTATTAACGTTTTTAATAATATTTTACTTTTGCAGGAGACAAACCGCACGCTTGCGAGCTCTGCCAAAAGAAATTTGCACTGGCCTGCAACCTGAGAGCGCACATGAAGACCCACGAGAGTGAGTATATATTATTATTTGTTCGCGGCTTTTATGTCGATTTCAATACAGGGCGATTCTTTTATCGTGATGACCCATTCACGAATATATAATTGATCGATTCGTTGTTATATACTCTTTTCTGTACTACATACTCCGATCTAGGCTTTAAACGCGTTACAGGGGGTTAACGAGTAAACGGTGTAACAGTGTTACGCGTTTAGACATTTTTTAGAGGGAAAAAAATTAATTACTTTCGACGAGAAAACAAAACGGATAACGATTAACGTTATTATGAACAACAAACCGTCGGATCGCGATAAAAGAATCGCCCTGTATAATGCCCACCGTCCTATGCTTATATGTATATTACATCGCGGTGCTCGCCCGCACGTCAATTACCGAGTCTCGGACGCGATTTATGCGCCGCCGTGCATATTATTACATTTATATTTAGTGCACCTAGGCACCGTACGGGTACGCATACGTCTTGTGTACATACCACACCCGGCCGGGTCGTAAAAAACCGGCAATTTCGATAATCCGCCGTCCGTCGCGGGCAAAAGATATTATGATGCAGCCGGGATTGTGTCATTTCTACACTATAATATTATTATTATAGGACGTATAAGTAGCAGGTACAAGTAGGTACGGGTACGATATAATTTCACGAGACGCGTACGTCGTCGTCGTCGTCGTCGTCGTCGGGACAGACACTTAAATTTTTCTCTCTCTCTCTCTCTCGTCTGCGCGAGAATTTAATACGCTCAAGTGGGTATAAAGTGGGTACTGTATACACCCCGTAATATCGTTGTATCGTGGACGTCGGATCTCGGGGGGGAGGGGGGGACAGAAAACCGATTCATTAGAGCGCCGCCGACGACGACGCGACGTCGTCGGCAACGTGTAATTTCCGAGGGCTGAACGTCGCCGCGATCCCGGGTCACCCGGTATATTATTATTGTATTATCCGCTTATATATATATATATTTTAACCGGGTCCCGCTGTATATAATAACAATAATAACAATAACGAATGCGATTTCGCCGCATCGCCCCGAGGTACATAAAATATTTCGCGTATTTTATTATATATACGTCTCCGCGACGACGATCGCAAATAACAATAATCCGTCCCTTCGAGTGGTTCGGACAATGTTTTCGAATACATTTTCTCGGGTTTCGTAAATTTTTTTTTTGTTTTTTTTAACTTTTTAACGGCCGCGTTAACGATAAGACTTTTCCGCTAATCGCCTATATTGCCCGATACCCGTTTAATTCACATTAACGTAAAGTAGCTACATATATACTCCCGACAAAGTCTCGGTACTTAATACAGGAGTTCTATTGATGAATAATGAAAATATAAATTTCAATTCATAAACACGTTTACTGTGCGTCGATCAGGCGATTTTTCAATTTTAAACAAAATAAAACGAGAATAAAACGTTCGCTGCAATGTGTATAGATGTAGAAATAAAAAATATGAAACTCACACACACATATCCTTACATTTTTAAAATCAAACCACGTATCTACATTTTTGTCATGCGTTTAGCCCTTTAGGTCTTTTTGATTAATATTTCATGGCGAGTGCAATTCCCTTAACGTATATACGTAGGTATACATATACATAAATACCTAATACACGGATACACACGGATTATATACCTACTTACGACAATATATGCACATCTACTTTTAGAAAAAGGTCAAATTTCTCGCAGTTTATCGTGTCTCCGGGATAGGATTTTACGAGTTTGCGAGGAAAACCCACGTCCAATTTTCCTATAGGGATTTTAAGTAGGAGTTATATAGTTGAATTTCCGCTCGTGTAAAACATTATTTTGAAAGCTATCTGTAGTATCAAGCTTATTCTTTGTAGGTTTTAATGTTTTTGCTGAACTTTTCGGCCACGCCAGTGCACATTCTTGTCGCTATCCAAATCGCGTTGGTTGGGACGGCCTAAATCGATTTCCAGTCCGACTTTGAGACCATAGATGATATAGAATTGATCTACTATAAATATTTTAATCGTTATTGTTTCCGCTGTTTCTCAACATTATTATAGTATCTGCGTGTGTCGACTGACCTTATAGAATATATTCCATTTGCCATCACGTAGTCGAAGTCACGCGTATAATCGACCTATTTAGTCTTTCCCATACTTCGATAATGTTTTTCTTTTAACGATATTTTTTTTTTTGTCTTTTCGGCAGATATAATAATATGTATTCGCCGTGCGTATAAAAACATATTAATACGTATTGATTGCGGCCGATACTCGCGTATAACACGAATAATTAATAATTCAAACGATTTCGACAATGTCACCGGCACGTACATTACGGAACAGACGTTATTAACGGGTATTAATAACAAGGTGCGCACTTTGGATAATAAAAAATTGAAAGCTTTCGTTTGTGTAATTATACCCGCGGAAAAATCAAGTAACAAAAAAAAAAAAATAATAAAAAAAGTCTACGTCAAACGAGAACCGTCATTTATTACGAATTATACGATAAAATTAGGAAAAAAAAAACGACGTTCGTACACCGCGCAACGCTGCAGATGCGCAGCGGACGCAGAGCAGGAACACGCCATTCTCGAAATCATATCAAAAGTCGTCGACCGACCCTTCATAATTGCATACAATTTTTACAGTATTCCGTTTGAAGTATTAAACTGCGCGGCATATTTTTGCCGATTGAGGTTCGCACGACGATAATAATATAATAAACGGCGCAATAATAATAATAATTATAGGTACGTTTTTTTTGCCGCGACTGTCGGTCGACGCGGACGATGGCGGTGAACGTTTCGCGTATTATTTTTCGTCATTATTTTGTTTTTTTTTCTTTTCCATCGGCTGGCGATCACGCGCGGCAGATAAAACGGACGGCGGGATAGTGCACGGCGGATAGGCATATTTAATAATAACGGCAATAGCGCGTACGTACAATAGTGCGGCGGGGTATTGAATGAGGCGAGAAATCGAGCGCGCGCGAATTCGACGGATGATATTATTATATTAGCACAGGCGCACCCGCATATCTCCGCGTGTAACATGTCATCGCCTTCGGTATACACATTATAACCGCGGACATCGCGAGCGACGTACACTTGAAGCGTGGAAAAAAAAACACAAAACAACAGGGTAGTAAAAAACCGATAGCCTGTAATAATATCGTTATGCGCATAACACGGCACATGGGAGACGACCTTATGCGCCACGCGCGCCCGCGTACGATACGTCGTTATGCGTACCGCGGGCATCGCTTACCGGGGTGTCGGTCACGGTACGCACGCCGTGTCCGGGGCGCGTTTCGCCGACGGGAAAACCGCGGGAAAACAGCCGCGGCCGTAGCGTCGCGTTGCTCTCTATGTTTGCGTAACGCGGGCCGGCCGGGAACCAGAAGGTATTCTGTCGTTATTTGTTTACATTTTTTGTAGAAGGACGACTGTGCGTAGTACCGTGCGGGTACGCGTGTGTAGACGAGACCGAACGGTCTTGGAGACGGTTGATATACCCACGCAGTCACTGACTCAATTGACTTTATTAAATATACCGGAAAAAAAAAAAACAACCGTTCCCGCGGTGTTCGTCAAATTAGAAAAGTGCAAAACTATTTGAATTGAAAAACCTTCTGGTTCTCAGCCCGCGATTATAGTTTCGCGAGCGTGTTAGCTTTTACCGGCGAGAGAGTATAATAGGCGTCCGTCAGACTCGGCCGCGGAAATTGTAATATTAACAGCACGAGGATTAGTTTCAACACCGAACGGTATGCGTTTTAAACAATCGCGTCCGCGCCAATTTCGTTATTGAGTTTGACGGCGGCGGGATGCGGTGTTAATAATTTAGTCGCGGATCTTGGCTGCATATGAACCGCGTCCCGGGGGTCCCTTTCTGAACGACTACGCGAACCGCGTCCGTTCTAGACCGCAAAATTATATTATTATAAATATATTATACTTTGCGGTTACAACGCAGTTTTATACACACACGGGTTATACTTTTTCAGTAAAAATACAAGCTTCTGGGTTTGAATAATGAATATGAGCTGAATCCAGAAATGAGAGATTAATTAAAAATATTTTTATAATATAATGATAATATACATATGTCACCCGATCGCAACTTTTCTCCTTCTTTACGGACAATGTATTTAGGTTCAATTACAAGGACGACAAATAGTTGCGGAGCTTTCCATTCAAAATTTAACGGTATATTTTATTCTGTTCGTTCAAATATCTATACATTTATTGATGCACTAAAAAACGTACAAAAAGATATTTGTATCAAAATTCGTGATTGTAGTCAAATAAAGAAGATGAGACATGAAATATGTGACAAACAAGAATTTTTTAAGAAGACAAATGATTAAATACGAGAATAATCAAATAACATGTTTTAATCATATAGAAACTGCACCTTATCATTGAAATTCTTACTAATCCATAAATAATGCAATATAACCTAATTTTTTTTTTTTTTTATCAATGAAGAAAACAATATTTTTGATGTAACTACACAAAACGATAAAAAATAATATTTTCAACCTACCTTTAGCAATATAATGTTTAATGTTGCTATTGACAGTCCTAAGTCTGAATTAAATGGGACGAAAAATAACGTATGTACAGCGGACGCAATTCCTGAACTCGTAAAATATTATCGGGACGCAATGCGTTTGTCGCGGCAGATCTTTGTGTCACACCATGAGAGTGCGATTAGCGATTGCGCATGAGAACTTTGGACCTCGGAGTGTGGACCGCGGCCGGAGATTAAAGATGTGAAACGCCTGCGGTGCGGGACTGTAGGCGCACGTATAAGGATTGATCGCGTATACGATTTGTAAACGTATAATTTCGTGTTTATTATTGGCGAGAGGGCAGGGAAGCTGCGACTCGTGTGTTTATACATATATATAGATAGATAGATAGATAGATAGATAAGGAAGCGGTAATTGGTTTTTTCTTTCGCTCGCGGATTTTTGTACTTATACGTTCCTTAGCCGCGACCGCTGATGCGGTCCGACGTCGTCGTCGAGACGAAACCCGAATCCATTATGTCGTTTATTTTCTCTTAAATCGGATTTTTTTTCCCGCCGTCGCCCCTTACACGAACCGCACACGCGAGCGATATAATAATATTTTATATACGGTGTGGGCGTCGGCGTCGTCGTCGTCTTCGGTCGTCCGCGTACCTACACCGCGCGTTTAAAAACCCCGTCTACGAAACCTCTCGTGAAATACTTAGCGCCGCGGCTCATCGCGCAGTCGCGTCTCGTAAATGTGCTCACCGTCTCCTTATTGCCGGGCTCCGGATTCGGTCTGAACGGTCGTACGGGGTGTTTACAATTATACACCGTTATATATTGGCGAAATCCGTGTACCCGCATACCCATAATACGCGCCTACGTACCTATTAAATGTACCTTTTTCTCCTTTTCCGTGGACCGGTCTCCACAGATAATCGCGTGGCGCTCGCCGTGAAAATTGTCCTCGCATTATATACCGCACGGCGCCTCGGAGCAAGAAGAAGAAGAAGTAGAAGAAAATTATAGTAATAATACGCACTAATAATACTGCCCAAATTAATAGACACCGCGCTCGGTCCCACACGCACTTGTACTTACGCCCACCGAATTACCCCCTTTTTGGCGGGATAATACACGTAATATACAATACATATATATATATAACTATTATTATACCTATAGTCGAACGCGACGGATAATAGTAATTTGCGACCTATAAAAAACATTTATGTTACCCGCGTAATGCGTATATACTCGGAGAATCGCAACAACGACGATCACGTAAACCCCCTCCTGCCTTTGGGATCGTGTAAAATAAAAAAAAAAAAAGCGAACCTAACAATAATAATAAATCGAAACGATACCCAGTGAAATAGGTATTATTTTTCCAGCAAA
Source organism: Cinara cedri (assembly GCA_902439185.1). Taxonomy (NCBI): domain Eukaryota; kingdom Metazoa; phylum Arthropoda; class Insecta; order Hemiptera; family Aphididae; genus Cinara; species Cinara cedri. The sequence goes on along the minus strand of CABPRJ010000525.1, from coordinate 143,690 downwards.
AATCGGCGGCGACGAGCGAGCCGTTGAAATCGGAGTCGATCTGTTTGCGGGACACGGTTTTTTCGTATCGCGCGGTCGCCGGATAAGGGACTATATGCGTCTTTTTCGGGAGTCGTCCCCGTTGCTCGGTGTACGACATGACTCTGGCCAAAAGTATTCAGATGAGGCCACTCGGAGCATAACAGTGTTAGTTATCTTGACGAGTTTTCGATTGTGAAGTTTCGGACGAACCGGCGATTGTCCGGAGCGCTATATTCTGCAGGACGGAACCGGAAGTTTTGTCCAGTTATACGCGTAGAACGCCTACATATGTGTTGTCGGCTGTTATTCGATTTGTCACAGGTTTTTAAATCCAAACGATAAATGTTCAAAACGTTGTTTCTTTTTGGTTCTCCCGAGCCAGAGATACGCGGTCAAAATACTGATGTAGTTTTGTGAAAAAAAAAATATCTACTTTTTTCGAAACTCGTCTAATATATTATATGATGTTTCAATCTCGTTATACCTATACTGTCAATAAAATTATTATTACCGACGATCCAATATCATAATAATATAATCGCGATTATACACAACTAACCGTCGTATTTTCGTTTCTGTTCACAGGTGAGACCCAAGAGGAGTGCAACAAGTGCGGTAAGGTGTACATGGCGCCGGAAGATTCGGACAAGGGTCGCGGCGGCGCGTGTCCCGAGTGCGCGCCTCCGTCTTCTGTCGTCCGCGCCGGGGACGCCGCGGCCGTCGCAGCCGCCGCGAGAACGGCGGACGACGTCGGCTCGTACGGCGGCAATTCCGACTCGGAGGACTGCAGCGGCGGTTCGTCGATGGGCTCCGCGGAGGACAGGTGCCCGTAGACGGCCGCGGCGATAACGGCGGCGGCGGACGGGTAGTGACGTGGGTGGTAAAGCGGTCCCGCAGCTACCGCCGGTTTTTAATTGGGCAAAAACGAAAAAAAAACAAATAATATAAAAAAAAAAAAAAAAAAAAAAAAAAAAAAAAAAAAAAAAAAAATACTGTATAATACCTAATTGTATGTTTTTTTTTTGTCGTCTCCCACCGCCGCTATATACCGTATACATAAATCACGTGTTTTATGCGTTCGACGACGACGCGCACGGCGGATCTCTCGTCGGACGACGGAAAACGAGTATTAAATAAGAAAAAAAAAACCGTTTGAAGCACTTAGGCTTTATCGATATTCGGGAGATTTTTACGAGCCGGTCGAATAAAAACAAAACATATTTATTTTATTTTATTTTTTTTTTTTATTGTTTTTTACGACTTTTCGGTAGAAACAACGTCGTAGAATTATTATTGTAATATAATATATTAACGTATATCGGCTCGTTTTATTTATTTTTGTTTAATATTACACGTGCATGTGTGTTTTTTTTTTTTTGTATCTCTTATTAATTATTAAGCCACTCGAACGATATATTCTTATCAATATTATCATCTCATCGATTTGTATATTATATTATTATAGACAGGTGTACGATATTCATAATTGCATTACGTATTTTAAACTATAATATAATATATTTCATGATAATACTCGTATAATTATTATTAGTCGACGGTCGTGCTCAGTGATTTTTCAAACCGATCGATCCATAAACGATGTTATGATTGCGTATTTTTTAATATTTTTTTTTTTTTTAATATTATCCGTCCCTCGTAAGATTATTATTTTTGTGTATATGTATGTACACGCTCGCTCGTGTATTATTATTATTATTTTTTTTAACGTTATTATTAATTCTAGTCACTCGATTGTAAAATAATATTATGTATTATTTTCATAATATTAACAATATCGATTTTATTAATTTTTTTTTTTTTTTAACGATTATTATTTAATATTATCATATACAGTGTATATTTATTATTATTATTATTATTATTATTACTTTTTTGTACATTATAATATACCTAATGCCTAAACATTATTAATTATCATTATTATTATTATTATTATTATCATATTGCGCATAATATAATATTATTATATTTTCCGAGTTAAGTTTTTATGTACCTATATATATATAATAATATTATGTAACTCGTAGAAATAAAAATTTGGTAAAAAAAAAAAATAATAATAATAATTTAATCACGTGTAAACTATATATTATAAAATATACTTAATAAATAAATAAATAAATATATATATATATATATGTATTTATATTTTTTAATATTGTCGTATTTTTTTTTTGGTTTTTTTTTTTTTACGGTTCAACACAAATTGTTCTTTTTTTTATATTTTTATATATATTTCCAGTGTCCTGCAGCAGTAGGTAGTCACACGTATACATATAGGTATACCTAACTACTAGCTATAATATTAATATAATACTTGTATGATAATAAAATATAATAAGGTGAAATAAAATACGGAAAACACACATTAAATCCGTAACACGACCGCGATGTGGACGGGATCGTTTGACAATAATAATTGCGTTTTGAGACGTTTCGAAATATTTTACCGAAAAACCAAAATGACGTGCGGCCATCGCGTACACTGCGACATATAATACATATATAGTCGGCAAGATGCGTATGCTCATTGTCACGAAAATCTGAATGAGACACGGTTAGATTGTTAAAATAATTCGAGTCTGAAGCTGTTATATTTTAATACAATATCTAATTGATAGAAAAATAAATCGTTAAAAAAAAAGAAGAAAAACAAACGATTAAAGGATTAAAAAAAAAAGAAAGTCAAAACCGTAATCAAAATCTGAAACTGTTGATGCGTGTGCCACTGTATTAGGAGGGAAGAGAAGCATTATATTATATAGTATATAATTTGATTTTTTATGCAATGATCAAATATTACTAACGAAAAACGATACTGATTAGAATATTAGGTATTAATGGTATTTTTTTCTTGTTGCCTTGATAACTCAAAATTTAACAAAAAATTCAGTTTTTCCTATTTAACTATTAATAAAACTGCAAGAGAAATCAAAAAATGTCTTCTCCAACGCACTAACTAATAATATCAAAAATTCTACAAGAAAGCTTCTAAACAAATTGGTTGGAGTGAGATTTTTGGTTGAGAAGTTGTTTAGACTAAAAAAAACACATCATAGTTCACATTTTCAATTTTTTTTTTTTTATCTTTATAAGTGCAACCTATAATAAACTTCTTGTTAAATTTTCAAGTATTTCTGTTCGGTCAAACGATTTTATCCAGATAGCCTAATAAATAAAGAATAAACAAATTTAAAAAAAAACTAAAAAATTTAAAATGTCTATAAATATAGTCAGAATGCTTTGACTAAATCTAAAAAAAAGGAAATATCAGTTTTCCGTGAAAATTGCAAGTGTTTACGAATATTTTCAACCAAATTACAAAAACAAAATAAAATAAAATTTAAAATAATGAAACCTTAGTTTTCGTGAACTTTCTCATATTTTCTACATTTTACCCGATTATTAAGAAAACTACATTTCAGAAAATCAAATAACGATTACTCACTAACTAGATCCAGAATTTAATAAAATAGATCTTTTGGCGTTTTTTAAAAACAGTGAAAGAATTCTGGTAGATAATTTATTTACAAATAGGAAAAAAAATTATAGGTGTTGCAGAGAATTCAAAGTGGGCAATAGGGTCATTTGACGCCGTCTCCGTCAAAAAACTACTGTAGTATGCTTTTTTCTTGCATTGTGGCAAAATATAAGCCGAGTCTCTTTGTTGTTATTGGTTCGCCACCCCCCCCCCTTCTAAAATTAAGACTCGGATCCGCCACTATAGTATAGGTATTAACCGCTCGGAAAGTATATACTATACAGTAAATTCACATAAATCGTGCAAACCCGAACGAGATTTTTAAAATACAGCACTATTCTTTCCGTTCTATTCTTTCTTTTTTATTAATTCTACACATTATTAGACTCGTTGTCCGAGTGTTTCAAACTTAAAGTCGCGAAAACGATGAGCGGTTTACCTAATAAAATATAGCCATGTCGCTTCCTACTCACACACGGCACATGGATCTGACTACAATAATTAATAATGGTTTTTTTCGTCCGTGTCACCGCGGAAACCCATAATTTAACAAAAATAATACGATTGAATTTCAGAGGACTATAACTATATAAACCTTTTCTGGACGACGTTGAACATTTTGCAAAAAACCGTGTTTAAATCGCTCCAGCCGTTTTTAAGTGATGAAACATTAGTGACAATTTATTTTCATTCATATAATAATAATAATAAGGAAATTCAAAAATCGTGATAAATTAATATCCGTTAACGAATTATACTAGACGCGACGGTGAGCGACTTGACGTTTTCGCAACGATGTTTTAACTTTTAAAATGCCGTCTGCTGCCTCGCTCACGAAGTTACTAACGATTCATTAATTCTCCTTCACCGGTCCATTATTGCGAAAGAACACTACCCCGTGTATAGCGTATTATTGTTTAAGTTTTGGAATTGTTTTGTTTTTATTAGGTATTCGTACACAATATTATAATTTGATCGGGTGTCTAAAATACGGACTTTTCGAAAAAGTTTTCGGCGGAGGTTTGGAATGGCAAAAAGCGAACGTTACGCGGATCCGAACGGACGTTAGGTACCTAATAATATGCGTGTTTCGTATTTTGTCGTATTTGGCTGGTTCTTATAGAATAATAATATCGAATAATCGAAAAACAACCGCGTTCTGGAAATAAATCTATTAAAATAGATGATTTAATTATAGGTAAAAGCATTGGCGTATTTATACATTTTTCTGGGGGGGTCCATAGTTGATGCGTGAATAATGAAAAACTATGATAGATTATAACAGTTACGTCCCTAGACAGTTTTTGTTTGTGGTTTAATTAAATATATACTCGTATGTAATAATATATATATACGAGTATATATTATTATAATTCGTTACATAATAAAATAGAATTTTATAAAATAAATTCCAGTCATCTCGATGTTTCTCATAACTCATTTATCTATTTTTTTTTTTTTTTGTTCCGGGAGGGTCCAATACCCCTGCACTCTCCAGTAAACACGTCACTGAGTATATGTACCTAAATCTCGGAAAACCGTCCCGCGGTCATCGGCTCCGATGCGAGGCCTGCATTGGGTTTAATCCGTATATCCAATCGCTGTCGTTGTCGCGAGCGCAAACAAAATTGAATTTATTGACTTTGATAATATTATACATTATAAATATGCAATAATATGCACTTTAAAAAAATTACAATAATTTTACTAAAATCACACTGAAAAACCATCTAAAACGGACAAATTATATCTTATCTTGGATTTTATATTAATATAAACTATTCATTCTTTTATCGCATATTGTTCCGTAAAATTGTATTTATAAAAATACAATTTATCATTGACCAAAAATTAAATTATATACTTTGATCGGTTAAATTACTATTTTAAATACAATAAATACAATCGTACTAAAAACACAAGTATCCAATGGCTATTAAAGTCGTTCTTCACCGTTGTTTGTATACTTTACTATGGTACACAACTCATGTATTCCAAAAAAAATGACGGGACACAGCCAAAGTAACCTATGAAAATCCATCGGATACAACTCATGTAACCCAAAAAAATCCGAGGGACACAACTATGGCTGCATAGTTGCAGCCGTCGCGAGAATCCCTTCGATTCAAACGATCAAAGGAAACAAGACGTCGTATTTATTTGAAATAACAATTTAAACTACTTTCCCGCGATAATATTACAAAATCCGTTCATACCGAATCGAATCAAAACAGTATTGTTTTGTGCAATTATAAATAACCTATACATTTCTGAAACATAAACTATACAGCTGTAGAAAACGAGTTCGTTCATTTGCGATATCTTTAAAGGCGAACAAATAAACGTTGTATTCGTTATAACTTGGACAAATTTACATTAACACGATAATGACAGTATCATACGGTTAATGTTTAAAAAAATAACATAATATTAATGAATGACGATTTCATATATTATACTTTAATAAGAAAAACGCATTGATAAACGAAAGTGGAAATATCCCGCGAAAATATTCTGGAAGCGACGCGACAAGTCGGCAATTTCGCGGCAGGAAAAAATTTACGCGTACTATTGTACAACAATTTTTTATTATTATTATTTTTTTTTTTTTATGGGCGACGATAAAACGTGCGGCGCGAGAGTTTTATATTGGATACGCATATGATAATATTGTTTTAGCGCCATTATTTTTTTTTATCTTATCTTTATAATTTTAAAAGCAAAACATTTTATCGTTCGACGATACTGCACAGCGGTTTTATTTCCACACGGGGGAAAACGCGGTCATGCGAAGGCGCGGCGGCGATCCGCGATTTTTCGGCGTTCGAAATTTGTTCGCCACTATTATTATTATTATTGTTATTACCTACCTACACTGGGACGCGAAACGTTTTTGTTTTATTATTATTATTATTAATTTTTTTTTTATTTTTTCGTCTCTTTACCGACGGGGAACCTTTACGGCCGGCATGTGATAACCGGTTTATACGCACGTATGCGTGTGAACGCCGCCTAAATACACGCGTCGCGTATAACGATAATAATAATAATAAAAAAAAACCGATTCGCGTAATAAAATTTAGAAAAAAAAAAAAAATGTATACGTAATATAATATATATATAAAAAAATTCTGTATGTGTCCGGCGCTCTGTCACTGCGCGCGGCGGCGTGGCGGCGACGGCGTTAGTTTTACTTCGGCTTATGCTAATGGGATGGACTGACGCCAGTAAAAAAAAAAAAAAAATAAAAAAAAATAACCATAATAATAATAAAAACGATACGAAACGGGGGAAAACGACGTACACGCGACACCGTCTTTCGCGAAAAAGAAAAAGAAGTGAACACAACACTTCACGGGGTGTTGAAAAAATAAAACGACCGCGGTGTATATTACGAGCATAAAAAACGAGATTATTCTACGGGCGTGTTCCTTGCATGGTTAATTATACGTAATACACGCAGTATATACTTAATCTTAAAATTATGTCGCAAATGATACGGACATACTTCGCACCAGTAACGGATTTTCAACATTTTTCTGGGAGGGGTCCTGAAAAATCATATGTATTTAAAAGGTATCTCATTTAACATGTGCCTCTTTTTTGGACATTTTATTGAAATTATATTAATGTCTGGGGGGGTCCAGACTCCCTGGACCCCTCCTTCTGCCTCTGTCTCGTGCAAGATGAGATGTTGTAGGTGAAAAGTTGGGAAGGTAGTATATAGAGGGCACTATAATGTATTATACATTATTATTATTATATACTATTATTATAATAACGATTAATCTTTACTAACGAAAAACGATTCTAAGTTAATTTTAAACCACAAAAAGCAAAGACTGATTACTTCATATTTCAAGTCCTGATAATATTATAATAATAATGTCACCTCATATGCATATTATAATAATATAATAACATTGTACACTATTGTAATTCATTAACATAATGTCTCGAATAACCGTGATTTTCATTTATCAGCGTGACCCGGTGTTCACTCAAACATTTTTTTTTATTTTTTAAAATCTAAATATTTCCCAATTCATATTTTTGTTTATTGATTGTACGTAGAGTTACGAAAGATTTTTCCCATCATAACAAGAAAAAACACTAAATTTTCCACTACACGGGTAAAAGATAATATGATATAGAGATTTTAATATTTATATTTCATATTATAATATTAATTTCATAAAAAGAATCATCGCATACATTTGCCGATAGGTTTTGCGTAAAATGTTCATAATTTTACACTCAATAAATTTATTACAACGTCGATCGTCAACCTTTTCGTGTCGATCGAAATAAATTGCGTTTTCAGTTATAAAATAAAACGTACTATTGCAATGACGACGATTGTTTATATTATATTCGTTTATATTGTAATTTAATAAAAAAAAATAAAGGATACTCGTATAATAAAATGGTCTCCATAAAACCCACAAAAGATCGTAAAACGTACGCGGCACGTGTAAACGAGCGTTAAAATGTAAATGCTAAAACAGTACTCTGCGATGGGTTATCGAAAAACCGTAATAGTGTTTTCGTTAGAACTTAGATACTTACAAAAAGGACGCTGCACATGTCTCCGTCCTTAACGGCGCACGATAGCGAATTCACGTTCAGCAGAATCAACTGTATGTGTTATTAGTTTTGTACGCTTTGTTATATTGCTTTGTATTGTCTTATTATCGAATTTAAAAGAAAGGACGTTATCTGTGTTCAAACGCAAGGTTTTTCACGTTATTTTAATGTTCAAGTGAGATTGAAATGTTTTTGAATTGTATATAAGTTTGAAAGGTATAGGTATATACATATTATTGATATATATTTGTTTTTTTTTTATTTAAGTATTACATAATCTGTGAAATAATATTTACAATAAGCACTAGTGAGAGAAGTCAACAGTTTATAATTATCGATAAGGTAGGCGTGAGCGAAGATGTCAACCATTGTTGGTACTTCAGGGTGTGTTTTTTTTTATATATTATTATATTATGTTGTTACGATAAATATTACGACAAACGATTTTCAATGGTGCTCGGTGAACAGCGGGTATAATAAGGTTGTACCTATAATATAATTAGTTGCGTTTTTCCTCTTTCACTAGCCAATCTAACCCAGAAAAAACCAACGTATCATTATTTGTATTCGGACAAACTGTCGGAAGTCTAAACATTTTTTTTGTTCAAATATAAATTACCACTGGACGGAATTTGCGAGAAAATACGTCATGAAAAAAAAAAATTTAGGCTTACGGACCCGAACTTTAAAGTCTCGCCACTGCCTGAGATAGTCGGAAGCGTGTGACCGAAATTAAATGAAATTATTGGTTTAAAATTTCATTGGTCTGTTGACTGTTACTAAATCTCGGTGAGGTTATATTTTGCTAGATCCCGGCGAAGATATTAAAAAGGTCAATTTGCTATAGATTATAGATGATTTTAATTTGAGAGTAGACTTGTGACGGTTAAATGTTTGGCGGTGGATAAACGGATCCCTCAATAATATTGCGTGCAATGACTGACTTTGTGATTCGACAGAAAGGACGATTGAACGGGTGTATGCAATTTGCACTAAAAAAAGATATTATATAATTTGCACCATCTCAGGTAGTAAGAAACAGGAATTGCAATTTGCACCAAAATTCAAATCGATTATTATTTCGATAGTATCTACGTACATGTTTCGATAGTAGATTATAATATATTGAGATATGAGAAGCTAAAGACACAGAAAATTCCTTTTTGATTTTGAGTGGTTATTATTATTTTACTTACCTAATTACATTGTTTTACAGTACGTCAGTATTGACTTAAAAGCTATCTTATAAAAATAATATAAGACAGATATATTATATTATAATATTGTTATAATTGCATTATTTTCAGCGAAAATATAATTTAGTACTTTTGTGCTACAAATTAAAAGTCGGAAAAACTAAAGGTTAGATTAGTATTTGGTCGAAATAATAAATTATGCGATTGCGACGGATAATCGAACGTCAAATTCTGAAAATATGATTACCAGATGGCAGGTGGTTAGAAATCCCGGAAATAAAATAAACATCATCGTAAAACTAGTACATCATTTACATCATTTATCATTCTAAGTGAGAAAATGAAACAACATAAAATTATACGAAAGTTTGAAAATATCAATCAAATAGTATAGTAATAGTATATTTTATAAAAACAGCTCTATACAAACGCATAAAAATCCATTCTTTAGAAATAGTATACCGTCAAGATAAACTTATATCTCAAAGAAAACAATAATTTTTGGATTTTCAGCTAAAATTATCTTTTATATCGCTGTGGGTCAATCGAATATGCACTCGACGATCGAACACATCGAACTCATTTCGGTGCAAATTACAAACTCCCGATTGAACGCGTTCGAGTATTTGTAGTTGTTTAAACCGGCGGCTTAAATATTGGTCGTTCAACTGGGACCCGCAGAAAGATTGTTGTGTATTACTATCAAATGTATACTTTTTATGGGTACGGTCTATTTAAAATAAAAAATAACCGGGTACGCGGAATATCGTATTATATACAAGTTTAAGCAAGAGTCTGCGCCGGTAATTCTACGTGTGTATAGAGGGGCGACGAATCAGAATAATAATTATTATTGCATTATGATATTTTCGCGTGGCTTACGATCAGATTAACAGAACATAAACTCGCGTTAATAAGTAAGAAGTAAAACGAAATAAATTAACATAAACGTAAAATTAAATTGCGCGCAGTACTTATAATACATAAAAAAAAAAAAAAAATCGAAATTTTAATAATACTTATTTCCAATAGCAACAAACAAAGGTGTGATATTCAAACAGAATTCGTTTTATTATTATTATATCGGTAATATACACATATCATATATAACTGCATTGGAGTTCGTAGAAAAAAAAATAAAAACAAAACCCGATACGGTTTCTCACGGCCCAATTCCATCGTACGAATCGAGTCTCAAAACTAGACCCTCTCGTGAAAGTCGCGTCGACATAAACTCGCCGTTTTGATGTGGCGGCCGATTCGCGAAACTGTTTTTATTATTATTATAGCTTTCGTTCTTGATACATCGAAAACGCTCTGTTCGCCTGCACTGTACGAGAAAACAAAACTGCGATTACGCGATAGATACATATTTACGAACCCATTTAACATATGGAAATCCGGTAGTAGTGCGTATAAATTGCGTATTGGTGACTACGAACGTACTCTATATAATACAATTCCACCTTTTAGATTCCGAGCGTAGCGAGGGAGCTATCGGTTTTATAATGCTGTTTGTTTTTTCTACTTCTTTTTCTTTGTTCTAGTCCGCGTGGACACGTTTTTTGCTCCGAGTTTTACGTGTAGCGCCTATTCTGAAAGTCGATTTTATCTACCCGGTAAATACACAGGTCATTTTTTTGATTTTCGAAACGGTTTTTAAAATAAAAACGATTAACCGGGAAAAAAAATACGATTTCGTTATTTTAAATAAGTACCTACCACGTTTTCTAGTACAAATATTGCTCAAATTGAAAAACGACAAGAGGCCATTTTGTTGAATTATTAATCTTGTTTTTAATGATACAAGTTTTTTTTAATAAGCGTTTTGAAATCAAATTTAAACGAAAATCGTAAAAAAAATTACGGCACTTTTAATTAAATCGTCATTCGTCAGCATTGGTTTATCGTTGCTTACAAATATAAATGATATAACCTTATGTATCCTATCTTCCCAACTTCTCACCTACAACAGTGGCCGCACTCGCCCTAGTATCAGCTCTTTTTTTTATTTACTTTCTGCTTACAATGATAGGCTCTTGAGTCTATAATCATAAACAATACCGTGATTTTTACGATTTTCATAAAAAATTGTTTATTAAAAAAAAAAAAATAAAAACTATTCAATCACACTCATATTTTTTTACCATTGAATGATGAAGCTCGTGTAAAACTGTTAAACATCTTGGTTTGGCCGAAAAATTATAATCACATAAATCAGAAATTTGTACGCAAAATGATGTAGTTTGATGATTTATATTTAACTTTAAACTTTAATCACGTACATACATCCAAAACTACATTACCCTAAACTTTAACCATCAAGACTAAGTACAACCTAATATGATGAATTTCGTATAAAATGTTTAAACATTCCTGATTGGCCAACACGATACACAATATAAAACCGAATAAAATCTAAAAAACCTGAAAATTAAATAGCTTGGACAATTAAATAGTCAGAATATTTTGAACATTTTACCATTTACTTTCTGATTGTTGCAATAGTTAGAAATCATTTTTTGATTTTTCTTGTAGTTTATTGCTTGTAAAATTTAAATTGATCAATAGGTTATCCATTTATTCCAACAAGGGAAAAAAATACGACTGATAAATATTCTGCTCAAAATCATTTTTCATTAGCAATGGTTTATCGTTACAAACAGATATAAATTAAATCACTCTATATAAACTCCTTTCCTGTTTTCTGCCTAAAACAATGGCACACATATCTGTCGTGTTTTAGGTGCTGAACGTAGCGAAGAACGTATTGATTTTACTATTATGTGTTCATAAAACGTCATTTATAATACACGGTTATTATTTTAAAACTTAAAATACTATAGATATACATTCTAATGGTTTTTTAAAATAGTAATGCATTTATGCAAAAAAAATAAACATATAGGTAAATAATTTGTATAATTTTACATTGATATCATCCAAGGCAAATGGCATATACAGAGTGATTCACTCAATTGGTCACACTCATTATCTCGGAAAGTATTAATATATCAGAAACAAATAGGTCTAAAATGTTACATTGTCATTTTTTTTTTGCCACCCATATTTTTTTGGAGTAAAACGACTATCTACTTTTGATTTTTAAATGACAACCTATATTTAAAATGGCACACAAATTGGATTGGAAGTGCTCCACGATTAGAGAGCACGGGGAGCGGTACGGAAATCAACAATTTTAACACCGGCATTTAATTTAATTAATACTTTATCTATTCAAGGCATTTTCAATGTAGGTTGACACATTTAAAAATCAAAAGTAGGTATAGTTGTTTCACCCACAAGAATAGAGTGAAAAAAAAAAATGATAATTTAACATTTTAGAACAATATTTTCACCACGAACTTACCAAAAAGCTACCTATACCTATGCATGATCCATATGAGCTAAATCCATAGACAATTATCTATTATTCATTCAGACTCATAACAGCAATTTACAATCCCTACAAATTCTCAGAATATTTAGAAATCACGATTAAAAAACTATTAATTCAATCGCGTCTGCGTTCATACTACTCAATCGTTTACTGACGCCAAACAAAACGTTTGAAATATCCACCTATATAATAACAACGAACGCAGTGAATACGTCGTTTAAAAGTTTGCAATTTATTATTCGTTTAATGCATTAATATTTCCTATATTTGTTAGATGTTTTAGATTGTTTTTATTGGTTTTATTAGGATTTTTTTTTTTAGATTCTCAGTGGAGCGAGGAATGTGTTGGTTATACAATGATGTTTATTATTATTATTTTTTATTTGAACACTTTCTATCAGAAATTTTAATCTGATTATGAAGTATAGCACCTTTTTTGAAAGAAAATGTTTTTTGGATGGTACTTTAAAGAGGTCATTATTTGAAATTCTCTTTAATATTCGAGATAATGAGGAAAACCTGGTTCTTTTAGTTAAAAAAAAGATTGAAGATTGTCATTGACAACCGTTTTTATTTATTTTTTGTTATTATTAAGTTTTTATTATTTTAATCTATTTTAAAACAATCATTGTTATCCAAATTGTCTACTAGACATGTTGCTCTAATAAAAAAAATGACAAAAGACCTTTATCGATGCATTACGGAAAAATAGTTGGCACGTTGAGGAGGTCATTATTTTAAGTTCTCTAATTTTGTCGTTATCCGGTGAAAACTAATAATAGAGACGTGCAATATTAACTGAATGCTTATATTATCCTCTGCTATCGACGTGCTAAAAAGCCAGCATGCGTAATGTTTAACAGTTTTTTTTTATTATTATTTTTTTTTGTATAAGCCTATTTTAATATCAAACTTTGACGAAACTGACAAAAATTACGGTAACATACCGAATTTTGCTCGGAATCGTTTGTTGACTAGCGACGGTTATTATTATCGTTGCGTATATACATGCGCAAAATTGAACAGTCGTATACGCATCATAGGTGGCACGATTACTTCGCACCGACAACAGCGACGTGCCCATAGGCTCTTTTAGATTCTGAACGAGGCGAGGAGTGTGTTTTAATTTTACAACGATATGTTTATTTTTTAATTTAATTTTTTCAATTTTTCTATCAGCAATTTTGCTCAGATTTTCAAGGCGTAGTATTTTTTTTTTTTCGTAAGAGGAAATCCGACCCCGGGGGTGGTATTTTATAAAAAAGTCGTTTTTCGTTGGCAAAGATCAATCGTCGCGTCCGGACATTGCACGTTAAATTCCCATCTACATCCTATACATCATTATACCTTCCCGACGTCTGTGGCGCCTACAACCGCAGCGGCCCCGCAACCGTCGCGCGAAGCACGTCCGTATCTTTTTTTTTCTACCGCATTACAGGCCGTTTACAGCAACTAGCCGGTACACTAATTACACTAATGTAATACTCGGGGCCCGCGAAACGGTACGGCGGGTACACGCGGACTTGGTGACACGGCAAAATTGCGAACGCGCGCGCGTTACCGTTTTCCGCGGCGGGAAAACCGATTTTATCAGCACGGCGACATCGCGGCGCGACCGATCGTTTGTTAAAATTACGACACGGCCGCGGGTCGCCGCGCGGCGATGGTAAAGCTCCGCGACAGTCTCCCTCCCCCCCCCGCGCGTTATTAATGGACCGCGTCCGATATTATTAATACAAACGCGTCTCTGAACGTTTTCGTCTGTAATCGTTTCACGCCACGCGGACGAGACTGTAATTATTTACTTTGTATATTTTACATGTACGACGAACGGATTTTTCGACCCGGGTCCGGTGTCGCGCATACGCACGATAATAAAACGTTTACACGCGCGGGTCTCGTCCGATAAAATAGAATTATTTTTCATTTTTTTTATTTTTTAAAAGATTTCAACACGAAACACAAAAATATTCACTTATATAATATAGCAAGTATATGTATATTATAAATAATATTATACTTCCACGCGGTCAATAAAACCACTTGCAGTGTACATAATATATATTTACGTATATACTTAAAACCGGGATTTAATTTATCACTTTTATTACTGCCTATAATTTGTTGTAGTAAAATTAAAAAAAAAAAAAAAAAAAAACGTATTTTAATAAAATAAAATCAGCAAGTATCGCATTAAACAAACAAGTTTTCTTGAAAATTAAACGAATGACCGGTAACGATTTATTATTATTCATTTTCAAACGGAGGTTTGAAGAAAAAAATAAACATCTAAAGATTTCCAACGCTTTTTTTTTTATAAACGTCTTTACGCGTCGCCCGTTAAATTAATTACGTTTTAATGGTATTTTGATTTTTTACTTTTTTTTTTTTATTATTATTGTTATTGATATACGATTTTACTGACGAGCATATTGTAGTCTTTTCCCAAATGCTTTTGCGCGAACCTCGAAGTAATTCGTTTAATAAGTTTTACCCGGCACAACAACAATATAATAATGTTATTTATATAATAATAATTTTATTATTGTATTTTGTATTACTTTTGTTTACTTATGCACAATGATTACTATTCAAAATTATTGTTACTATTGCAATACCGTTATTATGATTACGTGCCATTTTTTTTTCACTCTACATAAATTATTAATTTAGTTTCAGGACAATTAGTTGATTGATAAATTTATTGCTTGTAAATTGGAAACTACTCCGTAGATATAAAAATTATGTGCATTACACTATACCGATGCGAGTGTTGCGAGTCGATCCTACCTGCAGGGACGTTTTCGGACTCAATTCCACTGGGGGAGGGTGTGCAATATTAAAATATTCGATGAGATTATTGCTTTTGCTCAAAATTATGACACGGTAATATTGTAGTTAATTGGTTTTAACGAGATACAAATGTAACATTACACGGACGCGCCTGGAGGATACCTAAAAAAGACGCATCACAAAGCACATTGACTGCAAATATTTCAACAAAAATCAACCGTCACACAGCATCGCGAAATAATGAGCGCGCTTACATCAATTAAATCAATCGCCTAGTAAATATTATAATAATATATAGTGGTTGATAAAATCTTATCCGAACATTAATCATAATGACGAAATATGACGTTTTAAGACGTTTTGCACAAGTGGACACTTCGCGTTTTCACCGGGTATTTTTTAGATTCGCACGATTACGAATATTGCCCGTAACATATACATACGACATACTTATTCATTTCAAACAATTGTTTACAACAATTTTAAAGCAATATTAATTTTGTTTTCTTCCTGCGAACCCATCTATGACTACTGCTTGCAGTGAAGTTTTGAACACTATGGGAACGTGGGGAACGAGCTAAGGGCTCCGGGAAAAATAATTTCCATTTTTATGTTACAACGTATTGACGCGACTTTTTTCAACTAAATATTTGACTATCAGACTGGCGTCCGTACAGTTATTATTAACTGTTGTTTATAGTTAATTAACAATAAATAGTTAATTAAAGTAGATAAAAAGTGATTTTTAGGTAATATAATGAATAATGTTAAAAATGATGATAATAATAATAATAATTTAATTATAATTAAAAAGAGTTTTTAAATCTTGCAACTACGAGTTGACATTTTTAAAATATTTTTTATTGATATTAATTTTTTTGATCATCTCGGTAATTAAGTTATAATTAAATTCTAAAAAAAATAATATTGTTATAGGTATTATTATTATATACCTATTACTCAATATTGCCAACTAATAATTAATAACATTTTTATCTTATATAATTATTCTATATTGAACTGTATGTCTAAAAATAAATTAATAAATGGCAACATTTTTTTTCATAGAATTTAGTATGAGATATAAATAAAAATGTGTAATATAAATTCCCGTGTCTATTAATAAAACTGTTGTAGCTGTAACGTTAGTTTTTTAAGACATTTTTTTATTTTAAGAGTGGGTGAAAATATGTTTCACCTCCATTCCCTCCGTAAGAAAAGTCTAGGTATGCCACTGTTTCTAGTTGACCAGACGGAAACGTCGACACAAACTTCAGCAAATAGACAAGAAAAATCAATAGAATTTAAAAGTAGATTGACTAGGAATAATTAACGATTCGCTGCGAGGCAGTGATCATGATCATATTGCTAAATTTTTTTTGTAAGAAACGGTACAGACTATCTAATACACAAAGGCGTATACATTAAGAGGGGATATGGCAGTTCAACCTTCTCATCCATATTCCTTTTTTTTTTTTTAATTACATATAAAGATATATAAACAAGATATAAATATTTTTAATTTGTTAATAAACATTGATAAAAATAATTTTGGCAGGAATTCTAACCCCTAAACGCAGGTCTATGATAGTATTTCTATAACCGTTATTTCATCTATTCGGCTGTAATACCACTGCGGTTTGATGTGATAATGATGCGGCATTTCTGTTTTCGAGACCTAATTCTGAACTGCGTAAACTAATTTATTAAGATAGTAAAAAAAATAATTTTTAACTTAAGTAGTTTGTTTTAATTAGAAACCTACTAAGTGTTACATGTTAACAATATACTAGTTCAAAATGAAAATAGTATAATTTAATGGGAATTAAAATAAAGACAATATTAAAAAAGAATAGTTACCACGAGAAGTGTCTCGGATCGAAATCAAAACGTGAATACTAATTTGTTAACCACTTATTATTAATATAATAATTTTAAAAAAATCTACTTAAAATATTAAATTATAGTTATTTGTATACAGTTTATTTTAATAATATTTTGAAACGATAAAGAAACATTTTGAAAATTCGAAATTCTCAAAAAACGTGTACCTAGATATTGGATTTCGTGATAATAGTACTACTCAACTCGACTAATTAATTCGGTTCCCACGGCATTTCCTCAACTTAATATGTTTGTAATAAAAATATACATGAGTAATGTATTATTATATTGACTACGAATTAATTAGAATATAGATGCTTAATGCCTACGGAATATAATATAATTGTTAATTAATTAGGTTTTTTTTTCATTCTTGCATGATATTATATACCTACTAGACACGTAGGTATCATTAAAGTCATTAAAAGTTAAAATTCAATTAAAAAATTAACTTAACGTCTATAAAATTAAAATCACAAGAACAATAACTCATTATTAATTATAATATAATATATGTAATTTCTAAAATATATTGGTATATAAGAACATTTAATGTCTTTATAATACCATTTATAATATATTACGAGTTTTATAATAATGTACTGCAATAATATAAAAAAACAAAAATACTCGCTATTCCGCAATATGTTTGCACAAGTCACTTGAAATTGATCATATGCTTCCATTCAAAATTTCAAAATAAAGCAAAAAAATCTCCTCGCACTCAGTCTCGTTTGCTCGAAAAAAAAAAAATACAAAAAATACGAACATACCTTGTACGCCAGCTGGACCACTGTTGTATGTAAGAAGTTGGTAAGGTAGAATATTGAGGGGAATTTAATGTATAATAATCAGTGCTAACGAAAAACAATTCTGAGCGGAGTTCTGTCATACATGTTTTAAGAGGCCGTAATATTTAATATTTAAATATAATTTATATATAAAATTAAACTCAACATTTTCTTATTAACCACTAAGAATAACTTATAATGAACCTTCTGTTAAATTTCCAAGCATTTCTATATGGTCTAGCGATTTTATCCACAAAGTTTCTATATCGAATAAAATTACGTAAAAACCTCACAAAATAAAATGTCTACAATTAGCCCAAAAACGATTCGAATGTTTTGAATACTTTACAACGTATAGAAAAGGAAAATATAAGTTTTATGTACAAAGTTTCAAGCCTCTACGAATATGTTTAACTGAATAACTATAAAGAACCAAAATCAAATAATAAAAGTAATAAAAAGGCATTGTTTTTGTATATTTTCCCGTTTTCATACTTTATTTCCCATTTATTATAAAAACCGCTTGGAAAATCAAAAATTGACTTCCTTTTAAATGTATGAACTAGATAAATTTCTTTTCAAAAAAAGTTCTAACCTTGATACATCGGAGCAACATTTCTGGTAGAAATATTATGCACAGTGTAAAAACAAAAAAACAAAATTAATATAATTATAAATCCAATACATTTCTCGCTTCACTAAGAATCTAAAATCGTAAATAATTAAATGATTATTGCTGTAAAATTTACCGTTGTTCATACGTTGTGTCTAATTGTTAAAAAACTGCAAGAACAATAAAAAAAAAAAAAAAAAAAACGATTATCCAGTGCACTAACCCCAGAAACAATAAGTTTTTTTTTCAGGAAAAAATGACGCTATACATTTAAAAAACAACTAAAATTACGTGTCGACATCTGAAAATCACGGCAAGTTTATATACTCGTTGACCGTACAAGCATTTTAATAATAATAATTGTAGTATAGAAATAAACGGTTAAACGGTTTCGTAACATATATCTAGTAAAAATCCTCGGGTTCATCACGGGAAAGATTAGAGCGTTTTCGTTATTAACATTTTCGTCATGATTGATCGTTCAAAATTGAACGTCGGTTGCGAGTAATAATTGTGCGTGTCATTTTAAATGTGAATTGGTCGATTAGGTGTCTAAAAAATAGACTCGTCGCCTTGTCGGAAAAGTCTCCGGTGAACATCGGAATTCTCGAACTTTAGCCGCTGGCCGACGATCCAAGTAAGGTCGACTTTGAGTGGATTCACTCCGTTTCAGTTTTCCGAGACACCTACCGTATTGGCGCATTATTATTGTTTTACATTTTATCGTTCAAGTATTTAGAATAATACAATTTTGAACAATCGTGAATTAATGATTTCTGAAAATATAGATTTAATCGGGTAACTATTTCTCAGAAAATAGTCCCACTGTCGTCGACTCTGATGAGGGGTCCGAGTAGGGTTTACTCCGTGTCAGCCATACACCGCGTTTTAGCGAATCGACATACAACGTGGTTTGTTCCACCGACGTATAATATTGTACGGGGTGATTTACTATAAACATGTTCATCCCACTAACAAAAAAAAGTTTAACAAAAAAAAAAAAAATGGGATGAGCACTAAACACGCTTAGTGGACCAAACTATATAAACCACGCATTAGTGAAATTTATTGAATCTAAAATATGTACGAGAGAGACACACTTGTAGTGTACTTTTTTAATGAGGTTATAATATGTAATTGTATAACTCTCCATGGTAATAAATGAGATACAAATTGATAACTGATAACAAATGGCAATTCATTTTAAAACACCACAAATCACAATACATAGATAAGATTTTATCTAGATCGTGCCGAAACTAATCTATGCAAAATACCACCGTAAATTAAAGTAAATTCAAAGAGTATTCTATAAATTATTTATGAACTTCTTGAAGAAGTCAATTATGAATCTATCTCTCTCGCACATATCTTTGCATCGAAGTGTTAAACACAAGACGAGTATAATACACGGTTTATCTATTACAATATGGCTATGATCTATTTGGGCGAATAATTATGCACTGTTTGGGTAAATTTAATATAGGTGAAACTTTAAAAAGAGTTGATACTGGAAATGGGTGTCACTTTTATAGGTGGGAAGTCAGTTAGGTTGGATATATAATACTATTTAGTTGAGACGTTTAAGCAACGATAGACATTATTGCTAATAAAACACGATTCTGAGCGAAGTTCGGTTATAGACTCATGTTTTGAAATTCAGTAACTTCACGATTTCTCTAAAATTTGATTTTAAAACTGTTATAAAAACAAAATATTTTATTAGGCAATTTTTTTTGCTGCTCTACTAAGTAGATATAACTTGTCAGACTAGTGTTAAATTTTTCATTTCTCATTTCTGTTTGTTCAAACGGTTTTACCCACATAATAAAATACCTAATATCTATAGAATAAAAACTAATACAAATAGGTACTACAAAATGTAAAATGCCTATAAATAGCTCAAAAACAATCAAAATTGTTTGCAAACTTGGTCACGTCTAGAGAGTAATATTTTATGAATGGTCTGAATTAGGTATAACATATAAAACAGTTGGAGTATACAATAAATAAAACACCCGTTAGCACCGGAGATCCGTCATTAGAGTCGAATGATCCACCGGCCGAGAAGTTGCCGTTACAATATTTTATTTTACTTTTTATAGTTTATGTAAAATAGTTTAAAATAGTTATGGTTGCAAGATTTGTATTAAATTTAAAATGTAGAGGTATTTAAAATTAAATATTTCCCGTGAAAATATATTTGAACTTACTAATGATTATAGGTTGGGGAGAGATTTGGAAGTTGAAACTCTCAAAAGTTACATCATATATACATAAAATTATTATCCTACTGACTTCATTTCATAACTCTAATTCTCGAGTTTGAGTTCATTTGATCCAGAGGGAATCACTAAACATATCCAAAAGTAACGGGGAAAAGAAATACAATATTACGAATAACTAAATATTATATTATTTTTGAGGATAATATACTGAGAATGAAAAGAAGAAAAAGATTAACTCTAGAAATAATACAATTTTACAATTACGTATTAAAAAAGTAAGTAATTACTAATGTTAAAGATTAAGGTTTTCTTTAATAATGTATTTACTGTATTATTTGTTTGTGCTATATCCTAATTTTTCTCAGATAAAATGTCTCGCATATTATATTCTAGCTACACCCCATAATATTCTTTATTTTACTCTATTGTAGTAGTATATGGTATATGTTGTGTATATATATATATCCTTAGATATATGATCATGGTCAAAAAAATATTGATCGAAATTTATCAAGTGAATTTTATATTGAACCTATCTAATAATCTATCTATATAATTTTATAAAAAATAAATTCATATTAAAATAATATTACATCATCTGAAAAACCAAAATTAATATTTTAAATCAAATAATGAAAAACTAGGTAAATAACAAATGTATTTATAAAAAGATGAAAATACTTCGCACGATGGGTGGGCCACTTCTATACGTGAGAAGTTGGGGAATAGGATATAGAGGGAAATTTAGTGTATTTTTGTTTACAACTATTAATCATGGCTAAAGAAAAACAATTCTGAGCGGAGCTTGATTATAAATGTTTTAAAAAGCCATTATATTTACGATTTTTGACAAATTTTTATATTAAAAATCTTATAAAAAAAAATCAAAAATAAAAAATGTATTTTTTTCGTGAATTTTTCCGATTTTCCCCAATTATTTTGAAAATCAAAAATTACTTCCTTTCCTTTCAGAAAAAGTGCTACACTTAAAAATCGGAGCAAGATTCTGCTAGAATTTTTGTACACCGTATGAAAAAAATAACCACAAACGTCATTGTAAAACTAACACATTCCTCATTTCGTTCAAAATCTAAAATAATAAATTATATTAGTTTACAAGTTGCATGAATACGAATTATTATTGATGTATTTATTTAAGACAACCAGATTAAACGGTTAAATTAAAAAATTAAAGAATTATACCTAATGAAAAAAGACGGACTTATTTCACAACATGAATAGGGAACTTTTGTAAGTGGGAAGTTGGATAGATAATATACATAAAGACCTTCAATTTTTATCTCTAATCAACTATAAATTATTGTTTAAGAAAAGCGATTCTACGCGAAGTCAGTTTATACAAGATTTGTAAAGCCGTAATAATTACGATTTTCTTTAATATATTTTATTCTTAAAATAATTAAATATAAAAAAAAATTCCTTCTTTACTCTTTACTTTTATTTTTTGACCTCTATCTCTATGTATATTGTATAATTTAAAATGAACCTTCGGATGAATGTTCATGCATTTCTGTTTTGTTCAAAAAATTATATCCATATACATTATACCTACTATATTTCAAGTAAAAACGTGCAAACGTAAAATGTCTATATATCGTTCAAAAAACTAAATTTTTAAGCTTTATCAAAAATTCAAATTCCTAAAAATATGTTTAATTGAATTTTAACAAAAAACAAAACTGAAAATAATCAAACCTAAATTAAAATTGCATTAAACTTTCTGGTTCAATCTACGTTTTTTTCTGTTTTGAACAATTATTAAAAGAACTATAGAAAAAAATCAGAAAACACTAATTTTTTTATCAACTAAATCTAAAATTAAACAAAAAAATGTATCTTGGCTTTCTTTGAATAACAATATCTCTGGTAGAAAACATAGTTCGTAAACATTAAAAACAATGAAATTGATAACACCGCAACATGTCGTACATTTTTACCTTTCTTCCGTTTTTCCCGATCATTATGAAAACCCTTTAGAAAATCAAAACAGTGCACCAAAATTCCATTTTAGAAAAGATGATACACTGAGTTTATTGGAATCAGTTTTCTATTCGAAAAGTTGCTCCGAATCTAAAAATATTCTGAGTGTAGCTCAGTGAACTAATTATAGTGATTAATTATTATAGTCCTGATGTTTCTATTGTAACGAATGTTATTCAAAGTTCAACAAAAATAAAACCAACTAATCAACAACCATTTGTTATTTGTAAAAATAACTGATAAAAAAAATGTTTCAAATTAAGTATCATCAGACAAAATTCTTCATTTTTCAAAGTACACAATGAATGAGTTGAAGCATTTCAACTAACTAAAAAGCGCTTTCGAGAAAACAATATGTTTTAGTAAAACTTCTAATTTCTTTCCAACGAAGAATCTAAAATAAAAGTTATTATATTATAATTTTATGATTTAATATTATAATAACATTGTGTGCATAAATGTTTCTGTAATGTTACATGTTGTGTTGCCGTGGTTTGATTCCATGTTACAACACTACGAGTCACAAATGCATTATATGTAGCCTATATTTAGCCCCGTGTTATACAAGTGTAACTCAAAATTACTATGCTATTTTTTATCATATATATTTAATAAATTGAGTATATTTGTTACAACACAATAACTTTTCTTAAATCATATAATATTGAATTTAAACAAATCTAGAAGTTTGCGTTTGAAACATTTTAAAGAACTAAAATAATTATAGAAGTAGGTAGGTAAGTAATTTGATTTTTTCTAATATTAAAATCTAATAATACATTTTTTCTCAACAGTAAACTTTTAAATATCCTATGGGATATTCAATATCAAAATAATCTTAAAATTAAAATTTGTATAGTATAAATAATACTTACTAATTTTTGGAAAAAAAAATGTCAAAATCAAAATGTGTCAATTCAAATATATTTTATTATTACTTTTACCTAAATTTACCAATAGTCTTGTATGTCAATATCATAATTAATTATTGTTGAGTTTTGAAATAAACTACAAATTTGTTTATGAAAAAGATAAATTTATCAGATAAATGTGCATGCAGTATGTATGCAGTATGCATGTAGCTATGTAATAAGTTAAGAAATTATACACTTAGTTGTGTCATTGCGCTATTAGGTCTCAAAGCTACAGTATCTAAAAAGGAAAACTTCTCAAAGTTTTAAATGTTGTTATCTTGGTATTAACTATTTATATACTTATGTGAATTAAAAGTTAAATCTATATAATAAAAACAAATATGTGATTAACTGTATAACATTTGACAGAAAATGAAAAGTTTAATTATTTTGCCCTTTTTAATAATGTGACTAAAAATGAAATTAATAAAAAATTGATTAGATATGTTTGGAATATTTTTTAGTTAATAATTTTGTTTTGATGAGAGAAAAATTCTATTGAATATACAATAATAACATAGTATAAAATAGTTTCATTATTGTATGAAGTAGATGACCACTAAACATTTTTTTACCTAATCATTGATAGAAAAAATTTAACTATTCACTGAGCAAACCATTATACTATTATGTTCATTAAATATTTGACTCTATATTCACTTGAAAAATAAAAAAAAAATTTTGTAAGTTATTACTTATTACCTATCTAATGGATTGCATTTTAGAGTACTGATTCATGAGATACTTTTGTAATTATTATTATTAAATAAACATACTAAGCCACAACAAACAAAACAGCAGTTTACTAACTAAGTAAAAGACCTTTTAAAATTATTAAATTTTTTTCAATTGTTGATTTATTATACTTTTAATATCTAATTAATGATCAATAATAATTGAAACAACCTTTTATAAAGTATTTAAAATGTTGTTATACTATCAATATTTAATATTCTCAGATATTATTAAACAAAATATAATTATATTGAAAAATGAAAATTTGATCCATTTGATTTATCTTACTTTATTGTAATATAATTTAATATCTTAAATTTGTATACTATATAAAAGGTCTGAAAAACTAATGAAGTCTTAAACTATGTTATTTTAAAAGTTCTTAGTGTCTGGGTATATCAATCACACACTTCCAACTTATAAATATCATAAATTAGTGCTCACAATGATTTTAAAAGCTATTTGGGGCAAATTTTATTGAAAGCGTTTGTTCATAGTACCTACCTACCCCATACAGAGTGTTCCACAAAGATATACTCATTGTAATATCTCTTCGGTGATAATAAAGACAATCAAATTCTGTTTTTTTCCCTACTTTACTCACAAAAATAAAGAATACAAACATTTTTATATTTCAATTAATTTTTTATGCTTTGGTAAAAATTTAAAAAATAACTTTTTATTTTATTATTTTTGAAAAACTGGAAGATGGTTATTTAATAGAGTTTTCTCTTCTAATAATTTTTAAAGTAGTATATCATAAATGCACCTACCATAACACAGAGATTAGATAGTACACATAAATTTTAATATTTCTACAGCCAGGAACATACACAAAATAAAATTCGGAGGTGGAAGAGGGTTTATAAAAAATGTACAATACCTAATCAATATTTAAAAAAAAAGATGTCCTAGAATAATGGGGACGGATATGGCCACTGTTATAGGTATTATAATGTATACTTGTAAGCAACAATAAACTATTGCCCACAAAAAAACGATTCTGAGCGGAGTTCAGTTGATAGTGGTGCTATGTCAACAATATATATGCCATATTATAATAAAACAATTTAAAAAGCTTTATATATTTTCTTTAATATTTGTTTAGTGTTGCACTGATTTTCCTACATTTATCCTGGTTTTTTATATTTGCTGGAAAAAGTCCCGAGAAAACGGAAAAATGACCTCTTTAAAGTACCTCCCTAGTGAAATTTCCTTTTAGAAATACTGCTATCATTCATTATAAGTTGAAGCAATATTGCTGGTAACAGATAAAAAAAAATTGGTTTGAACCCCAACCCCACCCCCTGTATACGTGCCAGTTTATAGCACATTTTGATACAATTCATTCAATGAAAAATGATCAAAACTCTAAATAAAAAGAAGTGTATAGTGTACAGATAAACTAAATTACCTACTTATGTAGAAAACAACATACAAATTAACCATTATTAATAACTTGCAGTTTTTTGAGAAAATGTTTAAATTTAGAGTTAACAACTCCAAAATAGCAGATACAATTTTGATAGAAAAACGAACGTTTTTTTTGTTTCGGATCATTGGCAACTTATATTAACGTTAATGTAGTAATGTGTACCTTTTGTGTAGCATTTTTGATATCCGCTTTTTAGTTTTCGTTGAACTCATTTTGTGTAACAGATACTTCAAACATTTAATTTGGTATTTTTTTCTCGAAGGTACCTAGGTAAATAATATAATTACAATTCATATACATAATAACACAAGTTCACAAACGAAAAACCACCGATACTCCGAGTACTGAATACCGATACGAATCGTGGACACCGGCGTAAAATATGAACACAATATAGAAATATTCACGTAATGTTTAATAATACGTACCCGACTTGCAGTAGTGTAATACGGCAACACGGACAATTTTGACATTGAAATTAAAAATAGAATATAGTTTATTGACGTTCAAACATCAACGTATTCCGAGAAATGCGAAATCATCAGCAAACCACTAATTAAAATATTAACAATGTCTATAACCACTGAACTATATACTGGTGCTATATTCGATGGGGCCGTAGATTAAAATTTATAATATGTAGCCGTGTAGGAATATCTGACCAATGGCGGCAGAGCTTGCGCTAACGGGTCGTTTTAAGTTTCTAACCATAGACAAGAACACGAATTTGGTTCTGACTATGGTATAATTAACATGGTATGACAGCAACAGAGTTCTGTGCACGGTATCACGTCCGAGATTTATAAATAATATTATCTAAGAACCTTGGTCAATGTCATCCGGTCCGTCGCCTGTTATCATAATACGTTATTAACACTTATAATTTATTTTATTGTAATTTTGTCCGGACTCTGGTTTGTCAACTGTTCAACAGTTGTAAGTTTTACATGATTTTTAAATATATATTTTTCATTAACTTTTGTGTTTGTAATTAAATATGAATGTACTTACCTTGTCTAGTTGAATGAGTTGAATTATTCATTTTATTTCAAGATGTTAGCTGTTATTATTTTTAAATGACTTAATTGTATCTTCATGTAATTTTACTGTACTTTTCAGAGTGGCATTTAATTCTTTTTCTTTTTTCAATTTATTATGCATCTGCAACAAAATGGTTTGTAATCTAAAAATGAATTGTGTATATTATTTACTAAACAACATAATTTGTATTCTTTACTGTAAGACTTCAGTTTCTATTAATATCACATTGTGAACTACAAGTTGTACTATCAACAAGTTGTACATTATTGGTTTGAGTGCTTGCATCGGTATAAATAATACAAATGTCTTCAGTGTTAAAATTCCAATTTCTTCGCACAATGAAGTGGCAAGTGAACTGCCATTATTCAATTCAACCATTGTCTATAATTAATTGATTTGTTAAATTTAATTTAATTATATAAAGATACACATTTATTTTATTACTTTACATTGTTGCTGAAATCCATGTTTCAATTGTCATCAGCATTATAGTTAAACTACTTAAAAATTGTATGTTCTCCAGAAATGTCCATTCCTTCAAAAAACAATTAAGAATATATATAAAATATAAAATCAAAAGTATGATTTTCATAATATACTAAATTAATTAATTGCATACATTTGAAACCATTGTTAGAAGATGGTTCTACGGTAAATTTTGGTGACGTGACATATTAATGATTTTGTCTGGATAGAAGTTCTAGAACTTTTAAAACATATTGGCTACATAGAAGTAAATAATTAATTTTGTTAAACACTTAAAACAAAAACATATATTTGTATTATAACAAATAAAAATACCACTTTTACATATGATAAAGCATCAATTTTAAGTTTTTGGTGAATATCCTAGCAATTTTTGAATTAGTGGCTTCTAATAGTCACTACTATGAAAATATCGAGAACATATTCTTTCTGAATAGTTAGTTACACAAATATAATATAAATATAAATATAATAAAATAATTATGTATAAAATATTATCTACTCACCAGAATATACATTAGTATTTACATTTATACTGTCAAACTTGTCCACATGGTTTAATCTACTTTTTCTGTACACTTCCCTCTTTAAGAAATCTATGTAACTTATTTTTTTTATCAGTAGACTTAGATCCCTTACAAGTTACTACTGAACATTTAGGCATAGTAGGAGTCAATGGATTTATAGGTACAATAAATTACATACAACTTGAAAACGGTTATAATCAGATATATTTAATCAGAAAAAAAATATACATATATTATAAAAACATACAATGCAACATAAATTATTAAGTTTTAAATATTAACTAATAAATAGCATTATACAGGATTATTGTCATATCACACAACACTTATTATTTTACAAAATATTGCATTGCAGAATATTTTTCAGGGTACCTCTATACATAAAAAACTAATTTTGAAAAAGTAACTTATGAGTTATACCTACTTAGTAGTAGTTATAATTATTACTCTATGAAAATGTACTTTGTGAAATAATAAGTGCTGTGGGATGAAAAAAATCACTTTGTGTATGTATACAATATGGATATATGTATATACGAAAATAGGCTTATTTTAATAAATTTTAATATTACCGATTTTAAATATAATTTTGACCAAGTGACGTCATATTTCATGGCATAGTTGATAAAATATTATTTATTTCATTAACACACGGTAGGATCCCATTTTCGTTGAAGTTGCTGTAATACAATGTTAATTAATCATACTTCTAATCAAAACCGTGTATTTTTATTTTTTTTTGTTATGATATAGGTATATTTTAATTTAGATTTTTCAACTTTCGTTTTATTTACGAACTAAGATATTCTGAGCTGGCATCGTCTTGGTCGAGGAGTAGTAGAGGAACGATACTTAAATGTTTCGACATCGCCACGCCCCATATCACCAAGAAATACAAATAGGTGTAAAAGCGCTCCTAGTAACAAATAACGTAACTAATTTGTTTTTGTATATTTATATGTTTTTGATTTACCATGATTAATTATTTTTATCATTGTGTTTTTATAACATATGTATAGATGGTGCTTTTACCTCTACTTGTATCTAACTGTGGCTTTCGAAATATTTAAAGGCCACTGATAAGGTCATCGATCCAATCCAGTATATCAGTCCGAGGTTTTATCCAAAGTGGATCCACCTAGACCACGATAAAACACATGGTTATCAAACACTGGTAACAGTTAAAAGGTTATAATCTCGATATGGTTAAAACCTCGGTTATAGAAAGAACCATAACCATGAAAAATAGTTTTATCTATAACCGTGGTTATAACTTACATTATTGTTGTCTTAATAGTCTTATTGAAGATAACTTATGACTTATAATTAATAACTTTCTTTATATTATTTTTGTATTAATAATTTTTTTAATTTATAACCAAGTATATTTTAATAAATAATACATCTAGTTTGTTTTTCTGTGAAGTGCGACTTTTGTTTATTGAGGGAATAGCGAACAGTAAGGTTTCAAATGGAGAGCCATTGCTATGGATTTAAAACAGGTACCTATATAATTTACTAATTTATTATAAAGTAATAATATACTAGTAGTAGGTATACCTACTTACTTACCAATCATAATTTATGTTACTTATGTATACTTATTAATATAAATAAAACACATTTTGTTATTCTTATCCAGCAAATGTCACCACATAAATACAAGGATATAATTTAGGGTATAATTTCATATTTTGCCCATTACGCAAGCTATAATATTATTAATCACGTCATTTTAAATTCAAGAATAATTTATTATCTATGTTTAGTATGTACTACAATATTTAAGTATCTATAACATATCAATTTAAGCTTACATTATCTTAGGATTTCTTTATAAGTAGAACTAAGGTATTTTAACCTATAGGTTACCTATTTTAACTAATAAGTTATACTGATAAATATAATTAATAATAATAATAATAATAATAATTTATTTTTCATCAATAACAGAAATTATTAAAAAATTTTGTAAAAGAGTACCTACACAAAATTATTGGTCTATTCACTAAGCCTATAGCTGTTATGTGAATATGAGTTCTAAATATAATATGTAACAGAGAAGAAAAGATATATAAAGTAAAAATAATTAACAATTTATATTACATGAATTTAAATTTAAATTTAATTTGTATAATAATTTTAAATGAAAAATTATCAAAATCTATAGTATTTATGTATCATTCAAATAATAAATAATTGTTACCAAAAGAATACAAATTAATTTTTAAAGTAATATAGATTTTACAGAATACAAATAAAATATAAAATCTATTAAAATTGTTTGAGGTTTTAGAGCAATGATACTAATTAGATTATTACATTTTGTATTATGGTTATATGCAGAAATTTTAATAATATTTTTTTGATTAAACATAAATAGACATTCATGTTTAAGATTTAATGCATTTAAATTATTAAGGCTTTAATATTTGAAGATGCTATTACTAGAGTATAGTCTTGGCTTGAAAAAAATGGAATTTAATAGAGAATTAAAGGTAGTATTTAATTTATTATTATGTATTTTGCAAGAGCCTCCCTAGAAAGGCAAACTGAAAGTAAATATAGACTGAACCAAGCTAGTGAATATTATGATTATAAATTTAGGTGATAAATTCCTGAGAATAGGTACTAATAATATAAAAAAGATGTTCCTATAATATGATAAATATGTATGTTTCATTTGAGTTGATTATCAATATATACTCCTAGATATTTAATAGAACTGATTTTTTTTTTAATACATTTTTGACCACTTTTTAAATTTGAAGATACCCTATCATTTACAACAACATTATACAAGTATCATTCAAAATTAAAGTTTAATACTAAAATGTAAATAGCAGGATTTTTCAATGTTAATTTGCCAAGACTTATTATTAAACCATTTTTTAACTAATTATAAATCTTCACTAGCTTTGTCATAATGCTTATCTAAAGAGTTATAATTAAATTAAAAAACTGTATCATCCTCAAAGCTGATTATGTTACTATTAATGTTGTTATTTAATAGTTCATTTAATATAGGACTAACATTTTGTGAGATACCAAAAGGAGTTCCAATGTCATTACTAAAAGAAATTGCCTATTTTAACCACTTGGGTTCTGTTCGTAAAATATGATCTAATGGTATTTTTTGAATACCACAGAACTCAAATTTTTTTATCATAATATTTTGGTCTTTTGACCAATTGAATTGAAAGCTTTCTTTATGTCAATAAATATTCCCAATGCTTTATTACCAATATGAATTTTCTTATAAATATATTTTGTAACATTAATCAAAGCATGGTTGGTAGGTAATCCCTTTCTAAAACCAAACTGATTATTACTAAAAAAATTGTTTATAGCATTAGATAGGTATTATTAACGATTTATTAATTATAATAACAAAATTAATTTAAATCTTATTCATAAAAGTTTTAAAGTTACGTTTTTGAAATTGTATTTTTAAAGACTTGTATAAGGCAGACCACATAACTACAGTTAAAGTTGAGCAATTTGGCTGTACGGTTTTATCTGTTTAGAGAAATCCAAAGTGTGGAGGTTAATACGAACTAGTTTTTTAGAACTATGTAGTTGACCGGAAATAAATTAAAAGTATCAGTTGATAAAACTGATTATTAAAATTAAAATGTGCAGATAAGACGAATAGAGTGTAGACAAACAGTGGTATTTAAATTTTTTTTTACAGTTTTTAGTTTCACTACAACGACGCTGGAGTTAATTTCGTTTGTTTTAAATTTTTTTTCTTGTTGTCTTAATCATACAGCGCGACCATTAGAATTCAATATTTTAAATACATTTGATATTTTATAATAAGAAGCCAACGTTTAAGATAAAGTTAATAATTAAAGTGATTATCGAGGTGGAACGGGAGTTGAGAAGAAATTTAATGTCTAAAGTGGGTAAGATCAGAAAAAAGTGTTTTACATTTAATTGTCGGATAAGGGCAGTAGAAAAGAATATGACATATATTGCAGATATTTGCATTTGTATGAAGAGTGTAGAATGGAGAAAAATTGAGAAAAAGCTTGAATGAATGGTTAAGAAGAATATTGTGACCGAGAAGAAGACAAACAAAATAAACCTGAATAGACCTAAGGAGATCAAGTCCTTTAAACCCAGTTTATGGGGGGGAGGGATATGATGAGATATGAATCTATTCCAAGCAAGGAAATTAGCAGGTAGAGGACGTCATATGAATAACCATGTTTTATTTAGGGTAGAGTGGTAGAAAAGAAAAAATCCGAGATTGGTTTAAATTATTCAAAATTAATTTTAAATTGAATTATTATTAAAATTGTGTAGCAACGTATAGCCTCCGTGTTAATCATTTAATCGTTTCAACAAAACTACTTTGAGTGAGTGGACAAAAGAATTTATTGAAATTTATCGTTCTAAGCCTAGTCTTAGGAAGGCGAAACAAAATGAATGTCATGATCGAACCAAAAAGGACGTTGCTTGTACAAAATTCATTTTAAAATTACGTAAAATAAAACATAATAAAAATAGGGACTCTGCTAAAAAAAAATATTAAAATAATAATAATAATCGATTTACATTTTACCCAGTGGAGTGGCGAATATTTATGAACAATGTACAATATATATGTATATTATATACATTTTTTTTAAAATTTATTTTCAACACAATTCACAATAGTTAGGTAATAAATACAAATGGAATCATAAATAATTCCTTTAAGCTTGGCTATGGTGAAAGCACAGAGTTACAAAGTAATAACACTATTAACACAATTATGAACAATAAACAATATTTATAAATAAAATAAAGAATAAAATAATTATCGTGCATACTTAAATTATGTAAATAATAATAATAAAAAAAATGATTTATATACATAATATAAAATATTGATTAGGACTTAAATTCTACAATTCTACTTATAAGTTTCAAGAATAAATTTTAGAAAGGATTTTTTAACTTTCATACCATTTTTAAAACCAACTTTTTTATTTTAACAGGTAAATGATTATACAGGAATTATTTTAGGACCTATTTTATACTTTCCTTGTATTTTTTGTTAACCTGGACAAATCGGGAAAAATGTCCTCAAGTTAATTATAATAAAAACAAATAAAATACTTAAGTGGCTAAGTATAGGTAGGTATCTATGTTTTTTAAATCCGCGTACAGAAAAATAATAATAAATTGCCAAAAACCTTGAAAATTAAAATTACGATTAGCTATTTTCAAATATAGAATGTCATTCTATAGGTATAACAGTTTAGACATTTTATGTAATAGTGTTACTTTAAGATAACGTGTTGTTCGCGATTACCAACTATTTTAGTGTTTATCGTTTACTCATAAAATATTCATTTTGTTCCGGCGGTTTGTTCGAAGTATAAAATATTTTAGCGATACATTTGGTACTGTTTGAAAGCTTAAAAGGTAAGCAAAATCAATTGACTTACTTTATTTTTATTTAGCTAGAATATATTTAAATAACCAATCAAGTTGTTTAGACACATTCATGGTTTTTGTGATAAATAATAAACTTTGTTATAATTAAAAAAAAATAATAATAAATAACGCGAAGAAACGTGACAATCTGAGCTAGATATAATTCTGTAACTTCTCTTAAATAGGATTTTAAATTTACACTTATGCATATTTGCGCGATTTTTTATAAATCAATTTGTGTTTATAATTTTAGTTTTTATTTGGCTTAATGTGGGTCAAATTATTTGGCCGAACAGAAATTCTTGACAATTTAAAACAATGAGGTTTATTATACGTTTTAGTGTTAAAAAAAAATTGGGCGTAATTTTGTCGTTTTTTTTTTTCTCGACAAGTGTTTTAAATTCAAATTTTTGATGAAAATCGTACAAATGCAGACATTTCAAAAAATATCTAACCGAATTTTGCTTAGAATCGTTTTTTGTTAGCAATATATATATATTTTATTTGTTTAAGTTATAATAAAGTACGAATTATCGTTATAATATTTTTTTCTGACGATTTTTTTCTTGTATTTTGGACCACTATGTATTGGTATTAAGTTAGTTCTTAATTTCTTAACCCTGTTTATACACGCGATTGGCTATACAATTGACGTTCGACATTCGGATTAAATAATAATTAATTTAATAATTTATTAAATAGTTTTCTCGTGGAAAAGTCTATATGCATTATACATTTATGTGACAGTCCACCAAATAGTATTAATTTACTTGCTTATATATATCGATTATTACAAAGTACCTGTCAAATATTCATGCGGCTATTGTTCTTTTGACCTACACCCGAGTGCTCACCCAATTTCAACCGTGACTATGAATGAGAATCGTATTGAAACAATAAATTTAAAAAATCAATAATGTACGAATTAAAATCTAAAATAATTCAGCGCGACTTTTGTCATTTTTTTTAATTTGATTGCAATTTTGATGATTTTCCTCATTCATGGTACATTTTTTGATACTTTTAAATATTATTCACTTGATTTAATTTTTTTTACATTTGAAATAAAATAATGACAGAGGTCTCTATCATCAGATATTAATGTCAGAATAATATAATTATTGATGGTGTTGTTTCTGACTTTGTTGATTGTGATGGCAGTGGTGGAAATATTATTTGATAAGACGATGCACGAGTTATTATTTTCCCATAACGTGAAGTATTTTTTATATTCATTTGGTAAATAAAATAATTCATTGCAATTTTTAAGTGCGGTTTTGGATATTTTTTTACTGCAATAACGCAATCGATTTAATGAATTTTTAGCTCCTATAACTTCCGAGCTCTATATATACTTATTATTATTGTATTACAGTTGATTCTCGATAGTTCAAACCTTTGATAATTCGAAACTATCGGTGATTCGAAGTAAATGCTCGTTCTTTTGAAAATCTCGTGATAATTCGAATAAAAACAATTTATTTATAGTATATATAAGTACACTCGATAATTTGAAATTAAATTTTGGGAAAACTGCAATTTAATATATTTAATAATAATAATAATTTTATCTTTTCATTTTAAAAACATTAACGAATACCGTAATACCGTCTAATTTGTCGAAATATTTAATAATATTATAATATAGAAAAAAAAAAATATTTTTTCAAAACTCAGTAATTCGGAGTTTTTTTTTTTACTCGTGATATATTTCGAACTACTCGACAATTCGAAATCTTGTCACGAATCCCGCCAACTTCGAATTATCGAGAGACGACTGTATATTGTGTATATTATATGCAGGGTCCTTTGGGCACACATAGTTTGGGGGCCCTTTTAGAAGCCAAAAAAACGTGAATGAAAAAAAAACAATATTATTTTTTTTTTAATGACTTATGAGAAAATAACATTTTTTTAATCTTAAATAGATACTTGATACGTACATAGACTTTTATGAACGATATATTAATAGTTTGCTAACTATTAACAACGGTTAATAATAACCGTGCAGCCGTCAGCCGCTGCTGTAGTCTGTACAGCGGTCAACGTGTTTATTGCACGGGGTGATCGTCGTTTTCGAAACATTTAAATGTTGAGTAAACAGAATTTAACAGTGTACTATTTTAAAATTATAGCCTAACATATTTAAAGCTGACGGTCAAATATTTAGTTGGAAAGTCGCGTCAATATCCGTTTTAACGTACCAAGGTGAAAATTGTTTTTTTCCGGGGAGCCCCGTCGGGCTCCTCGTGCCCCGCGTGCCCACGGTGTTAAAACGTCACTGAATGTAGGCCACTGCGGCGGATACGTTTCGCGCGCTCGGAGTACGCGGCCGGCTTTCGTTTTATTTATTGCGCTGCACCGGCGACGTGACGGCGAAACCGAGAGTTCGATCATATCCTTTCACGCGGGAACGTTTTTTCCCCTCCCCCTGCCCCGCTTTTTCACGGCTAAAAACAATACTTGTTGGCGCGCGCGAATATAAAACCAGCCCTGCCGTAACGTCGTTTGTAATACGACGGCGGGAAAACTCTCGCGCCCCGCGTATACCCACTGCGCGTGTGTACAATACGCCTGCCCTTTTGCGCGGGACGGTGTAATTTCATCGCGATCCGACTGTTTTCCCGGACGACGGCGGTTTCGAACGAAATCGATTTCCGTTTCGCGTCATTTCCACAACGCCGCCGGCCCCTCCCCTCCCGCCATCGCCCCCCCCCCAATCCCGTTGTTGTATGTTCGTAACGGATTCGTTTGAGTTTTTCTACGCGGATTTGTGTACGCGCCTGTATATTATTGTATTTGTATTATTATCGGGTTACGGATACTTGTTGAATGCCGGGCGTCAAACCGCGCCGGAAACCCAGGAGAAATAGCGCCCGGCGAAACGTCAAAACAAAAGCGCGTTTAAGAACGATCGTTACAGACGACTTTTGAACGTTTTAGAGACTACACTAATTGTCCCGTGCCCCGTGTCCAGCGACGCCCGAACACTGACTGGCGATTAGATAAGATAACAAGACCGAACAATAAATTAACAAGCCTCGGGTACATAACAAATAGAAGGTCGAAATTACACGCGAAAATCACGTTGGGGGGGAGGGGAATCACCGGGTTTTCACCATTTCGGCACGTTTGAACTCGCCGACGCGCGTTCCCGTATTTTGGTATTTAGGTATTTTGGCATTCGCGTATAACAGGTGACGTGTACCGCTGGGGTTGCCAATCCGTCGGCATTTTCCCGGTATTTCACTACGATTTTCTTAAATGGCCGGTTGCCGGTACGAACCTTTTACCGGCCTATAAAAAAAAAAAAAACAACCGGTATTTCAATACAGTCGAGAGTTTCGACGGGAGATGGATTTCCCATCGGCACCACTGAAAAATATCAATGCCCTTTTTATAGATGCGCTTTTAGCCATATGAATAGTTTGTGGACGGCCGAGAGGAATCGTCTGGGAGTTGACCCGGTTAGAGCCGAATCATTTGTAAGTAAAGTTTTTTGAAGCGATTGAAAATGGAAAAAAATGTACCTCTAATAAAAAACCAATACCTCTAAATATATAGTCTAATATAACTTTATACTTATTATCAATATTTTATTTTTTTAAAATTATCCGCGTGAACATACCTCTTTAATGCAACAATGTTGAAATAAAATTGAAAAGCGGTGACCTTTTTTTCAGGCGAGGGGTCGATATTTGGCGAATGTAAAAGTTGGCGATCCGATACGTCACTACGGCGATCTACCGTGTTTTATTAGGTGTAGTCGATGTTCTACAATATTAGTAATTCGTTGTGTTCGTCGCATTTGCCTATTATAGTTTGGGTTTTAAATTTACTTGTTACCGATTATAATATTATTAACCATGCGTTTGTGAATACGTCATTGGAGTTTTTAACCGATATAGAAAATGTCTCGGATGCACTCGGAAATTTGAAGTTTGTTAATAATTGAAATGTTTTCAACTGTCGCAATAGTTTCGGAGGTATGGGCGACGAAATCAAATATGCGTATACGGTTAGCGGATCGCTGTACCGCGGTAGATCGCTCATGTTAACGTCGACCCGGAAAACCACCGAGCAAACGCTGCGGAACCCGCCGGCCGCGGGGCGGTCATCGGAAAGGGAAAAAAAAATAATAATCGCCCCGCATGCGCGGCGGACGTACCATGTAACAAAACACGACCCGACGGCGATAATAACGGACGATAACGACGATTATAAATGTTAATGATATAATAATAACGAAATTCGCGACGATAACGGGAACGCGGAGGAATCGGCTGCTGGGTCGGCGGCGGCGGCGGCGGCGGCGGTTCGATATACCCGGGGGCCGGGCCGCCGCGCGCACGCAGCAACAAGTCCGTGACGCCACGCAGCCGCCGCCGCCACCGCCGACGGTATCTCCCGCCTTCGCGAGATATTGATTTCGCGCCGAGTGCACACCGGTGTAGTATAGTAGTATTATAACACTGATAGTAGTAGTAGTAGTAGTAGTAGTAGTAGTAGTAGTAGTAGTAGTAGTAGTAGTAGTAGTAGTAGTTTTAGTAGTAGCAGCGGCAGCAGCAGCAACAGCAGCCGGTAGTAGCAGCAGGCAGCAGTAACGTCGGCGGAGATGGCGGCGGTAGTAGTAGTAGTAGTAGTGGTGGTGCACGCGTGTCGTGTGCGTGTGTGCGTGTGTCGAAATCCGGCCGAAAAGTCACACCGCCTCCCCGGTATAGGCCCGTCGACAGCACGCCGCCGCCGCCGTAGTACGCGAGCGGAGAGTAGGAAGTTTACTCTCTGTTCCCCGTCCGGCCCGATCTTTCGAATCCCCCCCCACCGCCGTCCCATTCTCCACCGGCCCGTTTTCGGCGCGCCGTCGTCCTTCGAACCTGACCCCCTATGCGCCTCGCGGGAGAGGTCATCGCGCGTTTTATTTTCCCCCTCCGCTCGGCGTTTCCCGCGAACCAGCCGACATACAAATATCACGGGGATGGTACATAACGTATACGCTTATGCAAAAGAGAGCGGACCGGCTCGTGCCGAGATCAAACAGAAAACGATCGTATCGAAAACAGCCGTAATAACGACGGCGTCGCACGTTATACGCGTGTGTTACGCATACCGGCGGCCGTGCTGTCCGACCTGTCCGCTCTCGGATATTACAATCGGACGATAACTCCGCTCCCGGTCCGCGGCCCGCCAACGGATATCTACGGAGACGGCGACCGCGCGAGCCAACCGGCCCGCAGAGATAATAATAATAAATATATTTATGTATACGGGCGGATCAATAAGCGAAGTAAAAAAAAAACTCTCGCGAAGTCTCAGTCTCGGCGCCCGTTCGTTTCGACCGCGGTTCGGCGCAATCCTACGCGGACGGTTTACGGTAAATCCGTCGTGAACGTCCGGTCCCACGTCGCCAACAAGGCCGTGGCTGCAGGGGCCGGGGGTTCGGATCCTTCTCCCTTCATCTCCCCCCTCCCCCCGAAATTTTTTACGAGTAGAACAATTTTTTTCTTCGTGTAGTTAATCGCGATTTGTCTGCAACATCTGGATAGAACTACGACGCTAATTACGGTTACGGCAGTCGCGATTAACCTAACTAACTAATCGTGATTATGCGTCGTTATCGAGATGGTTATGGTCGGTGTGTGATAACTGCAACTTGTGTGTATGACTGACGTTTCGTGTGATAGATAGAGATTCGTATTGTTTTCCCACGTACGACGGAAGACTTGAAAAGAAAGGGGGAGGGGGAAATGTTTTGATTACTCCGATAAATCGGTACTTTTGGGCACATATAGTAATACTCAACACTATAAATGCGATTCAATCGAAAAGCCCTCTTCGGCATCCGTCTTGGACGGCAGACGGCGTAAATGACGAAATCGCTCTCGTCATCGTCGTCTTCAAAACTGTCTGTTGGACAACGCGCTGTTCCGAGCACGGTGTGTTTTGCATAACAATAAAACCGAATAACTGCTCCGCACCGCCGCAAATTATTTAATTTTTTTCGTAATAATGTTACGAAAAACCGATCGTGCGAAGTGTTGTCATATGACATTGCGTGATAAAAAAAAAAAAAAAAAATCGAAATGAAATAAACAATGATAATATAAACGGCGATTAAAGAACATTAAGAGGACATTTTATACCCGTATGCGCCGTTCTCGGTCAAACTAACGGGCAGACTGCGTAGAACTCGCTTAGTTTTAGTTTTAGGGGAAAATCATTTATTATAATATATTAAAAGAAAGCAATGTTCCGGAGAGCACGACAATATGTTTTTTTTCTGTTTTTCTAATTATTATTCCGGATACAATGCATCGTTTATAGAAATAAAAACTGAATTATTCGTTTTTAAACGACTGTATAATATTTCGATTTTTTTTTTTGATACTCCCAGGAGTTTTCCCGATAAATGGGAAATACCGGGGAAAAAATGGAGGAAAAACGGGAAAATATAGGTACAAAATTAAACAAATATTATTAACGAAAATATAATACAATGCATAAATATGTAATTGTTTTACCGTCGATATACGACATACATTATAATATTGTTGACAAAGCAACACTGTCGACCGAACTCCGCTCGGAATCGTTTTTTTTCCCGTTAGCAATATCGTTGATATCGCGGTGTTGCTTACAGATATTATACGTTAAATTGCATGTAACGGTGGCTGCGCCCGTCCCCATATTATCCTAGGACAGCTTTTTAATGTACTAGGCGAGATCTCCGGTTAGCCGGGCGATCGGAGTCCGGTAACCGCGGTCGTGACAGTCGGCTAAACCGGCCTCCCGAGCCCCGGTCATGTTGTTGTGTATTACGCGTGTGCGGCGGCGTGCGTGAACGTTTTATGCGCGTAAATCCAGACGCCGCGGTGCGTAAATCGAGCGCGTAGTAAAACGCGTGTTCGGCGCGGACGGGCTTGACCCTGGGGGGGAGGGGGCGATATCAATCGATATCGTACGGCCGCGTGCGTGCGTATTCCGCATCGTGTTGCGCGCCGGGTTGTAGCCGGGCGAGTTTGCGCGGCCGAGGCCGCCTGTTCGCCGGCGGTTTCACTTTCGGCGGCCGTCACGACAACGACGACGACGACGACGACGATACGCGGGTAGGCATTTGTCATTATTTCCGTCATTACGGCGGCGGACGCGCGCGCCCCTCGTCCCTCGCCCTCCAACCGTAAACCTCCGCCGCCGCCGGTTCGCCCGGCCGCGAAAGCGTTTTTTATTATCATTATTTTTTTTTTCTCGTTCGTCGCGGCCGGCGTTCCTTTTCGGTGGCCGTGAACGCGACGGAAATCGATGGATTTCCCGTGCAAACTCTGCGGGAATGCGTTGTCGTTTTCGCGATATCCGCCCGATAGGTCCGTATTACAATATTAGCGCGTTGCCGCCTCTCCGGGTTTCACCCGGATGCCCCGGTTTTACGTATAAATGGGCTGCGGGTTCAGCGAATTATCTTCCGGGTCGTCATAGAATTAATGCTGAATGTGTGTGTATAATTATCGATGAGCGACGAGAAACAACGGTCTTCACCCGCCAAAGGATGCGATTGAAATGCGGTATTTTATGACCTCGTTATACATCAGGTCTATAGAAAAGGGTATAAGTATAAACGTATTTGATGACTGTTTTAGATTCTGAGTTGAGCGAAAAGAAACCTATGGTTTTACAAAGATGTTTATTTTTTTTTTCTGTGGACGACTTTTCTAACAGCAATTTTCGCTCGAATTTCGTAACGATAGCAATCTTTCTAAATGGAAATTTCTCTGGGAGGTACTTTAGAGAGGTCATTTTTCGATTTTCTCAGGGCTTTTCTCAACAAATGTGAAGAACCGACAAAAAATTCATCGATATCTCCGGGAAAATTATCATCCCCAATCGATTTTCTCAAAATATAACTTACTGTATCGTTACGCGACACGATTGTTATTGTACGGCCATATTACCCTCGTATATTGCCAGCCACGATTATTCGATTTAAATCGGCGTGTCGGGTCGAACAATAAGGTACGTCGCGGGCGGTCTTGCCGGTCGAAAATGAAAATATAATTTTTATTAATCGGGAACCAAACGAATCCGAAAAACCGACACTGCTGACGGGTGTGCCGCCTCTGTTTTCGACGGAAAGACGCACAGTTATTATTTCGGGTACGTATCCGATTGGTATGTAACTTCGTTGAAGTCACACCGGGGCACGCAATTAAAATTCTTAGTTAATATGACAAACACACCAGTTATAATTGAGTAAAATTCGGGATTTCAAGCTATTAAAATCATCAGAGATATTTTAGAAGAAAAAAATCAACAAGGATCTTTGGTCATTGAATTCACTCTTTCTGATATAGTAAATATGAATTACGTTCCTATCACATCCGTTGACGTGGAACGTTCTTTTAGTCAATATAAGAGTATTGTCCGACCAAACCGTCGCCATTTTTCATTCGAAAACCTTCAACAATATGTTGTTTTTCATTGCTTTCTTCCAGAAGAATAACCTTCCTAACCTACATCGTTCGTATTATTTTTATTTAATACTAGCTGACCCGGCAATGCTTTGCTATTGCTATAGATAATAGTGTAAATAATAGTAATAATAATAATGGTTTTCTTGTCCGTGACAACTAGATTGTCATGTATGTCACCAAGGTAATCCACGAATAAACAAAAATAAACGGGTAAATAAACTATTAAATATTCGTACCGAAAATACCCAAAAACCCTTAGGGGTTGAATTTTCAAAACCCCTTTCTTAGCGGATGCTTACGTCATAATAGTTACCTGTACGCCGAATTTCTGTTCGTTCTGTCCAGCGGTTCGGGCTAGGCGCTGATGAATCGGTCGGTCAGTCAGGACATGTTATTTTATACATTATAAAGAAGATTTAAAATTATAATTCATGAAGTTTATATTTTTTGTAATTTTCAATACTATAATATATATATATATATATATTATAATTATATTTTTTTTTGTTGCAATAAAATCCGTTCTCCGGTACTGTTCGTATTCGTTGTGTTAAAACGATTATTTTCAATAAGCGAAAAACAATAGCAGACGGGGGAAACTTTCAAACCCCACCTCTACTGCCTTTATCGTTTTTGTACACATTTTTTTTGTTTTACGTAAGCCATTTATTTTGGTTTTTACGACGTTTGCAAAACGCGCTCGTTTTCAGCGCATACGCAAATCCGTATCCCCGATAACTGGTGCGTCGTTGTCCGTCGCGTTTGGCCGCGGACGGCGGCGTGTTACAACCGAAAACTGATAACAATCGAGACGCGACCTTTTACGTCGCGGCGGCCGGTACACATGATTATTCGCGCCGCGGAAGGGGGGCGGTACACGGTACGGGGCGGGTACCGTCTCGCGCGCGGCAACACGTAGGTAGGTCCGGGACGAACGGCCGCGCGCACGCGTCCCCGCGGAGCCGTACAGCGACTGTCGTCAGCAGCGCGTACTCGTCCTCCCGCGCGCCGCCGCCGCCGGTTCCCGGAGACCAAAATCTATAACCCGTCGTCGCGCTAAATATTACGCGCGTGCCGGCGCACGTCTCGTCCTCCGAGTGTATACCGTTCGGACCGTGTAACTCCCGTCCCTCTCCCGCCCGCCGCCCCCCCGCCGGCGTGTTGTGCGGAAATTTCGACGGCTGTCCGCGCCCGTAACAAAGCGTGGTGGTCGCGTGTACATTGCTATTGTCGTTGCCGGGTTCGCCCCGGAATATAGAGAAACGGTACCTACGCAGCGACGATAATACAATTTGCATGCGGGCGCCGCTTAATAACAATGGCGGCGCGTTCAAACGTTCGCGAAAAAAAGGCCGTTACATCCCACTCAGCGGTGTACCTACGCCGGGGACGTACATCGTCAGACGCGTGTGCGTCGGACGACACATGCGTAGAGTCAAGGGAATTGCTGCCCATACGTGCGGATACGGATGTCGGCCGTATCCGAACGCGCTCACGTTTCTCCGGTTTTTCAGAGACCGACAGCTTTTCATTTTACACGTCCACTAGTGAATTGTTAGTGAATTGTCAAGTGTATATTACGAACGAGTGACTCCGAGGACGGTCTCGCTTTATGGTTCCTAACAGAAACAGTAATGTCATTAAAAAAAAAAAAATAAAAATAGTTACGCGCTGACGATCCAAACGCACGCACGCGACGGACGACGCANATTACGAACGAGTGACTCCGAGGACGGTCTCGCTTTATGGTTCCTAACAGAAACAGTAATGTCATTAAAAAAAAAAAAAAAAAAAAAAAAAAAAAAATTAGGCGCATGAATTTAATAAAGATATAAATAACGAGGAATATTTCAGGACTGCCCCTCCGAGATTTTGTTTTTAACAAATTTCACGCAAGTCGGGATTTTCCTTCGCCAGTTCAATTCAATTATAAAGTCTTATCCGTGTTCTTATAAAAATGATAAAACGAGTTAAAAAAAAAAAATAAAAATAGTTACGCGCTGACGATCCAAACGCACGCACGCGACGGACGACGCACGTTGAAAAACAAAATGATTTGATTTTCGACCGACGGTCAAAGCTGTCGGAACGGGTCGGACGGCGTACGTGCCGCCGTTCCGTCGCACCGTAGGCGGCCTCACTTGCGCGCGGACATTTGTTTCCAATCAGAAACCGTCGTCCGACGTACGTGCCTGACGATGTCCGTTCCCAGTGTGTACGGGTACAGCCTTACTCGCGTAATAC
This sequence comes from Cinara cedri, assembly GCA_902439185.1. Lineage (NCBI taxonomy): Eukaryota > Metazoa > Arthropoda > Insecta > Hemiptera > Aphididae > Cinara > Cinara cedri. The sequence goes on along the minus strand of CABPRJ010000525.1, from coordinate 99,400 downwards.
CTGTAGACGGCGACGGCGGTGTAATTACGGGAGGGGGGCGAGGGTGACAGCGGCGTCGACTTTCACGCCAATCGGTATCCGCACAATATTAATAATACCGACCGCCGTTACTAGTTTTGCATAATTTATAAACCGAAACGTAAATACATTTTTAGACAATGTATAGCGAATTAGACTTTTACGATCTAGGTATGTTGTGTATAAACTAAATCAAATTTTAACGGTCAAATCCGTTTCGATGGTCTCGCCCGACCCCGAAATCCCGGCTACGCCACTGTACACCTGCATCGTGCTTACCTTGCATCGCCAGACGACCCGCTGTAACTTGTGGCGTTTTCCATCTGACTGCTGCGCTGGAAGTGCCCTACACTCGTGTATGATGATAATGTGAAGTCAAATATGTGCTGCGCTAACACCACATTGATATTTGATAACACCGTATATAGGCGTATTATATATAGCGCATCATTTACAAAACTGCTGCATGGTTGAATTGGCCTACAATTGAGTTAGGGCAAATCTATACTAGGTACCTAACGAGTCTATAGTACAATAACACACCGTATGTCTAGTTATTCTAAAGCCCAGTTTTTTTCATTTTTTCTGGGATCCCCCACCCATTTTAGCTCAAAATAATGATATACTGAGGACAACAAGTACACAACCGCTATTTGGTTCTAAAACAGAGAGACGTTTTCAATATTATAGACCGACACTAATAGTGTATCAAGGTTTACAGTATGATCATTAACGATTATCATATTAGGTATATTAGATTAGTATTATCAAGAATTTGTTCACACTATTTTGTAATTCAGGGTCAAACACAAATTGGATTTTGTATTATACGTAACATGTGTTACACTCAAATTGTGTCCTGCTGTTAAAAAAGACCTCGGGGTTGCATGGCGTACATTTTAGCAAAAAAAAAAAAAATATAATAATAACGAGAAAACTGCTAATTTTAAGGGAAATGATAAGGGGGTTAGAGGAGATTTTGGAGGGCTTTAGGCCTCTTAATTACTCACATTCTACGGCTATGTTGTCCAAGGCAGCAACAGAATGTAAGCTATCGGTTGGCCGTAACGAGCTGTCGGAGAGAGGACGAAAAATATTGGCGATATAAAGTAATAAGTTGAAAGAGGCCATTGCTGTGTATCTTTCGGGACCGGTAGAATAAATATTTCTGCTGTTATATTACCTTATTTTAAAAGGTAGTCCAACCCTGCACGATAGTACGATATTAATAAGGAAATTGGAAGCGGTGATTTTAGTCTTTGTCTAAAACACACGCAACGTAGGAATTTAAACGTGTTTTAATTCTAACGTACCGATTGATCTAGACTAGATCATCTAGTGAAGCGATAAACGTTCTGGCAACAGTTTTGAATTTGTCATCAAGTCTACTTGAGATCGGGATTTCTACATTTTTTATTTATTCGCCGAAAATATTCCTATGTTTCGTGTGTTTTAGACAATGATGGAAAATCACCGCTTCCAATCCCCTAATATCCACTATTTGTACATAATAAAATGCGTTCATGTATATTTTGTTAAACATATTGTAGAATAAATACAGACAAAATACACTCATAGTTTATACGAATATCGCAAAACATACATATTAAATATAATCTACTCCGTTACGCCGTCAAAATCGATGGTGTCGTTTTTCTGCTCTCGCGTAGATAAGATTACAATACACACCCGTTAATATGAAATTCGCTTTATTTCTACTGCACTGACGACAACAGGTTATAGTCGGCAAAAAATGTACACGAGTGTGTTCAAATGGAAAACGTTATTATACGTAATAAAAAAATACGCGACGCGTATTACGCGTAATTATTAGGCCACGGCATGATCGTCTTATCGGTAATAGTTTCAAACAAGGATTCAAACAATTTACTTGGTAGACAATAGTTACTGTCACCATTAAAAACACACAAAATATTTTTTTTTAACGTTTATATTGTACTCAAGTATGTGTAGCAATCGCTTACAAAATACAAACTGAGATTTGATCTTCTATTATTAAATAAAAGTTACACAAATAAGGCTTTTAGCAATACAATAAATATCTTAATATTTAACAAGTACAAATATTCTACATTTTAAGATATCTGCAAACAAAAATAATTTATTACTTCTGGCTACGCTCAGGACGAGTACATTACAAACAAGTGATGCAAGGCAAAACAAAAATGCAAACAAGTGCATATTTATCGATTTTAATTTTATTATCATTTTGTATTAAACAACGCGTATAAATACATCGTTTACTTAATAGAGACGACGAAAACCAACTGACAACATATTTTAATATAGCGTGCGGAATTTACAGTTTATAATTGACAGGGGTACGTGTCCCGCTGTCCCGTACATCACCACGTACAATTTACTTGCACAATGTTTAGTGAAAAAAGAAGACATGTCTTCAATAGTAAAATGTAAATTAAAAACATAAAACCAAACAATTGTGCAATTGTGCCTATTTTTTGTTTGTTTTTTATTTGATAAATTTGAAAAAATAGACCGCACTGATAAATGTATAATACATAAGTAATCCGTACATCTTTTCCCCGCTACTGTTATACACTTTTAGTGGTTCACTTCAACGTTATCAATTATACATTTTAAATTCTGAGCACGGTCTAAGAAGATAAGGTTGAATAACTTTACTTTATCAACATTCCGCTTTGCTAGGCGAAAAAATCTACTCATTTACCGCTATAAAATTGAGTACTGCCCATCAGATGGTTTTTTGGGTTTTGGTAATACAGAATTGAGAAATCCAATATCGCATATAAAAGTAAGCGTATTATCAAATTTCTATTTGTCAATAACTGTCTGCTTAATTCGGTGGTTTTATTTTAGAAGTAGGTAAATATTTATGTATTACTGAGATAAACTATTATAACCTTTTCTTTTTCTTAACGTACTGCAAATACTCTCAATTTCATTCTTATATACGTATACCTATTAATACCAAACAATTTTCAAATTACTAACAATGAAAATTAATCTATATTAATTTTATAATTGATTCATTCATCAAATAAAAATTTCAATTTATTTTGGATTTTTGGTTTGCCCTTTTTAACATTCAAACAATAAAAAAGTCCAATTTCAGCTTCAGGGAGTTGTGGTTACATTGCAAATATCTTATTAGATCATACAATTTGTGTTTCGTAATTTAATTGTTTCAAGTTTTGTTTGAATAATTGTTAATACAAAACAAATTACTAAAATCGGCTTTATAAATTTAAATTTTCCTCAGATTTCAAATTAATTTAAAATAATCGACAAATATTATTTCGGTAATGAATCGCTATAGCTATTAAATATAAACATATTATATTTGATATTCTAATTTTTAATGGCACATAATATATGTACATTATCATCTTTACACAACGTAACGTAAGATTCATCACAAATTGTATGTGTTGGTAAACACATATTATGTACAAGTTAAGAATAATGTACCATGTAGTGTTTTTTTTATAAGCGTGTTTTAAGTTCAAGTTTTAATGGAAATCGTAAAAACCGTGACATTTCAAAATGAAATTTGTTGATCGATTTCGCTCAAAATCGTTTTTCATTAGAATCGGTTTATCGTTACGTATACAGATATAAATTTAAATACTCTATATTTACATAATGTACCTAATATCGTATCTTTCCGACTTTCCAACTATTACAGCGACATATCCGACATCAGACGTCGGACATAATGTTAAATTCTGAGTGGACCGAAGAATGTATTGGTTTTACAATGATAGATATTTATTAATTAATTTTTTTATGTGTGAACAACTTTTTCATCAGCAATTTTGCTCCGATTTACAATTTTAGCACTTTTTCTGAAAGGAAATCTGATCGGAGTGGTATTTTATGGAGGAGGTTATTTTTTGATTTTCCAGGAGTTTTCCAAGTAGATTAAATAAGAAAAACAAAATATAGGGACAATATTAAATAAATATTATTAAATATATTATACATATTATGTAATTATTTTACAAAAGTATATTGTTAGCAAAACCACACTGTTAACCGAACTCCGCTCAGAATCGTTTTTCCGTTAGCAACGGTTAACCGTCGCTTACAGGCGTTCATAAAATTCCCGTCTATATACTGCCTTGCCAACGTTTCACCTGCAACGGTCCAGCCGTACCCGTGCCTGTTATCCTAGGACAGCTTTTTTTTTTTGTCTATCGGTTTTGGCACGCGATATTTTTCCGCGCTCCGGAATCGATCCGAACCGCAGACATTCGATATTATTTATTCATTTATTATTATTATTTTTTTTTTCTTAACTATTATATTATTATCATTACGATTGTTGTTGTTGTTGTTCGGCCGACTCGCGCAGTCTGCGGTCGCGATAATAGCGAAACGATAGCGCGATCCGTTATAATAATACCGTGGGCACCGGATCGCGCGCGGAATGCGAACGGACGGTCGTTTTTATCCGACAAGAAAACCGAAATGCTATGTTGCCCGCGCCGCGCTATACCTTTAATGCGACGAAAACGACCCTTTAAATTCCGCCGGCTTTCGAAACGCGGCCCGCGTATCGCGTCCGTTATCGTTATTGCGCCCGCTGCACAGCGCACCACCGCGTACCTGCGGCGACTGTAATAACACCGGGCCGCTGCTGCCCAAGCGCGCGCGCGATATTTATTATTACGACGCGGTACAATCGCATTCCTTTCGCGGGGGTATTTTATACCGTTGCCCCGCGTAATGTTCTCCGCCATACGGCTATTGAATTTACTTTTGCCGTTTTTATTATTATTATTATTATTATTATTTTTTTTTTTTTTCAAAAACGATATTTCACTTCTACGGCCGCGGTGCACCGTACACCGCCGCCGCCGCCGCCGCCGCCGCGACCGATCGACCGCGAAATAATTACAGCAGCGCGGTAAATATAATATCGTTAGATTGTGCGGCAGTGTGGATTTCTGGTTATTTCGCCGTAGTAGTTCCACCTCGAATGTTCACTTTGTACACCCGCAGTATTATTAAAATAAATGCGCGGAACACGACGGCACCGACCGCACCAGTGTTTTCTATGTTTTATCGAACTGTACAATAATAAAGGTACACTTATCGAAAACGAATTTAGCGACGTAGGAATTTATCATATACCGAGTGGGCGCTTTAATTTACGTATCCGGACGATAAATCGTAGTTTGACGAAATGCGATTCTGAGGGAAGTTCGGTTAAACGTTCATTGGTAATAACAAAAAAAAAAAAAAAAAAAGCAATGAAAAATGAATATTGATTATTTTCAATAATGATTTTTTAAAAATATTTCCATAAACTAGAAAAATGTAATAATTCTACACAAATTGCTTTTAAATTTGTCAAGATCCTCGGTTTATTCAATTAATGGTTTAGGTATCGAAGACAATGTAGATAATGTACCACTGGGTATTCTATTTTCGAATGATTCAAAATTGTTTAGCGATAAAAGTGTAATCAAACTTTTTATAACAGCATCAAATATTTTATTATATTCTTCAATTTTTTTTTGCAACATTAATTATGGATTTATCTTCCTTTACATAAACAGCTGATGTGTGTTTTATATTTATATTTTTTTTTTTTTTTGGTGTCTGTGAACAACTTTTCTACCTGAAATCTTGCTCCGATGTATAAAATGTAGCACATATTCTGATTGGTAATTTTGTTTAGTTGGTGCATTCAGGGGTTATTTTTGAATTTTTGACGTCATTTTTCAAATAAGAGCACATACGTTGAAAAAAACATAGGACAAAGTACAATTTCACGATTTTATTATTTTATAAAAACACGGACGACGTTTTCTACCAAAACAAATGATTTAATCGAAAAATCACAAGATACCTATTTTGTTGCCTTTTTGATTTACTTTCTAATCGCTAAAACTTTTGAGCCACTTTTAAGCTTCAAAGAAATTTTAATTTTTGGGAGTTTTTTACTGTAATTCGGTTATAAATACACATAGAGACTTGAAACTTGGTAATAATACTTATATTGGACTTATTTAAATGTGGTAAAACTACAAGAAACCCTTTTTTGTTTCATTGTACATCTTGCTTTTCATGGTGCAAATCGTTATTTTTTTTTTTTAATAAGCGTTTTAAAATCAAATTTAAACAAAAATCGGAAAAAAAAAATAATACGGCCTTTCAAATTATGTATTACCAAACTGCTTTCGGAATCGTCTTTCGTCAAGCAATAGTTTATCGTTGCTTACAGATAAACTATTGCATATACAGAATAAATGAAATAACCTTATATATCCTACCTTCCCGATTTCTCACCTACAACAGTGGCCGCTCCCATCCCCAGTATCAGCATTTTTTTATTATTTGGTATTTATCATTCAAAATTAGTCACAAGTATACATTATAAGTTGTATTTAGTGGTCTAAAAACTAATTTGAGTATATAATGCATTCGTTTATTTTTTTAGTTTTCCTAAGCATTTTAAGATCAAATTTCGATAAAGACCTAAAATATACGGTATTTCAAATTATGTCTTTCCGAATTACGCTCCGAATCGTTTTTCATTAGCTGTGGTTTATCTTTGTGTATAGATATAAATGAAATAACCTTATGTATTCTGCCTTCCAATCTTTCTTCCTGGAACTGTGGCTACACTCGTCCCCTCCAGTATTAATTCTTTTTTTTCTTCTAACACGTTTGTTTTTAAACTGGTCTTAAATATCCACACGTTTATAAATCTTTCTTAATTTTTTCATCCTCAGTATTATCAATCTCTAAATTAATTATATATTTCGCCTTTTATCTAAATTTATCACATGTTATTTTTATATTATCCATATTTCGTTGGAGGTTTTCTATTTGTTTTAAAGTTTCTTCGACTATTTGTTGACATTTTAATAAATTTAAGCCACTTGTTTGTAAATATCTCGATAGGGACCTGTTATGGAAAATATTTTCATAAACATATGTGAGTATATACGTATATTTATACTATCATAGTATACTGATACTGCTTACGGGCTACGGCAAATTGATATCGAATGGTTATCACTGATCAGAATTAAAAATATCAAAAATAATATTAAAATGATTATTTTATTAAATTGCTCATACGATTTCGTCTTCGGATGTGTAGATTCTCTCATTACTCCACATTATTTGCATGTTTTTTTTTTCTATACTTCAGGCCACCAGGATATTCCCCGGATCCCGGTCGCCCACTCTGCCCCCGACACTAAGAAACGAAAATTCAATGTTCTCCGAAAACAAATTCGCATGTCACGAACACGTACGTTTACTAGAAGTGATGTGGAGGATGCAGTATCACAAAAGAAAATCCGCCCTCTCATGTGGGTAAATAATTAAATAACAATTACTTTGCATCTCAAATTTCTACCACAAATCATAGGCACACTACCTGAAACGTGTATAGTGCACACAGCTCAGAGCTGTTTCCGCATTGAATACAATGCACATCATACAACCCTTGGTACCAAACATACATTAAACAAAACCAAAGCAGCCGGATTACTTCTCTTCCTGATAATCAAAAACAAAAACACTCGGGGGTATAATATTAACGACCCTTTGATTTTAAACCGATGCAAGTTGTATACAGTTTATAATATTTACACGCGCTAAAAACATTAAAGTGTATATAACTGCTTGAATTATATGTGTACAGTAAAACGCGATATGAAATAAACCAATAATATACACAATATTATACACCACGGTGGCGTTGCGTTTAGAGTCGGTGTATTTCAATTCTATAGAACTATTATTCCGATAATTATGTAATTTTAAAATAAATTATATGTTTGCGCGAAATAACGTTTTTGCAAAAAAAACTTAAAAATCCATTTTATATACTATATATGTATATTATTGGTACCCGTATCACGCATTATTATTAACATTTTCCAATGTAAATATTCACCAAAAAAAAAAAAAAAACACCGCAATAACCACGCTTCAGACGGTTTTATTATGCGCATATTTTTCATTTTATTACAGTTCTATACATTTTCTGTGTATATAAGTACGCAGGTTCTCGGCAGAAAATTAACTTTGTTAAAAACAATTTCTAACGTTCTTGCGACACGTAAGTAATTTAAAAATACGCTTTCATATTCGTTACGAGACGTGTGTTCAGTGAGAAGATTTTAATAACGATTTTTAATGATATTTTTGAAAAATAATTTTTTTGCTACCGAACTTGTTAGGAATAAATAATATTAAAAAAAATTTATGATTAATCTACCAAAATTTGAATTTTGTTTACTCAACAGTATTCCGGTAAATGTCTGTGTAATATTTATCATTGATATATATTATTATTATATTTTATTTATTACATAAGGCTTCGTATGCATAACAATCGAAGTGTTTGAAATATGAAGAAGAACCCGAAAAATTTCTGGACGAAACAATCAGAGACAGCAGAAAAAATGGATCAGATACATAATAAGAAACAATGAACGGATAATGATAATAATAGAAGGCGAAGGAAAGATATAAAACAAAGCTGGATGATAAGTAGAAAAAGAACTCCATTTATAGAACAGATCATAGAAAGCATAGCAAAAACAACTGACAAAGAACTGAAAGTAGCTTTGGAAGATTGAGACGAATGGAAGTTCATCAAAATCCCTTAACCAATCTAAGGACTGAAAAAAATGCAGATGAGCTAACAAAAAAAGACGTAATACTGGTGGTGGTTCATACATTTTTGTTTTGGCGTGGCTCAAAGATTTTCAAAATGAATTTGTTAATTAAAATTCACATGTCACAACTTTCAAAAAATACTTTGTATGTATTAATCTAGGCGCTAGACCAACAGAAGGGGGTGTTCGGCCCGTCGGCTCTCTCTTAAATCCGTTACTGTTTAATTGTACAATAATGAAAACTTTTATATGATGGCTAACAAAAAACATTTATTATTTTCTTGGTTGACCTAAAAAAAATAATAATACAGTTATCATAACTCGTAAGTCTTCTTCCTCTTACTTCTATATCTGTAAAGGATTATTCATTACACCACGTTGTAATATATAATACATTCGTGAGTTGTATACTAAAATAAATCAATAACAACAGATTTCGTATAATATTTTTTTTCTCAGCAGGATAAAATGAACAGTCTATTAAAATAAACAATACTTTTTTAAAAAAATAAAGAAAGTAAAGTAAAGATAGAAAGAAAGAAAATAAATAAAGGACAATAAGAACATTATTATTATTTTTTCAATAGGTACGATATTTTGTGTACTTATACTTACCATCAGCTACCTACAGATTCCATTTTGAGTTATATTGTGCTGTCATTGCTGTCATTGCTATCAGTGATGACTTATGGACAATTTCAAAAATAAACTTTATACATTTCATAAATATTTATTTAAACAAGGTCCGGGGGAAAACAACCTTTTAATATATTAAGCTTACAGTCTGTGTATGAATATCAAATTATAAACATTTTCTATGATATATGTGTGTTTTTTTTTTATAAATAATTTTTCTACCAGAAATCTTGATCCAATTAAAATCTTTATATGAACTTTCTTGAACATTTTTGCCCTAGTTGGCTCAGAAGGTTATTTTTTGATTTTTTTTTTTTTTTTTGTAATCTTCTTAGTAAACGGGAAAAACTAGTCATTTTTTGTACAATTTTCGCTTATATCTGGTTTACTTTGGAAACATGGAAAATCACATGACTAATAATACTTTGCCCAGAATCTTTATTATTAGCAACAGTTTATCGTTCCAACATCTCTCCTAAAATAGTGACACACCCATCAGCATTTTAGTTAGTTTCAATTTAATTTAATTATAGTTATCATGTTACCATGTACTATGCCATACTAAAGCTTGTGCCAAAGAAATCTTAAAACTACCTATATTTTAGAATCTGAGTGGAACGAGGAATGTATTACAATGAAGTTTATTTTTTTTTTCTGTGGGAAAACTTTTCCACCAGCAATTTTGCTTCGATTTACAATGACAGCACTTTATTTAAATGGAAATTCAACTAGGATGGTATTTTGAAGATGTGACTTTTTAATTTTCTCAGGATTCATCCAAATAAATGGGAAAAAACGGGAAAGTAGTCACAATATTAAACAAATAATATTATTAAAGAAAATAGGACAGATGCGTATGTACTTTAATACTATAATATGAAATATATATTATTGACAAAGCAACACTATTAACCGAACTCAGCTCAGAATCATTTTTCATTAGCAATGAATACTCGTTGCATACATAGTTGTATATATTTAATGTATACAACTATAATACTTATTTTCCCATCTTTTACCTTTAACTGTGGCCCACCTTTGTACGAAGTATGTCTGTATTTTTACCCATACAGGTAAAAAAAAAAAGGGACAAAAGAATATTATGCTTGGTAGTAGGTATAACCTAACGACAGAGAAGCCAAAACCTATGTAGACGCTGGTTTTGATTATATAGTATAGTATAATTAAATTATATAGTTTTACATATACGTAGGCATCCTAAGCTAATGCAAGCTTAAATGTATAGCTATAGCTAAGCTATGCATGGATTCTTTAATACTACAGTACATACTCAATTTAGATAGTAAATTATTATTTAATATTATTTAAATGACGTGATAAATAATATTAAAGGCTTTAGTGATGGACAAAATATGAAATTATATACATGTATTTATGTGGCGTAATTTGCTGGATAAGAATAACAAAACGTGTTTTATTTGTATTGACATTTAATAAGTTGTATAAATTATAACTGATAGGTGGATACTATCACTTAATAGTAAATTTTTAAGCCCATAGCAATTGATGCTCTAAACGGAATTTCACTGCTCCCTATGCACTTAATAAACAAAAGTCGTACTTCACAGTAAAACAAACTAAGTATATTAGGTATTATAATATACTAGGTTATAAATTTAAAAAAAAAATAATAGACAGGAAGTTATTAATTATAACTAATAAGTTACAACTGGAGCGTCGTTTCAATTTTTGTTTCGGGTGTGCGAGGTTTCAAGTAGGCCATTTTAAATGCTTCACCAGGCCACATAAAAATATACATATATACTTATGTATATTATCTTGCTTTTAATTTTTTCAATGATTACGAATCATAATAAACATAAACAGTAAAAAAAACTATTTAAAATCTAAAAGATAATACATAATTGATATTTTACCTATGAAAACCAATAAGTAATGCATACAAATATTGAATGTAGTAAAAAAAAAGAAAAGCGCATAATATTCACATCTATATTAATCGGTATTTATAACTTTTTCACAAGTAAAAAACTCAAGAAAAACAAATTAATTATATTTAGGAGATATTTAAGAGGATATCAATGATTTTTAAGTCCAGCAAATACATCTACAGTTTTTTCTAAATCGGTATTATTTACTTTCGCCCTTGGAAATATGATTATACATTTTTAAACAATGAAAAAATTTTACCCATATTGGTTAGAACTACGCGTTAACGCAAGCTCTGTGCCATACAAAACAATAATGCCCATCAGTATTATCAGTTTATTTTTTTTTAAATTATTCTAAGGATACTAATATTTAAGATTTATTTATTTTTCAATTTCAGGTGAATTAAAGTTCGATACCTCACAAAAATCGTATCCATCTGATAAAAAACCTAGTGTTAATAAATTCATAGCTATAATTGAAACGATCAGGAACAAAACAAATAACAATATAATAATAATTAATGTGTACCTATAGATAAATACTGAATAAATTGTATAATTGTTTATTTTGGAATATATATCGTACCACTCATATACATACATTTATAATGTACAGGTATCTAACTATGGGGATGAATTACCCGTGGTTTTAAGAGTTCACGAGTAAATAATTTACAAGCGCATATATAATACGCGTATATATTATAATATAACATTTATGAGCTGTCTGGTTGAAACTTTTTGAAACCTATTTAAAATATTTGGACCTCGTGAATTTCAGTAGGTATAATACTAGTCCATACATTTTTAATTGATATTTTAAATATTAGAACAGCGTTATATTATAGCGATTCGCCACGTTGTTTGTTCCATAAGCTTTGTTTATAATAAACGTATAAATATAGTATTCACGTTCTTCTAATAAATTAGTTTCAAGTAGAGTAGAATATAAATTGAATTGTAAAAGTTTTAATGATAAAAATCCAATCCAATCTTTGTTTAATTAAAACTCTGCAGAAACCAGCCAAGCCCACAGCATTCTCGCGAACACAGTAAAATTAATTTCTATTAAATTATTAATGTATATTTGTTTCCAAATTTATATTGCACCTAACTTTGATGATATTTAACAGGGTTATTTTTTTATGTTATTGATAAAATAAATATTCTTATCATGAATCCTATCCCATCAAAGACATAGTGGAGGTAAGATGAGACACTAGTAGGGTTAGATGAGACAGTTCTCTAATTCATATCATTTATATTTTATTTCACATAATTTATGTAATAACATGTTATACAAGCTGAAAAACATTAATTTTTTTATTAATAAAAATATACATTAATCATGTTAATTTGATGTACATTCAAGTATATCAGTACTCAGGTTGTACATCAGTTATCAGGAAAATGAGTTATGCTCAAAATGATAATATGCATTAAAATAATAATTATTTATAAATATATTAATATTCATAATATTTAAAAACTAGAAATAAGCCAAAGTTAACCCTTTGGCTTGAATGTAAAAACGTTTTGTATTAATATAGTGGTTTTATTTTTTAACACGTATACAATCGTTAATTTTTTCTTAAGTTGTATATATTTTTGATGCTGGTACCTTGAATTTTAAAATGCTATAATTCAAGTACAAGTCTAAAAATTCTGTTGGAGAATTATAAATGGTAAATGTTTTTTAAAATTTTTTTTGATATTTTAAAGATTGCAGGTCGTCGTAGTAAAAGTGGCAAGTTACTCGGTGAGATTGGTAGACATTTCTCAATTTCCAAACTGCAAAATCTGAAAGCTTATTCTTTAGACAGGGATTAAGGATGATAATATAATTATTATTCTCAAAACATTTGAGTCCTTTATATTGAAATAAGTGTTATTTTGATAAAAATAAAATCATTGAATTAATTGTATTATAGAACTGGGACGGGAAACGTTTTTTTTCTTCGTCTTTAAATATTTATAGAAATATTGTGTTTCTAACGTAATGACGTCAACATTTGATTAGGTATATCAGCATTATACATACATATTCTTATTATTTGGTAATTTTGATGAATGCGTTACGTACGTTGGTCGCGCTCAAGTCGGGCTGGCTAAACTTAAAGTAACAATTTGGATATCATCACCAATGGGAAAACTTCAATCCCTTATCAAATTAACTCAGCAAACGAAGATCAATATTATATAAAGTAGCATTCCACCTGTTACTGTGTATAATAAAAGAAAATAAATTAAAAAATACTTCAATTAAACATTTTTTTTTTTTTTTACCTATATATCAGATTTTTAAGACTATTTTTAACTGAATTACTATAAAAAAAACAGTTATTCTATTTTTGTGTAAATTTTCCCGTTTTTTTTTAAAAAGTTTTTTCCTCAACTATTAAGTTAACTACAAGAAAAATCAAAAAATAATTTCTCTCAACGCACCAACTAGAGATAATATTCTTTCAGTGTAATTTCTATATTTAAAATTCGGGGCAAGAATTCTGGTGGAAAAGTTGTTAATAGAAAAAGAAAATGACACGCCGTAGTAAAATCAATACATTTTTCGCTGCGATCAGAATCTAAAATACATTTTTATTTTTTCATATTTCTTTAAAATTCTACGAACTCGTCGCACAGTGTATGCAATTTAATTCCAAAATAACTATATAAAAAAAAAAAACGTATTTATGCCGCAAGAACATAATATATTTCCAATAGGTAAATCGTATCATCGTATATGTATTATATTATGTTTAAAAAAAACCGTTTTCACAAAGGTTGAAAAAAAATGGGTTTTAAATATTTTATCAACCTTTTACGTTTATTTAAACTTTTACCATATTAAATATTATACAACATACACTTTACGTATTATACATATATGCTCGTAGTTCGGTTGTAGTGAATGTTGATATCTAGTAATTTAAATATTCCAGTGTATCACTAAATTCATTTGGTATATCTATATTACGTCAACAGTACGCACCCTCGTAATGTTAAATAATAATGAAAAAAAAACATTTGTGAGTTTTAACTTGAACAGACAAATTAAATGGCAATGATTGGGCGTGTCTTGTATAACACGCACAATGCATTTAAAGTAGCGATTTTAATTTTAGTACGGTCAATGTACCCCGTTTATTTACCATAAGAATGTTTTATTTATTATTTGTATTTTATTTTTTTTTTCGGAAAAATCGAGGAAACACCAATGACCTTTCCACACGTTTTGTTTAAGAGCACTCAACAAGTTCGTCAATTAGTAAATCGATATCTTATTGTTTTTGTATTTTCAAAATAAATATTGTAATTTTATTATACTTTTAGTTGTTACTTTATATAAGTAAATATATTGAATATTTTAATTTTTTAAGGTCGTTCATATATTATGCAAGTTCAAAACCTTAACTGAATTTTGTTATACACGGCATTTGTCATTAAGAAAAAAAAACTGTTGAATTGTATCTATAGCATGATTCAACTTAAGGTAATACAAGTTCTTCCATTTTGATAATTAATACTCTTTTTCGAGAAGGGGGAAATTTTAAATAATCAATTTTAATAATAATATTTTAGTTAACTAAACACATAAAATTCATTATTTTTAATAAGTATGTAGAAGAAAAAATAAAAACGACTGTTTTAATAACATTATAAAAGTAGAAATAAATATATTTTGTATATATAAGTTTCAGAGGGAATAGAGAAGTCTCGTAGTCGAAACTCATTAACTATGATGTATTATAAATGAAGTTTTCGTGTCCCCTAAAATAAATAATCAAACTAAAACGCTATTATAATTTTGTCTGCGCGGGTTATACATATGCATTTCTCTTGAGTGTTACAAGGACGAATTTTCTTGTCTGTTGTTAAATGGCAAATAAATATTAAATCGTAGAACTATCGTCTTTATTGTTAAGACAATATTAAACGGAAAATATATAAATTTTTTATCAGCATATACTTGTATAAAAATCGACTGATCCTTTTGAAGTATGTCGCATTTAGGTACCTATAAATTATCATCAAAAGTCTATTGCTTATAAAAAAAAAGCCCGAACATTTAGAAATTTAGAATATTGAATCGCGTCCGAATAAAGACGTAAATTGGAGACGAAACCCCAAGTTTTCATATTTACTTTATAGAAAAGAATTCTAAATGCAATTTTACATCTGATTTTTGTTCTTAAATTAGATTTCAAGATATACCTGCAGTGCTATTTAATTTTACATCTCAAAGTTGGATTTTTTTTGTATACTTAACGAAAAAAGAACAATAATGATTCTTTTGAAAGAACATTAATTTTATTGTATTATTTTTAAATCTAGTATATTTTATTATACTATCAAGTTTACAATCTATGGTCAAGAATAATGAACTCAATATTACATAATTTTCGATATTTCTTACATTTATAAATTTAAATTTTTAACAGTTTAAAACTTACGATATTTAATTAAATTGAACCATTTTTATAATAATGTTTATTACATTGAAAAAATTTAAGAGGGCCTACCCCCGGTATTTAAGGGTTTGTCTTTAGGCAATTTTCCAACATATTTATCCAAATACTTTCACAATTATTTAAGTTTAAAAACAAAACTATTAAATTTGTAAACAATAATACATTTGTTTATATTTGTATACCGAAAAAATAAAATCAACGTTATACAGTGCAAATCTTCACTTTTTTACGGCGAGAATTTGTTTTCTGAATTAATTAAATATTTAAATTTTTGTAGTCCGAGTAATTTTTCCACGCTCAAAAGAGTGTTTACAATCAAATGATGAGTGGTAGCTAGTTTTCTTTATAAGTAAACAAAAAAAAATCTATAAAATCTATAATTTTCACTTTATTACAAGTAAAAAAAGCAAGGCCAAATTTTATTTTTTGTGCATTGAACGTTTATAATATGTTGTACTATATAAATACCTGGTACTTCTGGAAAATATTTAACATTTAGTATACTATGCTGACTGCTCGTACAAAATAATTGACACTATTTTACTTCTTAAAAAAAAAATATTTTAAATTTTTAAATTTTGTATAATCTACTTTAAAATTGGATTAACTTAATTGGAAAATAAAATACAATAGGTAATTTGGAAAGGACTATAATATTATATTATGTTCTAAAAATTCGACACTCTTCTTTCTGAACTAAAATTAATCGCCCTTAGTATAAGTTTGATCGCTAAACTTTAAAAGAAATACTACGTCTTTATATGGATAGGAGCAACTACACAAAAACTAACCTAAGAACTTTACGCTTTAAAAGATGTACGTGTCCATTTTGCGTTTAACAGACTGTAATCCCTTGGGATATAGTTAGAAATATTTAGTTTTAATTTATGTTAACGAAAAATATTAATAGCTGACCATTGAGAACAATATGCTATTTAATTTAAAATAACGTGAAATGTTCACTTTGGAAATATATTAGATAGTTATAATTAAGTTATTGCCATTTTATATCGCTTTCTATACTATACTCGTATGAGTTGAATATGTAAGGCATCGGCACAACTAAAATAAATTTTTGAGTAGAAGGAGGGGGAAAATGTTTAAAATGTATTACATATCTCAAACAAATTTCTGGGCAGATTTTTGATGAACAATAAAATTACTAAATAGGTGAAGTTAGAGCGGGAATTTCTCATTTTCTAAAGTACATAATGAAAAATAATTTATCTTCATTTGTTAAAGGTTTTTTAGTTTTTGAGAAAAACTGCTGAGAATTTAGAAAAATTATTAAAATAACATAAATAGCACCAGACAAAAAATTCGCATCTTTTTGAGTACCTATGGCATGGAAAAATCCGAGAATTTTAAGTTAAGCTAACCGTTAAAATGCGTTTTGAGAAAACAAATACATTTTTATAAAACTAATAGCTATTTCTTTTTACTTAGAATCTAAAAGTAGCATCTAATTCCTATATTTTATTAGTTGTTGTATTTCACCTCTCAAATTACATTATTTTCGATTTAATAAATTTAACACGTTCCTAAGAAGTAGGATTTATATTTTGTTTATCACAGTCATTTCTCATTTCGAAAAAATGAATTAACAATAATTGAAAAATATTTTTATATATTACTAGCTGATCCGCCAATGCTTTGCCATTGCTAGATAATAGTGTAAATAATAGTAATAATAATAGTAGTTTGCTTGTCCGTGACAACTAAATTATCATCTATGTCACCAGGGTAAACCATAAATAAACAAAAATTAATAAAGAACAATTACATATTTATACAAAATAATACCTAAAAATCCCTATCAAACCCCTATCTTAGTGAATTTGATAGATAATTTATTTTATACTTAATAAACTGAGGAATGATATGCTTACCTATAATAATATTATTGATTTTTGTGATTTGATATTACTATATATTTTTTTGTCAAATTTTAAATAATTAATAAATACTAATTTTTTAAAACAAATGTCATCTTATTGATTTTTAAATTTAGTTTATGGTGTCATATGTTTTTTTTTTTTTTTTGACGCATAACAATATTATAAATTGCTGATGTTATAAATATTAAATGAAATTTTAAGTTCAGATAAGGTCAAGAATATATAGAATGACAAGGGATAACTTTTTATTTCTGTATATACCTACCACTCAATTTTTTAAAACTTCAAACCTTCAAACCTTAATAAATAATAAATGTTTTGTTCAGCAGTCGATACTATAAGTATTACTTATAATATACAAGTATATTGTAGGGGTAAACCACTAGGGAAAAGTTTAGATCAGCGGTTCTCTTTTGTTTATATGTAACCAAAGATATTTAATCATTTTTTCCCGTGATACTTTTTTTTTAAATTTTAAAAATTTAATGGTGAGAAAGCGCTTTTTTACATAGGTACATGTATCAATATTGCGATAGTTAAATTAAATTTAGCTACATATTCTATAAAAGATTGAAATATATTTCGTGTTGCTACGTTATCAGATAGAAATCATGCAGTTAAATTTTAACTTTTTTTCGTAGGTATTATTTATGATAAATATTGATGTCACTATCTTTTTCAAGGCTCGATCGTTTTAAAATTCTATTTATAAAAATGTGCATATTTTATTTTTAAAAGGATTCTACATTTAGTAAATGTAGTTTATAAAACGAAATGCATAAAATATATATGTTGATGTTTGTGTTACACGTCGTGACGGAACTCTAATTGACATTGATAAGTGGGATAATCACTAAAATGTACACAACCTTTCATTTGAATATAATAAATTCAACAAACAACTAATTATACATTAAAAATTTAAAATAATACCTCTATTCTGTAAAATTATATCAGTTTATTCGGTTAGTATTGTATATTATTAGTATTGTAGCACGACCAGCACGAAGAAAACTCCCGAAGTTTTGTGTACTTTAGCTGTACTACGAAAATAACATAGTCTCACGGAAGGTGGGCACCCAATTATTATTATTGTTTTGTTTATTTTCGTTAATTAATTAATAGGATTTTTTTTTGCCCCCCCTCCCCATAAATTCCCCTCTAACGATATTGATAATATTATTTTGTCGATAAATATTACGACATTATTGCTATTATCGTTGTGTACCGTCCCGGTTATCGCCGACCCCGCAGCGGTCGTGTCGTCAGGGCGGCGGCGGGGCCGTCGTACGCGCGCGTTTATTCCGCTGCACCGCGGCGCGGCGTTGTCTGTGCGCGGCCTTTGGTTTCGCGCACAGGTGGGGACCAGAGACGAGCGCGCGAGCGCCGCGCGGATGGACGCGGAGCGAAACTACACGCGCGCGCGCGCGCGCGCTCACACACACACACACACACATAGAAAAGCTAACGTGTACACGTCGTATTATTATACGTGTTATGATACGTATGTATAATATTGATCAATTTGCCGTGTAGTTGAATAATTCATTCGGTACACCGTGTTGTTTTACGCGGCTAACGCAAACATTATACAATTGCCGGATGTATAGACGTCGTGTACGTACGTATGTATATATATATATATATATACGCAGTTGCGTATATTACGTATGTTATGTGTATAGGTGTGTGCAACGACGTATACCTACGTATAATATATATGTGTGTATGTGTATATATATATATATATATATATATATATATATATATGTATATCATATATACGTATATAACGCGCGGAAACGAAATACCGCGACGCAAAACCCCCTGGGATGGCCGAGCGGGGAACAAACCGGAATACAATGATAAAATAATATTATATAGGGTCGTGTGAATGTGTGCGCGCACTGTATCGAACGATTTTGAACTCGACACGCGCATAATAATCCGCCGGGCTCGCGCGCGCGCGCGTCCCGATAATAAAACACACCGTAACGTTATAATAATAGTACGCAACGCGTATTGCACACCCTATATGATATTATTATATTGTTGTTGTTGTTGTTGTCGTCATTGGGCAAAAACAAAAAGAGACGGACGTACTTCGCACGCGGGGTGGGCCGCCGACGAGAAGTCTGGAAGTCTGGTTGTGGGGAAATTCGCGGCGTAGAACCGCGCGCGACGACTGACCGTCGCTGTAACGGAAAACGGTTCTGAGCGGAGTTCGCGGTTATACGCGTCACGTTGCAGTTTTGAAAGGCCGTAATATTTACGATTCCGGAAATAACACGCGTTTCGTAAATTTTCCCCGTTTTTCCTGCGTTTTTTCCCGTTGCATTTTACGGAAACCGTAATCGAAAAACCGACATCCTCAGCGAACCGCCCCAGTCCGATTTCCCTTCGGAAAAACGCCATGCTTGAAAATTCGAGCAAAATCGCCGGTAGAAAAAAAAATACAAAATACAAAAAAAACCGCATTATAAAACCAATACAATTCCTCGCTCCGCTCAGAATTTAAAATATCTATCAACTTTTCTGTAAAACATTTATTTTTACATATTATAATATGCAATAATGTATATATACACTGTATTGTATAATGTAACACGTAGATCTGACATGTGGAACATCTTTTCTTGCGATAATCATTGCACTCGAGCCTCGCGCCTCTATTTTATATCAATTTTTTTTTCAAAATCCAAGATTTTTATTTTCAGTTAAAAACAAATAAATATATTGTATAAAAAATAGAGGGATCGCAGCGCAAGTCATTATCACAATAAGAAAAAAAAACTTCAAAATATTGAACGGAACAAAAGTTGTTTCAGGTGTCAGATCTTCGTATTACACCTTGTACCTATGTATTATTATAAAATGATTTCGCGTTCGCGAGGTACCTGTACGTAATACTCGTATAATATAGCAAAATGTTTGTACGTTATATTCTGCAGTTTACGTTCGCAATATAATATTACAAATACGGTATAAACGAGCAAAATAATACTACCGTATACATAATACTAAGATTTAAGAACGAGAAATGTACAATGATATTATCATTTGGTCGTATAACAGCTGGTATTATACTAGTGTTATTATAATACCGAAAGCGATTTATAGTGTACAGACGTTCTCGACGGGTAAAATATTATTACTTTTTTTTTTTTTTTTGAAACGGAAGAAAATTAAATCCAATGGTGCTGTTCGGTTTTAAAAATAATCGAGAATTGCAAACAGTCATTGAAGTTCAAATATTATAATATAAAATCGTAAAAAATTGCTTCGGAGTGTATATTATTTATCCTGTGCGCATAAATATGACGTCAGAAACTACGTCTTCACGGGGACGCCGCACTGGCATTTGCCGTCTTTGTTTACCTAACAGTGTAGTAAAAATGTGTTTTTGTACTTTCAATAACACTCGGGATATAATAGACTGGAAACAAAAATAATTTCAACAAGTTCAAGATGACGTATTATTTACTTTGTTTTCAAAGACGAGTGTTTTGATATTTTCATTACACAATTTTCTATAATAAAAACATTATAATTAAAATATGAATGCACTTTTTATGATGTTTGTTTTATTATATTCATACATAGATTGTACTGGGCAATATGAATCCGAAAATCTCCCTTCGAAAACCAAGTAAACATTTCAGTCTCTAAATTGGTGAAATAATTTTTTATTTTAAGTCTATTAGAGCTTAGAGTGCTATTGAAATTACGAAAACACCTTATAATTTGCAATATTGTCAGAGGCACGCGAAACATGCTGTTAAGGTTTCCAAAGGAAAAGCCCAAATTAATAAAATACTTTTAAGCATTGGTGTGACGAACTCAAATATTAACAGAGGCCAGTATTTTTTTCCAATATCCACGTGAATATACCGACGAACACATTATCTATATATATATATATATATATATATATATATAAAGATTTAACACTAGGTTTAACTTGACACTTTCTTAAAAATTGTCTTATAAGTAGACATATATACCTACGTAAACCTTTCAAAAAATCAAAGGCGGCCGCCTTTTGATTACGCGCTTCGCCACGCCACTACTGTTAGGCACGACTTAAAGTCAAAACACTGGTAAACGAACGTAAAACAACGGGTTAAACACGGATATTATAAATATGATTAAAAAAAAAAAATGTTCGATATTGCCACTGTTTTAGGTTAGAAATCTTGAGAGTTGGATACCCACAGTTATTTAATTTGTATCTGTACGCATTTCTTTCATGTGAACAGATTAATGAATTATGTAACCGTCAATTTCGAGTCGATAAAATAGTTTACTATTAATTATTGGTTACTAATTAGGTAAGTAACTAATTGCAGTATAAATTATGGTAAACGCGCGTGATAATCACGTGAATAATAGTCATTTTTAATTTAATTAAATGCACATCACGTGTATTGTCATATTATTCACTATATATTTTATTACAACATGATCTAGTTTTCAACATTAGCTTTCGGACAAAAATGTTCATGCTGAATTGATGATTAGGATAAAGTATATTTTTTCAAGCGACATTTAGGTATCACAGTGTTCATGATATCGTTATTAACATCATACGAATTTGGAATCTATAATGTCTTTTGTTCTCGTGTTTTTGTTGAGAAACTCATGCTTACAAAAAGATAACCCTATTACGAAATATTAGGGCATATAGTTACGAAAAACATATTGAGGAAAAAATATAATTAAAAAAACGGCAATTGAGATAGCGTTTTAAAATATTTCAGTAATTAAAATTACAAATGTTTATTGTGCGCAAGGGCACCCATAGTGTAATTTTCAGATGAGCGACAAAATGAAACTAGATTCTAAAACGTATTTATAGCATACAATAAATACTAGGTTGGTATTTCTTGAAAATGAATGAGGAAGAAAAGGTATATAATTACGTATATAATAAACATTAGCTATAAAAAAAACTGAAAATCAAGACATAATATTCTACTATTTATAGTTTACATTATACATTTGAATAGACAATTAGATTATTTAATTTTATATAATAACACTTTACAAATAGTAATTTACAATTACTGTATAAGAATCATAATACGAAATTCTTACTTATGTGAAAATAAAACTTGCACGTTTCTCTATTTAAGACTACAATTTTTATTACATTATCAACAAATTCAGTTTGTCTATCTTCAATTTTTTCTTTATAAACATTCGTCATGCCTTTCATCACTCTTTGCTGAGTCATGTCTTGATTCACCGTGATGAACTGAAAGACCTTTACGTATATAGTGCAAGTTGTAGGTGGCAATGTTATGTTTATTATTATACATTATACATGTTCGACTTCAGGAAATAATTTACTTTTTACATTTTTTTTGGATACCTCATTATTTTATAGGGGGAATATCCCCATCTTGCCCCCCCCCTCAAATTGGCGCCATAGTTATGGGCATCAAACTATTACACTTACTTGAATTGGAAAAACAAAAGAGGAGAGTTTATGCGGTTAAAAAAAAAAAAAAACATTCCTTGCAATTATTGAACTGAACCTAACCCGTGGGAAACTTCGAAAATATTTCAGATTTTTAAGCAATTTTTGGAAAGCCCACATTTTCGATTAATAATAGGTACAATGTTTCATTATTTTTTTATATTGATTGTAGTAATATATAGTACTTAGATATTTTTTTTTTCGGTACAATATATTTCTGAATGTTAAAATGTTGAATTTTGATAATAACGTTCTTCTAGTTAATCCAAATAGCTCAAATTCGATTATAACGGTATAAAATGTCATGATGAACAATGTTCAATACTACTGTAATATGACCGTAATAGAATATTATTATTTTGTCAGTTATATAGTACCCGTTCGATTTGCATGCAAATATGAAATTTGATATTTATGGAGATAATATAATATTATTATACAAGGTGTCCTATAGTGTTATCCTTACGTTAATAATTCTGTCAATATTCATTTTTTTTCGTATCGGGTTTTGTATGAGGGAGACACGCACGCAGAGAAAAATTCAATTTTTCTCTGCATCCATATGTCCTCCTTGCAAAAAGCCTGATTGAAAAAAAAAATTAATATTGACAGAGTTATTAGTATTCGGATAACACTGTAGGACACTCTGTATGTCAGTATATAGTGATATTATGCTTACTTGCCTTTTAATATCCACCCCGAACCAATGGCAATATGTTTTTTTTTTCTTTGCCTGAATAATATCTTATACGAAATGTCATATTTATGAACTCTCGCAAAAAAAGACGCTGATAGAAAACCCCGGAAGTGGAGATTAGATAAGAAAAGATGTATTAGATGTCGACGAGTCAACGAAAATATTATAGAAATAATGCAATTGATGTAGGGATAACTCGGTAGAAGCGTGCCAAATATTTGAATAGTCTGTCGAGCATTATGTATTTTATAAAAACGAAATAATAACAATAAGACATTGTTGTCTTACGTAGATAACGGACGTACCTGTAATAGTTTCCCTATCAGTACAGACCTATCTTTTTATAACAATAAAACATTTTTTTCCACAATTTCGAATTTATGCCCGGTATATAAGATCAGTACAAATCAAATTTCATATACTTGTAACATGATTTGCATAACAAGTGCATGGTAATAAGTGTATGATAAAATATATTATAAGTGTATACGTGCAAGTAACGTTACTGTTTTTATATTATCCGATGCTTTCCAATAAAATATTAATATTCTTAAAGGTTAACGCGTTTGGCATTCTGTCGGTTATAATTACGAGAGCACGGACTTGTA
Organism: Cinara cedri; assembly: GCA_902439185.1. Taxonomy (NCBI): domain Eukaryota; kingdom Metazoa; phylum Arthropoda; class Insecta; order Hemiptera; family Aphididae; genus Cinara; species Cinara cedri. The sequence goes on along the minus strand of CABPRJ010000525.1, from coordinate 75,028 downwards.
CGTTAGCGCATATTTTCTTTCTTTTCGATTTTAGATTCTGAGTGTAGAAAAGAATTTATTGGTTTTATTTTTTAAATTTTTTTTTATACTGTGTACAAAAATTCTACCAGAAATCTCGCTCCGATATGTACACGTGGCACCATTTCTGAAAGTCTATCTGGGTGGTTATTTTTTGATTTTCCAAGCGGTTTTTATAATATCTGGGAAAAACCAAAATAAAACGTAAGAAAACAGGAAATATACGTAAATAATGCTTTTATCATTTTTTCAATTTTGTTATTTGTTATAATTCAGTTAAAAATATTCGTAGAGACTTGAAATTTATATTTGCCTTTTCTAGACATGGTAGAGTTTTCAAAACATTTGAACCATTTTTGAGATTTTTATAGACATTTTAATTTTGCGAGTTTTATATGTAATTTTTATTCGGTAGGTACTGTGTGGTAAAATCGTTAGACTATACAGAAATGCGTGCAAATTTAACAAAAGGTTCATTAAAAGTCTTAATTTGTGGTCGGCAAATTTGAGTTCAATGTAGTATTTTTTTTTATAAAGGAATTTTAATATCAATTTTTTATGAAAATCTTTCGAATAAAGATTATGTGGAACAAATCTAATTTTTCAATTTTTTGTTTTGAACATATATATAATGTATATTGGCGATTTAAGAACGATTGTGAAGTAATAATTGAGCGGACTGATCTAGTTTTGAAATTATAACTTTTTGAAGTTCTGATATTATGCGAATATTATATATGTTATGTTAAATAACTATATATTATTGTCAAAGTTAAATATGTTTGTCGTAGTCTAATAGTAATACATTCCTATTGACATCCTATAAGTAACCAGAGTTTGGAAACAAATTGTTTGAATTTTTTTTCTCCTTTTACCTAAACAAGGAAAAAACAAATGCATTTTAGGTGTACCTAGAATTCAAAGCCATCGCTCGCTCGGACCATTTTAATCGCAAAATACTCCTCGATTTGTTGTGCGAACTTTTTTACCAGAAGTCTTTTACCGATGTATCAAGTGTAGCTTATTTTCTAGTTGGAAATTTCATCTACATGGTTCTTTAAGAAGGTCATTTTTTGATTTTTCAAGCGATTCTCATAATATCTGGGAAACATCGGGATAAAATATCGGAAAAACGGAAAATGTACGAAATGTGGGTATTAGTAAAAAAATATTATAACCTTTTTTTCTTTACCTGTTAACAACTTTTCTGCCGGTAATTTTGCTCTGATTTACAATGAAAGCACTATTACTGAAAGGAAATCTGACTGGAAAGGTTCTGTAAGAGGTCATTTTTCGATTTTCCCAAGAGTTTTCTCAATAAATGGGAAAAAAGGTACAATATTAAACAAATATTATTAAAAAAAATATTTAATGCATATTATGTAAGTATTTTACCAAAATATGGTGTATATATATATATATTATATTGTTGACAAAGCAACACTATCAACCGAACTTCGCTCAGAATCGTTTTTTTGTTATCAATGGGTGTATATTTGCTTAAAGGTATATATTAAATTCCCTTATGAATTCTACTTTCCCAATTTCTCAATTACAACAGTGACTGCACTCACGTGCGATGTATGTTCGTCTTTTTTTAAATTTTCGTTCATAATCTTTACGAATCGTACCAATATTATAAGTCATGTTTTAGTATTTCTTTTTCTTCGCCTTCATCCCAACTATTTTGCGTCGCTCACTCTCATCTTAAATTTCCACTTGACCCGATTTCCCACATTGTCCTTGCATACACCCGCCGTCTTCATATCATTCTCAATCGTATCCAATGACCTGTTTTACGGTCTTTCTTTCCCCTTATTTCCTCCTCCGTCTGTTTTTATTGAAATTCTTACTTCTTGCCTCTAATTTCTCTGTCCTCATGACATGCCCAAACCTTGTTGGTCTTAATTCTCCCATTTTGTCTACTATAGAAGCCACACCTAAGCCATAACTCTCATGTACTCATCCCGTATCTTATCTTCACCCGTTACTCCAATCATTCACCTAAGCATTCTCATTTATACTACACTCATTCTCTGTTTTACTTTTCTGTCTAACATCCAACACTCCGAATAATACAGCATAGCCAATCTTACACCACACTCTTGTAGGATATGTGTTAATATTCGAGTTTTTATGTAAACGGACTCATTTTTGAAGACATTTATAGATATTTCAGTTTTTTTTTTTCACTAATCAATTTGTACATTTTATTTTATTGAAACACCTAGGTATACAATTAACATGTTTCATTAACATAACACAATTTAATTGGACGGTACAGAGGTATTATAGTTATATAGAATATTTATTTCCATTAAGAGGGTTCAAGGTTAAAATATCTCGGACACCGTTCAAAAATATTTCCAATGAAAATATCTCTTATAAATATATATTGGCTGAGCAAATCGTAACGATCGGAGACGCCCCAAAGTAGGTATTTATAAATTGAAAATTATTTATTTAGGTACAATGGAATTCATGTTCATTGAAAGTTTAAATAAATAATATTATTATTCAATTATTTATTAACCGTTGTTGAATATAATTGAATTCATTATAGAACGCCACAATTATTAAAGTCATTATATTATAGTATATTATATTGCTAACGAGAATCCTAAGTTTGATTTATTTATGAATAAACTGAATAATTGTTCATGTCGTATAATTGAAAACAAATGTATCCATCAGTGACGTCACGAGCTTACGCGTTACGAGCGAATGTGGCGGAATTATTTGAACTATCCGTCCACCCGTTTACTGATAGTAAAACCCCGCGCTTTTTCACGTTCAGTACAAGTATTATGCAGACCTATAATATATTACTATAATATTGGATTTATTGTAATGTAGGATGTTCCATAAATAAGGTACAAAAATATACAAAATATACTGAAAAATAAAAAGTGAATTAATTGTTTTAAAATGTTGACACGATAAGTTCACGACATATTTTTTGATTTTCCAATACTCGTTCTAAATTATACATTTTTTTTAAAAATCTTGAAAATGTCACTCAAAAATACTGTCGAAATACGCAGCACTAAGCACACGGTAACTGCGTTTATAACCCTCTCTTCTCCATTTCGAAAACATCGGCTTTAATATTATACACTTAAACATTCTAAAAATTAAAATTTGAATACATATAAAATTTAACCGAAAAAATGGGATGAGCACGCTTAGTGAATCATCTAGTATGTATGAAGGGTACAGGGAAAAAACCAGAAAAGACAATTATTTTTCAACCTGAGAAAAACATATTTTTAATTTTAAAATTTAATCATTGTTTTTTTTTTTACGTAGTAAAAAGTTCGGATTGAATTAAGTACTAAATTTTTAAATTTAGTAATCGTAACACAATAATGTCATATTATATTATTAACCAAGGATATAGCCCGTGTATTAACTCCACACTTGTCTAGTTATCAGTTGACTTCCCTGTTTTTATTTTTCTGTAGAACTAAACTTCTGGCGCTTATTACTTTCGAATTATGTGATTTTTATCGCCAGTTCAATAGCATAAAAAATACAGTGCATTAATACAAAGCGTTTGATACCGATATCTCCATTTTAGAATAACACGTTTATCTGTGTTTTTTCGTGTGGCCTTCATATATATTTAGATATAGTCTTTGGAAGATTAAGTTGTGTGGCCATTTTCAGAATTTCGATTCGTCTATCACTGTATCCGATCGAAACAGTCATTCGACCCGAATTAAATTTTGTACACAAAATCTACACATTCTTTTAGGACACTACGTGGGAAACAAAAATTTCGGTTATTTCGCAATAAATTTCAGATGGAGAAATATTTTTAAAATCAAAAAAAACCGAACGACATCATGGACTTTTTATTTTGCACGACATAAATATTGGTTATTATTCTTACTTTTAATAAATCCAGCACAGTATATAATTGAATTTGCAGGAAAATAAAATATTATTTTTCAATATTTTTGATTATCGTTAAAAAAAACCTTAGAAATACCAAATTTAATTTCATATATTTTAAATTATTTAACAAAATTTCGATAGAATTAATAATCCACCTCTGCGTTGAACGTACGGTGGTAAAAAGTAAAAAAAAAACTACAAGATTTTTTGACAGTAATATTGATTATAATATCGCAATACCCGTTGTACTTTTTTTTTTTTAATTTCAACGGGAATTTAATGTATATCTGTAAGCAATGATAAGCCATTTCTAACGAAAAAACAACTTTGAGCCAAGTTCAGTTGATAATTTTGCCTTTTCAACTATACAATATATGGTATTATGTATATATTATGGTAAAATGATTAAAATAATGAGCGTTTCCATGACAAAAATGATTGTTTAAAAAAGATTAAAATAATAAAAATTTAATAATAACAAAAAATAAATAGAAATTGTTGCCAATGACAACCTTATTTTTAATTTGTCAATCTTTTTCAACCTTAAGACCGAGTTTTTCCTCATTATCTCGAATATTAATGAGAATTTCAAAAAATATCCACTCTATAGTACCACTCAAAAAAAATTTCCTTTCAGAATAGATGCTATACTTGATAATCGAAGTATGCTTTCTGGTTGAAAAAGTGTTCACATAAAAAAAAAATAATAATAATAATAAACATCATTGTAAAACCAATACATTCCTCGTTCCATTGAGAATCTAAATCTATGCGCTGTACTGGGTGGGTGAGTGGAAAATGAAAACACGTAAAAACGTCATCTTCAAAATGTTGTATATTTTAGTAAGTACAGTAACAACACTACACTACTACAGTACTATTAGGTTCTTATGATTTTAGAACACTTTTCGTTCACCACTGACCCACTTTGCACCTATTTTTTTTTTTCGTTCAATATACTATTACGAACAAAGCAAAACGGGAATAAAAGTAAAAAAAATAAAAAATTGACACGAACAACCCCGAACACGGAACAGCAAGCAGTATAATTAATGTAAATCAATATTAATAAATAAGTAATAGTAGAGAGAATTCCGAATCAATTACAAAATATTAAAAAAAAAATTCCGAAATGAATACGTCCATGGGGATTCCATACATTTTATGCAGGTATAGAAGCTTAAAAAACATTTAATATATTATACAAAATAAACCTGATTTAAAAAAAGCTGTTCTAGGATAACGGGGACGGGTGCAGCCACTGTTATAAGTGGCAAATTGGAAAAGTAGGATATAGACGGGAATTTAATGTTTATCCGTAAGCAATGGTTAATCTATTGTTAACGAAAATATGATTCTGAGCGAAGTTCGGTTGATAGTGTTGCTTTGTTAGTAATATAATATATTCATCATATTTCGGTAAAATAATTACCTAATATGCATCAAACATTTTTTTTTAATAATATTTGTTTAATATTGTACCTATTTTACCGTTTTTCCCATTTATTGGGAAAACTCCTGGGAAAATCAAATAATGATCTCCCTAAAGTACCACCCCGATCAGATTTCTTTTCCGAACAAGTGCTATTATTGTAAATCAGAGCAAAATTACTGGTAGAAAAGTTGTTCACAGCCAAAAAAAAAAAAAGTCATAATATTTTTTAACTAATACCTACATTTCGTACATTTTCCTCGTTTTCCTCCGGTATTTTTTTTTCGGTTTTTCCAATTTATTGAGAAAACCCCTGAAAAATCAAACAATTACCTCCTTAAGGTTCCTCCCCAGTCCGGTTTCCTTTCGGAAAAAATGCTGTTATTGAAAATCGGAGAAAAATAATTGCTTGCATAAAAGTTGTCCACAGAAAACAAAAACCATCTAAAATGTACATTTATGAGTAACATTATAACGTTTATCGATTTTACCTGTATAGGCTAAACACTGTACGTTTGTAAAACGCATACTTACGGTTTTTGTCGAATATATTTCCCGAAGAGAGTGCTGCACTATACACCGTGTCCGTAATGTATATCCTTTGGAATTTAGGACACTTTTAGCGACTCCCTCTGGACCGTATCAGATACCGCACGGGAATAGTAGTAGAAGGTTTCGCGGACGGATCGAAGTGATAAAAGCCGAGTACGGATTTCACCGTGCTGTTGCGGGAGTAGGACGTACACCTTCTGGGAGTTTCGACTTTCAACCCCGTCCCGACCGTTTTTGTTGTAAAACTTCCGCCAAAGATTTTTGGCTGTAGCTGTGTATCATACAATGTTATAATATTGCAATTATAGTTGGTCATTTGTATTATATTATTCGGTTATTTATTATCGTTGTGGTTTTGCAACGAGTATATTTCTGTAAACGGTACGAACATTACAATATAACTATGATGCGGATCTACTGATGGAGTTGTTTTTCACAAATAAATCAAATAAATATGTGTAAATAAAAAAAAAAATTATTTATAAAAATAAAATAAACCGTATTTTACGGGCGGTTTCGAATTAAAAATTCATCATCACTGATGTATCACAGTCAAAATATAAAACGCGAGCATTGACCGTTTTAATAACATTGACCGTTTTAATAATTTTGTTTTTTAATTTATTACTTTATTTTTTTTAATTTTCTCCTGTACGGTATAAAATAACCGCCGGTGAGACGTGATGAGCCCGATCGTATTCGAAGCGCAGTAAATTAAATAGGTACTAAACCGCGTGCTTCATTGTTTTCGTGTTGGTCGTATTAAACGAAAACCGACTAGGTTTATTTCGACGAAACATCTTATTAACCGGCAAATAATGGATTGGACACAGTCATTTGATTTTTTTTTTTCTTTAGTCTTACTATATGTAAAATACGTCAATATAGAATACGCGTATACTACAACAACGCTCGTTTCGAAATTCGATAAAAAAAAAAAAAAAAAAGATTATATTTTTCGATATTAATAAAACGAACTTTTCCGAAAACGACTGGCCCTACAATTTTTTTTTTTCATTGTTTTGTTAGACTCGTGTTTACACCGTTCTAAAATGATTTAATTTATATATAGATATTTTTTTTTGTTTTTTTTGTTATCTTCTTCTATAGGGTGACCATATTTAAGAAAAAAAATAAAAAAAACAGGACAAACTAATTTCAGCACTACATTCAAAGTAATGGATTGTTACTAGTAATTTTTGTTTTTCTTTTGTTAATTTTTCGTAATTATGTCTATATTATTAACTGTTTTAAATACACCCGTAGGTATATCGTAGATGCATTATCACCGCCTCACTGGTATCGATTCTAGTGGTAATTATTTTTCACGATTACAATCGCTATCACTGTCGTAGTCTGTCATGATTTTGTCAACAGATATATTTTATTCGAAGTTGAAATAAAATTTTAATCCGTATGTTGAAATATTTGTATCCGATTAAATAAAATACGAATTGATGCGGAATAATCGCGGACGACAGGAAAAAAAAAAAAAAAAAAACGGCACAAAAAGCGTTCTGAAAGAATTCCGCCCGGTCAAGGGGACACGAAAAGGCCGAATAAAACGACGATCCTGCTTGAAACAGAACGTACGGTCACCTTATCCTGTGTGTTATTACGTAAAAATATAAAAACCGAGATGCGCACTGTTGCAGTGTAAGCGAACGATATTAATTAGAACGCGTTTCGGACCGTTAACAGTTTCAATTGTGCGAAAACCACGGCGAGAAATGTTTAAAAAAAAAAATCCGCAAGAAGAACTTTCGGTAAATCATAACGCGTTTATTAATCAATATCGCGCACGGGCCGTATAATAATACGCAATTACACGTAGTACGGCCGATTTCGATTTTCGCATAACACGCGAAACCGGCCTCGTCGACCCTGACCCACATCTCGGATCCTCCGGCGGATCGGTCACCGGAGAGGGGTGCGAACATAATAATAATAATAATAATAATAATGTTATATAACATAATATTATATTCGAGGCGCATCCGCGGCTATCCCAATACGTAACGCAGTCCGTGCGGTAAACGGGGCTGCGTGTGCGTAGGGGCTGTGGTGGGAGGGGGGGGGCGGAAGCGACGCGTACTCCATATTAATATCATTATTACGTCGTATACGCGTGTATAGGCGCCATGTACACAGTGTGTGGACGGCCTAAAAGCACGCCGCCGCTCCGGTCGTGTGTGTCCGTGGTGGAGGCGGCGGCGGCGAACAAGAATCAATCTTTGCGTGCGCAAAAGGTCACCACCGCCACCGCGGCTGGCCCGTCGTCGGCGGCGGCGATGGCAGCCGTGGCGGCACCCCATATACACGTGCGGGGTCGGACACGGAGAGGGATAAACGCGCGCGCCGGGCTGAATCCGAGCGGGAGGCCGACACGGGTAACGTGTAGCGTCGTGCGACGGCGGCGCTGCAAGATCGGAGCCGGGGGGCGGGAGCGGTTTACCGGGGGCGGGGGCGCGGTAGGGTGGTGAGATGAGGTACGCCGCCGCCGCCGCCGCCGCCGCCGCCGCCGCCGCCGCCGAAAGAAGCGGGGCACGAGGCTGCGTTTAGCAAAAGCACCTGTGGTGCCTCACGGCGCACGATCGAACCGGGCGGCGGCGTATGCTCTGCGCACCGCGCGGCCGGGGCGGGCTTTTGCGCGAGGCGCTCCGCACACATATTATAACGGTAGTATTATAATAGTATATTACAACGTAACCGACGAGAGGGACAACAGTACGCACTACAACGGCTCAGGGTCATGAGCTGACCCGGCCGCGCGCCACAGACACCGCCACTACACGCAACAGCGAATCGCGTCAGACACCACTGCCGCTGCCGCTGCCGCCGCTGCCGCCGCCGCCGCCGCCGCCGCCGCTGCCGCTGCTGGGTCGTCGTCACTTCGGCTGTCAACCCGACAACGACGATACGGTTGCCGTCGTCGGCACCGCCGCCTTTGTCGACCACGTGTGTGTCCATTAGTCATACAGGTGAGTGTGTGTACAACACGTTTTGAATTTCTTTTTTCATTTAATCGAGTTTTTACATTTTTACCGCGTAGATCCAATTATTATTATGATATAAACATGATGGCGATTCGTTTTACCGGAAACCAGTGTAAGCTATTAATTCCTTATTCGTTGGTAAAAAAAAAAAAAAAAATAAATAAATAATAATAATATTAATAATAAGAAACGTCGTATAATCGAGTGCGTCAGTAAATTTTGGCATGCCCATATCGTAGTATCTTGTTAGCGAGACGGCGCGTTTTTAAAGTTAAGAAATATCTAACAGCTATATTCCTATAGTTGATGACCGAACCAGCATCGCGTTACGGTATCAATCACGTATTTCCAGACGGGCCAATAGGTATAATTGTTATATCATAAAATGTTAAAATATAAAAATCTACGAGAAAACGTTACATACTTATATATTATATATTATCGTGACATGTGGGTATTGTTTTTCTAAACACGTCGCAAACGGCTGCATCTGAGTTCCGTCCCAATAACCTATACCAATCCCGTCCCTGATAAAAAGAAGTTTAATTAAAAAATCACCATATCAGTACAATCAAAAATAATAAATTCAGACACGCGGATACATAAATAATGACTGTAAAGTTTGAAAGTAAAATAGTATTATCTTTATTTTCAAATAATAAATACAGTATTATTAAATTCGATTATTTAGTGTGGTAATTAAAAACAATATTATCTCTAAATTATTATTTAAAAATTATCTCTAAAATTATTTCTAAATAATATAAAATTGTTATCGTATTCGTACATTTTATACTTTATTAATATAGTGTAGAAAATGCGAAAAGGGACGGAACTCGTACGACCAATTAAATTACATGGGATGGAATTTAAAGCTACACTTTAAAATCCCGAGACAAAACTGGAATATCCTTAAATTTAAATTTTACGTTTGGGACGGAACTCGGATGCAGCCGTGCAAACTCGTCAAATTCGTTTATCGTCGTTTATCGAGTTCGCATTATTTTGTCGTAGACTTATTTACTTATTCACGTTATTTATCCGAATGTTTATAGTTAAACCTGCTTAAAAAAAAAAAAAAACGACTTGGGTCTAAAAAAATTTATTTGGAAAAAATATCAAAACATTACTTTTAACCAACCAATAATATTTGGTGATGAAACTCAGATGCTTAATAAGTGAGTACTCGACGATATACGCAATTAGAAAAATTCTGACATACTTCACATGATGGGTGGGTCAATATTGTAAGCGAGAAGTTGGGTAGGTGGGATATACAGGTGAATTTAATGTATACCTTTACGCAATGAGTAATCACTACTCACGCAAAAAAATATAAGCGGAATTATATTTACATTTCGTAAATTTTCCTGATTTATTTTCCATTTACTATAAAAACCCCTAGGAAAAACATAAAATGGACTACCCCAGTCCGATTTTCTACCAGGAAAAGTGTAACACTTAAAAATCGGAGCAAAATTTATAGTTGAAAAAAAAACATCGTTGTAAAACTAATACATTCCTCGCTCCGCTCAGAATCTGACAAAAAAAAAATCACTACATTACACTCTAATTTTTACTTTTTACCACAACTTATAATGAACCTGCTTCGGTTAACTTTTCAAGCATTTGTGTTTGTACATACAAAATTAAGAAAAAAGTTTCTTATCATTTTTCGATAGGAGCTAGTTTACTGTTCGAAAAGTTGTTTACAGATGGAAAAAATGTTTTTTTAAAAAAACTCTCATCGTAATAAAACTTATAGATTCCTTTTTCTGCTTCAAATCTTAAACGCGTGGTACAATAAATCTTATAGATCCCTCACTTCGCTCCGAATATAAAATGATCCTGCTGTGGGATCGGAAAGCGCGTTTGGAAGTTCAAACTTTTTTGTCATTTCTACAATCCGTGATTTTCCGCGTTTTCGCTTACCTGAATTCTGTACATGGGTTCACATTTAAGGTTTCTTCACCATAAATTTCACTGATTTTCATTCTCGAAAACACATAGTCAACCTTAACATCATGTGTTTATCTATAATATGTTTACCTATTCACCAATGTTACGACAAAAAGAAAAGATAGATTACTCCAATAAAATGATTTTACAGTCGTCTTCGAATGAAATATATTTTTTTTTTTTAAATATTCTAATAGAATTTTAATGTTGCGTCTAACCATACAAAAAAAAAAAACCAAATTCCACGTCTTAACTAATTTGTAAATACTTTGTAACTTATTTATCAAACCTTTGGTTTGGCGCAAGAAGGCCGACCAATCATCAATTTTCAATTTATTTTTCTTCTACGTTGGCCTTTCTTGCACAAAGCCACAGAAATAGTGGGTTCGGTTAAAAGGATGCATATTATAGGTACATTTATTTTGGTACACAGCAACTTTTCGTCCAACAGAACCCGTTCGGCGCTGTTAGTCAAAGTGAATGTCCATAAATAATGGGCCTCTATTGTCAAACTCAACGGCGGTGTACTATAAATAGAGAAGATCGGGGTGAAAATAAAATATAAATAATCGTAATAATTTTCATTTGCGGTAGGTGATTTCGTATCCGCAGTATTGACAATGTTGAGCCCGAAGATGCAGAGATGCGTCCGGGTCGTGGACAATCAATTGCTGATGTTGTCTGACCGCGCCCGCACTGATAGCACGCTCACCGGGAATCTTCACAAAAAAGCATCGGACAGCGGAAGATGGAAAAACCGATACTTCGTACTCTATCAGGTATGCGATTATAATATTATACAGTTTCGCTCTTTCCTATATATAGTTATTGCTAAAAAATAATATGTGTGCGACAATTATCAATGATTCGATTATAATAACGCGATTGCAAATTAATTTCGCATCGTTCAAATACATTTTAATAATCTATAATCTGTATGCGCGATACTATATTATTCTGCCCGAATGAATGTAGAGAAAAAAATGATGGGGATGGGTGCAGTCACTGTTATAGGTAATTCAGTGTATACCTGTAAGCAACGGTTGCTAACGAAAAACCTATTCTGAGCGGAGTTCAGTTAATAGTGATGCTTTGTCAACAATATATATTAAGTGTTATTATAGTAAAATAACTACACAGCCGTTATACGATTTCCTTTAACAATATTTGTTTAATGAACTGAATTCCCGTTTATCCTCGGTTTTTTTTTTCAGTTTTTCACATTTAATGAGAAATTCCCGAGAAAATCGAAAAACGACCTCCCTAAAGTACCTCCCCAGTCCGATTTTCTTTCTTTTGGAAAAATCGCTGCACTTAAAAATCGGAACAAGATTTCCGGTAGGAAAGTTGCGCACAGATAAAAAAAAAAAAACATCTTCGCTCCATTTATAATCTAAAAATAATTATATACATACAGTATTTTCGTTTTAAACTTATTATATCGTTTGGAGTTTGTTTCGAGCGTTTTAATAAATTATTATTAATACATATTATTGTAGTAATCGAGGGAATAAATAAATAATTAATGGAACGAACTAAAGTTCGGCTTTGACGTCCGTCGATTTATTGAAATTATACAATTTTAAATGTCTACTTTAATTTTTATGAATGTTTAAACCATTTAAAATAACAATAATCGTCTGATCCCGTTGAACATTGTCCAAATTAAGATTTTACAATTTGACCAGATACTGTGCAGTTCTGTACTGTTGAGAAATTATGGTTTTAAATATTATACATTTATTTTCCGCGAATATTTCACGGAATACCTAAAATTATAAATTAAGAATAACCGTTAGGATAATAAATTATAATCGCTTTTTTTTTCTTTTTTTTTTCTTTAACGATTGCGTTGTTTAACTTGTTATTATCCACGTCATAATTTTTTCAGAGTTTTCTGCAACAACAATATTTCTCCTGTAGACCCCTTATTTTAATAGTCGTTCCCAGTCTATTCCCGTTATTCTCGCCACGTTAGAATTTATAAAATCTACTGGTTTCTTAATTTAACAAAATTATTATCGTTCTGTATTTATTATTATAATTTGTTTTTCGTTATACGTTACATAATATTTGCACGGTTATTTGTTTTACCTGTTGTTGTTGTTGTTTCTTTTTTTATAATAATTATTATTATTTCGTTATACCTATAATTTTAGGTTTCTGATGACATATTATTATAATTTGTCTAGTCATAATAATTAAAATATTTGAAGCTGATAAAAAAAAAAAAAAAAACAACCTTTTCAATATAAAAAGACGAATGGACGGTGAGCACTTGGAAACGATTGAAATTAATATCGTGATGATAATAATTGTTTGATAAGAAACTGAAAGAAATATTGTCTTAACAATAACATTATAAGGTTATTTTAAATCTCGCGTAATTATGAAAAAATGGTCAGCGGATTTTAATCTGTACTAGCATAATGTATAACTGCGGTAGTAATTAATACATTATTCTACGAATGGTATGAATACTATAGGTACGGCGTTTAAAAGCATATTATGTACATGATACAGGGTGTCCCACGGATATCTGACAAACGAAATAACTATTGTTCTCTAAACATACATTTAATACATATATATTATATTATATATCCTGGACTTGAGTAAAAAGTGTCAATGTCACTTTTTGGTTAAAATGAGTTATGTGGCTAATCATATAAAATTGTATACGCTTTTTCTTATGGTGAAAAGTCATATCTTAATAATCATTATTGTGAGATTTAAGAAGACATTTTTGTTAGTAAAATGACTATTGAACTAAAATACTAAAAATGTGTTTTATTCTTAATTTCTCAAAAGTGATTAAAATTAAGATTAGCCATTATTGACTCGGATGTGTTCTAATATTTTTAAGTGATATTTTTTGTGTTATAATCACTTGAGTCTTACATCACATATTTTCGACCAGCGCTCGTGTTGATAAACGCGACGAATTGGATGTCGATTACGTTTATTGATTTTTAAAGAAATTCCGACTTGCAGATAAACTACAATGAACATAATAATGTTATAGGATTACTTTCGAGGGCAGGGTTTAAACAGGTTTAGTACAATTGTCGAGCACAATAATTGTTTGTTTTTAGATATTAAATAAATATGATAAACTCATAAATAGGTCCCCAGAAGCTAAATATCTTAACCTTACAACTTTTCGGCCATCCAAAAGTGGGAGAACCCGCCTCTTTTTATTTTTTTTTGAGGGGGAGACACGACTATCGATGATGTGTGTAAAATACCGCGAGCAGACAGAAGTAATCCTATACTCTGTAGGCATTTTGTCACAGATTGATAATGAAATATGAATATCGCCACGGACAACCGTGTGTCATATGGACACGTTTCATGCCGCGCGACAAAAAATCGCTTCGTGTGAACCCGTTTTTTGATACTGTCCAGTGTCCACGCACACGTCATACGATAAGTATAATATAGGTACCTAATAGAGTAATAATGTTCACACAGATCGTCCAGTGTTGTCGGTTTCAAACAGAAAAAAAAAAGTATAGATTGGTACTTGGTACTTACCTAAATTTTACGACAACCAGCCGCAGCCGCGACAACAGTAATAATTATTGTCAAACTGAACTTAACACCACAGTAAATATATGATTCTGTACGTTTGTAATTTTTTGAAGTACTTTTTTATTCCGTATGTTTGACGAAAATAAGGTTTATTTTTACAACCTGACCCTTAAATTAGTACGGTTCCGTACAAAAATGAGTGTAACGTTGCTAACGCGTACGCAGCCGGATCCCACAACGTTTACACGTCATAAAATATGCTTACAGTTTTTAATACCTGCTATACGTTCTAAACCCGCTGACCGGTAAAGCTACCGTGTGATGAACGGTTTTTTTCCCCCGTTCTGCGCTTGATGAATACAACAATGGCAATCTAGCGACCACGATCCAAGCTCAGAGGATGTGCCAACACCAAGACATCATATGATGACCGTAATATATTATTTCCCCACAAAATCCCCCCCCCCAATAGATGTCTACATTTCTAATATATTTAGGATCATTGTTTATACAATTTTGTAATATTGTTTATATAATTAGTATAGTTCCTATGTCTTATTATTTTTGATTTCTTTCTTAAGATAGAAAATTTAATATAATTAGAAATATGATTAGATTTCTGAAAAGCTAAATGATATAATTTATTTTCTTCAATAATACGTTTTAATTCATGGCTAAACCATAAAATGAAATTAGAATGATTAGATAATGTAAATGTTGATACACAATCATTTATGAATGAAAAAATGTTTGAATAAAATAAACTTATATTAGAATTTATATCCTTATTCTGATAGATACTGTTCCAATTTATAGCGCCTATTTTAGTAGTAATTAGTTTATTATTTGCTTTATTCCAATCATACATAGTTTCATAATGGGTTAGGTTATTAATACAATGATAGGGTGGAGAATAATTAGTAATGCGTGGAGAGTGATGTAAATCAACATTTACAATAGGTAAACTATTAAATAATATAGTACAACAATTGAAGTTTGTTTATGACGTACTCAAGGAAAATATTATTCTGATTCAAAAAATTATTAATTTGTTTAAAATTTTAAAACGACAAATCGTTAAAAAAAAAAAAAAGCATAATTAGCGTAGTGGAAAGTTGCCGATGGTAGATTAAAATCGCCTAACAATAGAAAATATGTATTAGGTTAATTAGTTAACAATTCACCAGTAATATCCAAGTATAATTTATACAAATCTACCAATGCACCAGTAGGAAAATACACTGAACTAACAATACATATCTAAATATAAAAGTATAATTTCTAAAGCACACATGGATATATTTAACAATTGAATCTAATTTATTATTTACAACAATGAGGACACCACCTCCTCTAGAGAGACTACTAGTATTAACATTTCGATCATATCTATAAGCATTACAATTATTACATTTGTGAATAAATGATCGAGTTTTGGTCGATTGTCGGATTATCGTACCCACGTCCCACTATGTACAAATGCTATTTGCTTTCTGTGAGTCTATTTGCAGACTTAACCTTAATGTTTTGTACAATATCTATACTTATACCCTGCACCACCAACTTATTAGAATTATAATTCGTAATATGGATAGTAGATACCTCTAACTACACACTTGTACGTATTTACAATGTTTTTTTTGTGAAGGTGTTTTTAATAAAAAAAAATACGGGCTTGGTTGGAAACCGCGGCCCCTAGGCCCTCCTGGAGACGCCTCTGTTCACCAGTTTAATCAATGATAAAATTAGATAACTTTTGAAACCATGGAAAACAAAAATATTATTAGTTAACATTCAAATAAGTTTTGTTATTAAGCAATATGACCATCATTCAATGAATATTAAACTACTCAATTTGGCTGTTATCTTCTATATTTTAACATTCTACAATGTTAACAGTGGAACAGATGCAACTATTATAAATAATTGTATATATACCTGTAAGAAACGATAAGCCATTGCTTATAAACAAAATTCTGAGTGAAGTTCAGTTGATAATGATGCTTTGTCAACAATATATGTCATACTATAGTAAAATAATTAAATAAACTTTATATATTTTCTTTACTAATATTTGTTTAATGTTGTACCGATTTTCCCAGTTTTTCTACGTTTTTCTTCTGCTGGGAAAACTCTTAGGAAAATCGAAAAAATGACCTCCCTTAAGTACCTTCCCAGTCAAATTTCAGAAAAATTTCTATCATTATAAATTGGAGCAAAATTGCTGGTAGAAATTTTGTGCACAGATCAAAAGAAAGCCGTAACATATTTTAATTAATACCTTTTGCATTTCTTATATAATCCCGTTTTTCCTCTTCTTTTTTTTTCTGTTGTTCAAATTTGATGAGAAAAATCTGAGCAAGTCCTCTGATAGAAAAGTTACGCACAGATAAAAAAAAAAAAAAACATCTTTGTAAAACTATAAGCTTCTTCGCTCCACTCAGAATCAAAAATAGCTTTATGGTCATAATAATAATATTAAACAATGCTCAAATTGTCTTATCGCATCAGATTGTTTGGAAATTAGATTACAATATGAAACGACGATCGCAATGATATGATTCAAGTATATAAAAACACATTGGAAAAAAAACTAATTACATACTATCGAATATTTCAGACACGGTTAGTGTGTAATTAGATATATCTACTATCTATACAACGAAGTATAATTATTCTAATAAGTTGTTGATGCAGGGTGCGAGTTTAAATATTGAACAAGTCATATTATAAGCAAACAGACTCACAGGAAGGAAATAGTATTTGTACATAGTGGAACGTAGGTACGATAACCCGAAAGTCAATCAAAACTCGATAGTTTATACAAAATTTAAAATATTAAAGAGTGTCTATAAATAATTGAAATTTAACGATAAACCATTAAAATTATAAGATTATCTATATGAAAACATCAACGTTGTCAGCGTGATAAATGACTGTAAAATTATAATACTATGAATTAAGTTGAAAATTAGCGACAGCGATAACTCGGGTTTGGAGCTAACACAAATTTTTATTTTTATATATTCTGAAAACACTATTTGAGCACTCAAATTTGTTGTTATAGCGGGAATTAGTACTTTAAATTCTCCCGCAGCGTGAAGTTAGCAAGAGATTTTTATAATCGTGGATAATCGATGGCAGGATGAAGCACTTATTTTTTTTGTACATTCTAAAAGCACTATAATTGAACACTAAAATGGTAGTATCGCGGGAATTAGTGCTTTTCAAGTTCTCGCTAACTTCACGAATCTTTGCATTTGTCAGATCTCCATGAGGCACCCTATGTATGGAAATTCTCATTTTTACGTTTTTATATGAACATGCTCAACAATATGGTCTATATAACGTTTTAAACTTGTAATAAATACTTATAATTATAATTATAGAGGTAACATAGCTATAATAAATTATTTCTACCAACATTTACTGAAAATTGATCATTTGATTAAAATATTCTAAAAATAATTATATTCGTGTAGTTTATATATAGGGAATCTATACACATTCAGTTGATTCTTTATGTGTATACTTTTCGAACCGGGTAAATTAAAGATATATATAAACAAAAAGTTTTTTTTTTTTGAAAGCCGATTATAATTTTATTTTATTTAATCAGTGGTAAAATACGATAGTTTAATATTATATTAGCATAGCGTAATAATTGTTTTCCAAGTTTGAAACGATAGCTTTGCATATTTTTATCCCTTTCAAGAATCGAGTTATTGAAATTTCGCGATTCATTAATATTAATATTCTTTTAAACTCACCTCTCCACTAAATATTCCTTATCCGTTGCACGAATATACTCCTGTTTTCCATGAGGGTTTATCAACTCTAGCTAATAGAAGAATAGACAATAACCAGTGGCGGCTCGTGGGTAAAATAATTGGTGATGCACATTGAAAAAATTGTATACAATAATTACAGTCGATCTAGAAGACAAGAACTAAAATTAATATTTTTTTTAAATAGGAAATTCTTAGATAGAAATCTACAATATATTAGGGAATTAATACGTTTGTTTTTGTTACATTACATTAAATAATATTATTTAGGATTATTTAGGGTCAAGTCTGTATTTAATAAAATAAAATAAAATATTAAAAAAAACCAATTGCAGTTGACAACTGTAAAAGTCTGTTTACTATTTTATTACATAATTTGATTCCTCGTTTTAAAATAATCTATTACTATATTTATTATTGTATAATATATTAATATATATTTAATTTTCATATTCGAAAACGAATGAAACATCGCATCTTTGCATAGATATTTTAACATCTGCAATGCTAAAGAATGTCTATATTAAATTCCTTTAAAAATTCCAAAGTTGCTTAGCCTCGTTCAAAGAAAAACATTCTTTCGCCATCAGTTAAAATATGTGCAGCTTTCATACTAAACATTTAATAGAGTAATAATATAAGGACAAACGTTTCGTATTAAAACATTTTCGAAGTTATCATATATAATGAAGTTATCGCATATAAATGTATACGTTTTTAGATTCGGAGTGAGACCAGGGATCTATTATTAGTTTTACTATATTTTATTATTATTATTTTTATTTTTATGTCATTTTTATATCAAGTATAGCACCTTTTCTGAAATGTAATTTTATCTTGGAAGTGCATTGGAAAGATCATTTTTTAATTTTTTTAAGGGGTTTTCAAAATAATGGGGAAAAATCCCGAAAAAAAATTATAGATAAACCGGAAAATATTTAGGGTTTGCTGTGGTGTCACCGTTTTAATTATTTTTAATTTTTTCAACTTGTGTTTTCTACCAGAAATATTGCTCCTATCCAAAAATGACGAAAGACTGATTTAGTTCCTTTTAACTTACATATAGCCAGTGACAGAGAAAGTAATTTTTTGATATCTAGAGAAGCTTTCATACAAATTGGGAAAAACCAAACATTTAAATTGATTAATACAGGTTTGCCCGATTGCGGTCCAAATTTAGGTAGTCCTATTTTATCCTATAAATAAATATCTCGATTGCGTTCCAAGACATATTGGTTCACAAAATACTAAATAGAGTATAATCGTGTAAATAAATAAAACACAATTTCATATAAATATACTGATACATTTTTACATTATTTACATTATAATTGCTATTTAAACATATCATAGATGTCGAATTATTAAAATTTACAGTAAACATATAGGTAATGTAAAATATATAAATATTGTCAGATTAAAATTACATAAAAAATTTGGAAAAAAAAAATTGATTAGGTTGATTTAATTGTTGGTTAAATATCTTTGTTTTATCATCTTTAATATATACTGGAAAGCACTATTTGCGACAAATATGGAATATGGGTAGCTTATTTAAAGCACTGTATTATATTTATATAAAAATAATTTGGACGCAATCGGGGTTACTTATTTAATTTTAATAACCACTGAAAACGGTATTTCTTATCTACTTTGCACTGGCCGCAGTGGGGATATGAAAAAGGAAAAAAGGTAACTTTAGGCTACAATCAGAAAACGTCCGATTAATATTTACAGCAACGTGGCGTCTCTGTTTCATTATTTTAATTTATACAAACGATGTTTTCTAAAAATCTAAGAAATCTTGCCCTAATTGAAAAATGACATTAAGAGACCTTTTTTTTTAAATTTTTTATCTAGTTGTTAACCGGAAAAGGCGCTTTTTGATTTGTTTGTGTAGTTTGTTTTAATAATTGAATAAAACCTAAAAATACATAGAAAGAACCGGAAATTGTACAAATACAATTATTTTATTATACTATATTTTGTTTTTTTAATGCAATTCAGTTAAATATATTCGTAGAGACTTGAAATTTAGACAGGTAACTTAGATTTTATTTTTTTAGACGTGGAAAAACTTTCAAAACATATGATATATTTTTGAGCTATTTATAAACATTTAAATTTTATGAGTTTTGTACGTAATTTTTATTTGGTACTCTGTGTATACAATTGTTAGACTAAACAGAAATGCTTAGCAAATTTAACAAGAGGTATATTGTAAATCGTACGTAGTGGTAAAAAAAAAAAAATTATGTGTTATGTAGTAAATTTTTTTTATTAGAGTTAAAATCAATTTTTGATGAAAATCGTAAATTGTACGGCATTTCAAAACATGTATTACCAAACTTCACACTGAATATTTTTTCGTTAGCAATGATTTATTTTGTCATAGGTTGTCACATACTAATATGTAATATAAATATTGTTTGGACGAACTCACTATAATTAGGAAAAGTTAAACCAAGAAAAAGTTACATTATCTAAACAATTATGTTTACGGAACAAATTTGTATGATAATTGCTATTGTAACGCGACCCTTTTAATGGCCCCAACCGGTGTTTCTGCAATTAATTTTAATAGATAGTCACTGTATATCTGGTTTCATCTCTGCAAACTTATTCCTGCTAAGGACTAGTTAAGAAAAATAAGTAACGATACAAAAATATTACCATGTAGATTTCAAGAAGAATTTCAAAATATTAAATTCGTTAAATAATCAATAGAACAAATGTAGTACGTTGTTCTTAAATCCAAAATAGACAAAAAAAAAAAAAGCCGATATTATACTTTTAACAACAAATGAAATACTCCTATATTTTTTTCGGTTTTTCCCTATATTTTGACAATTCCTTGAATTCCTGGAAATATTGCAAATCGTTATTTTAATTTTTAGTTTTAAAATTTAAAAAATGTATACCTACCTACAGTAGAAAGTCGATTAACCGTCACTCTCTGTTATCCGTTATCAGTCACCGTCTTCCTTCTTCATAAAATACGAAACATATTGCCGCTCAAAAAGATCATACCTCAAAATAAAAAAAGAGCTGATACTGGGGATGGAAGCGGCCACTGTTGTAGGTGAGAAGTTGGGAAGGTAGGATACATAACGTTATTTCATTAATATCTGTTAATATCATTAATATCAACGATAAACCATTGATTGACGAAAGACAATTCCAAGCACAGTTTGATAATTCATAATTTGAAGTGCCGTAATTTTTTTTTTGCGATTTTCGTTTAAATTTGATTAGAAAACTCTTATTAAAAATAAAAAAAGTCGTCCGAAGATTTTTGGAAATTTTACCACGTCTAAGTAAGTCCAACATAAGTATTATTACCAAGTTTCAAGTCTCTACGTGTATTTATAACCAAATTACAGCAAGAAAATCTCAAAAATTAAAATTCCTTTAGAGTTTAAAAGTTGCTCAAAGGTTTTGGCAATGTTTTAAAAGAAGTTGCTACATCTAAAAATCGGAGTAAGTTTACTAGGAAAAAAGGTGTCCACAGACTAGAAGAAAAAAAAATAAACAGCTTAGTAAAACCAATAGCTCCCTCGCTACATTTGGAATCTAAAAAAAACAGAAGAAGATGACGGATTATTTTGTTTAGTATTTTTAGTATAGTATAATTTTTGTTATTATTATTTCATTATTTTTGTTTGCAAATACACACGTTTTAAAATATATACGTTTATTGCAAAATTTCTGTTAACCGTCCATTTGATTAACCATCATAGTCTCGGTCCCGTGACTGACGGTCAATCGAGTTTCTACTATATTTTAAGTTTATATTTATAATAAACTAATGCGAGAAATCTCATTTTGCGAGCGTGCTACAATTCTGGTGTTTTTTTTATAATTATTTACCTATATTTTATTTTGCATTTGTAAATTAATATTTCAATCGGTGAATTATAATACAAATTAAAAAATTAATTTATCAATATTAATATTGATGACCATAGAAACTAATCGATAGAATAAACAGACGTGAACGGTGGGACACGACGGACATAAATGGTATCAGGTATTTCCATGGACGTAAATAGGGTCCTCAAATGAATAGGGCTTGAGTCCAAAAGGACTATTGGTCTAAATAATAATAAAGGAAAATCAATACCGGTAAACAAATACCAAAATCAAAACATGGTTTATTATACACACATATTTTATACGTAATGAATTATTAGTGATATTTATATAATTGGACGATGCGGCCTAATTATACCCGTCATCCGCATGGCTGCACGACGATGAATTTAGGTGACAGGATAACAACTGATCATAGTTTATGGAACATTGTAAGTAGTGATGGGCCCTACCAAGTGAAAACTATCGAACTACTCGATAGTTTAACACTTCCAATTTACTCGGTTGTTTTTAAAAATTCAAAACTATCGAAACTCGGATATCGGACTATTGAATAGTTCAGTCTATTGATAATATCTATTCATTTGAAAAATATTAGTTTTTTTTTAAACTATCAATAGTCAAAACTAGTCGGTTCCGCCAATTACTAATTGAAACGTTAAAACAAAAATCCAATGAAAACTTACCTACATATTATTACAATTATTATATTTATAGCTATTACCATTGATTATACATATTATAAATGCGGATTATATTTATTATAACAAAGATTATCTGTATCTTCGGGAGGGCTTAAAATGGTTCAGAGAGGGCTAAGCCCGCCTAAGTCCGCCTAAGTCCCCCCTGTTTACGTCCACGGGTATTCCATTCATTTTATGTACGTATAAAAACTTAAACAACTTATACCTACATAAACCTATACCTATACCTTATACCTATATAAAATAAGTCTGATTTAAAAAAACCTATCCTAAGATAATGAGAATGGATGGAGCTACTATTGTAGATGGAAAGTTGGGAAGATAGTATGTAGACAAGAATTTAATATATATATCTGTAAGCAACGATTAACCATTGCCAACAAAAAAACGATTATGAGCCAAGTTCGGTTGATAGTGTTGTCCTAGGTTTTTCCTATTTATTGTGAAAATCAAAAAATGACCTCCTTAAATTACCACTCCAGTTAGATTTTCTATGCTATTGTTGTAAATCAGAGCGAAATTTCTGGTAAAAAAGTTGTCCACCTTAAAAAAAATAAATAAACGTCATTGTAAAACCAATAACATTCCTCGCTCCACTCAGAATCTAAAAATTATACGTAATTATATCATTGGAAACAAAATGTTTAAATTAGTTTTTACTCCTTGATTAAAAATCTATTTTTCTATGACCATTAATGGTAAAATTAAGAGAAGGATTTAAAATAATTCAATGCAGTTATAAATATTTTATTTGACATTTTTCGTCTGTGTCCTGTTTATTTTCAAACTAAATTATAAATTTTAGTAAATTTTGAAAATAATTAAATAGAACAAAACTATCCCAAGTCCTATAAAATTATAATTTAAAATTGTGAGTTAGATTTACAGATCTTTCTGAAACTTGTTTCATTATTACTATTATTATTTATTACTTTTTATTCTGATTCGTATAGTTTAATTTACGACGCACTTCTACTATTGAGTACCGAGGTTTCTTGAAAAAGCAACAAATTTAGGTCAGATTCATTTGTAAGCCAGTTAAGCTAAATAAAACGTAAATAGACCATTAAAAAAAAAAAAAACCAAGAATGGGAGGAAAAGGAATCGAAATGAACAACCCTTTCGATATTGTTTGTATATATTATCATATCTTAATAGGGGAAAGTAGCAGGTCAATGGACAACAGTTTTATTTGATCATCAAACTTCCATTTACATATTTATTTTTGAAAATTTGAAAAAAGTTAACTTTTAATTGAAATATGAATGTGTAGCAGGGATTCCAACCACTGAAATTCTTTAGGTGAGTCGTATAATTTGTGTAACGAGTGCAGATTAAATGGCATGTGATTTCGTAGAAAATTAACATAATTTGAAAATAATGAGTTTATTAATATGTGCTCAAATTCTACAACACACATAATAAGTATTTAATGATAAAAAGTTTATAAATTCTTATAGCTTCGGAATAGCTAAGAAAGCGATGTTTTATTTTTACTATTGACTACGTCATGTGACTTACCAAATATTCATTGTATGCTCTGAACAATATTAAAATTAGTATTTTAATAATCAGATAAATATCTAATCTGTTTCATTTGTTGCTATTATGTTAAATTACGTAAGTAATGCCAAATTTGAACATAATATTAAATTTGGAACTAACAAAGTTTATATTAAAATCGGCAAACGTTACTTTTTAATTGAACAAGATTTCTGGTAGTTAAGTTGTACACAAACACAAAAATAAAAATAGTTTTAAAAATGCATACGCATCAGAATTCAAAAAATATATCCCTCAATATGCTAAAGATCTTAAAAAAAATACAAATATATTAATTTCTATTTGTTTTATGTAAACATCTATAAAATTATAAACCGTTCTATTAAATAAAAAAGGCGAAGGAGAATCCTTGATGTATACGTCACATTTTACCAAAATATGAATTCCTATAATATTATTTTTTAAATTTAAATTTTTCAAGAGCAAGCAAATGCATTTAAACTATTTAGATTCTAAATGGTTTTTAAATTAATTAGTTATGTTCTAAATTTTAGAACATAACTAATTAAATATGTGTTATAGTGAAAATTAATTCAGTGGAATGAACAGGAGAGTAAATTTGTTATCAATAGTTTTACCTTTAATCAAATTAATAATAAGGAATCTCTTATATTTCAGTGTAATATATTATTATAAGTACCTAGACACAATCTTCAATTTTCAGTAAAACAATGATAACAAGAGGTACTGAAACTGGAGGTTTTACCTTAAACGACGGTGAATGACTTTGTTATAATACGGGTAATAAAATAAATGTTTAATGATCTATAGCGCTATAATTTATATAAACAATTTAAATTTATTTTGAAATTAAAAAGTGATAAACAAGTGATAAGTAATATTAAATTAATATACTTAAAACACGCAAAATTTAAAACTTTAATAAATTACCTTCCTACGTAATAAATATTAATACAGATAAAAAAAAGAGTTGATACTGGGGATGGAAGCGGCCACTGTTGTAGGTGAGAAGTTAGGAATTTAGGATACATAAGGTTATTTCATTTATATATGCAAGCAACGATAAACCATTGCTTGACGAAAGACGATTCCGAGCGCAGTTTGATAATAATACATAATTTGAAGTACCGTAATTTTTTGTTTTGCGATTTTCGTTTAAATTTGATTTCAAAACGCTTATTAAAAAAAAAAAAGTCGTCTGGTCATTTTGGAAATTTTCCCACGACTAGATAACTCCAATATAGGTATTATTACCAAGTTTCAAGTCTCTATGTGTATTTATAACCGAATTACTGCAAAAAACTCCCAAAAATTAAAATTCCTTAAAAGCTCAAAAGTTTTGTTGATAATACCGTTAGAAAGTAAATCAAAAATTCAACAAAAAAGATATCTTGTGATTTTTCAATTAAATCATTTTTTCTCATAGAAAACGTCCGTGTTTTTATATTAAATAATGAAATCGTAACATTGTACGTTTTCCCACGTTTTTTTCCAACTTATGTGCTTTTTTTATTTGAAAAATGGCGTTGAAAATCTAAAAATAACCTGCCCATAGTACCATCTAGATAACTTGAGCTTTTAGAGAAATTGCTACATGGAAAAATTGGAGCAAGTTCATTAGGAAAAAATGTATCCACAGACAAGAAGAAAAAAAAAATAAATAAAAATTTTAGTAAAACCAATAGCTCCCTCGATACGCTCGGAATCGAAAATAAATGAATGATTAAATATTATAGTAACGATATATTAAAATAAATAATAAATACACAATGAACGAAACAAGACCATATTTTTTTTAAATATTGTTACCGAAATTAATTATAACATCATGAGATCGTGATACTACAAACAGCATATCGGTTTTACCAATGACTGTCTAAACTAGTATCTTTATTGTATATGTAGATTGATATGTATAATATGTATACATATTCCTACAGATTTTTGGATTAGTAAAATTACGAGATCGCATTTTATAAATGAGATATTCGTATTCTTCATGACAAATCGACTCAATCTTTGCTTTTTTATAGTAGAGTACTTAAGTCCGTTATTTAGGTACATTATTTTTACATAATTCCAATTATCATTATTTTCTTCTTCTTCTTCTTTCTTTCCTCAAAGGCCGTTTAGTTCTGATGAATTACAAACTTTCTTTCGTCTTTCTTTGGCCAGCGTCATCTTTATGTAATTTTTCACACTTCTATTGTTAGATTATTTGCAACTTTAGTAAGATTTCCGGTATAATATAAAAATCGAAAAAATTAAAATAATAAAATCAGGAATGCCACGGCACGCCGTAAATATTAGTCCATTATTCCTATAATTTTTTCTCAATTATTATGAAACAAAGAACATATTGTCTGGCGTCAGTAAACGATTGAACATTATGAATACGGATATTATTGAATAAAAAGTTTTTTTAATCGTGATTAAAAAATGTTTCAGAAATCCACGCGTGATTGTTAATTACTGTTTAAAGTCTGAATAAGTATCTATCTTATGTCTATGGATTTAGCCTATAATATCAAGAATAGATTATGTATAGGTGCGGTATACTCGTAGGTAAATGTTTAGTATGTTCAAGATGTAAATATGAATTATTATGTCCTTAAAAATTATATAACTATTTAATTTATTAACATACGAGTAGGTACATTGTTATGTTATATAGCTATTATAATATTTTAAAAGTTCTAAATAACGGACGTGTGTTATGAACGATAACAAATATTTAATAATATGCCCGATGTTTGGCTGGATAATCCGAAGCTTATGGAATCTATAAACCCTATTTAATACAACACAATATGCGCATAATAATTTCATTTCAAAGGTTTAATTCTATTCATATAACAATTTTTTTTCATTGAATGTGCTTTATTTATTTTCTCAAAATAATTGACAGTACAGTATTTAGGTTTTGGATTTTTTAATCCTTTAGGGCTTGTAAATTTCGTTGATGTATAATTGTAAATTTTTCAGAATATAATTTTGAATTATAATATTATACCAATATTATCAAATATTCTGATATTTTATACGTATTTTAAAAATTTAAAAATCATTATTTACTAGGTACGAACTATGAATACTTTTCTTTGAAAAAAAAAATATATATATATATATTATACATTAAATGAGAGTATAATATTATAAGGGTGGACATTTTTTTTTGCATCCAGCCATACGTAGTATCAGGTTTCTATATGTATCAACAAAAATCATTCAAAGTAATTTAGTATTAAAAATTTCCGCCATATTTCATTACATTTTTATAATGAAAGTAAGTTGGCTATCTCCCAAAAGTATTTTACCTACATAGTAATTTGATTATGCATCTGTCTTGTTAAAAATATCGGGTGAAAAAGTATATTTATCTTTGTATTGTATAGATTGAATGTAACGAAGTATATAATTTATTTCAACTATATACATAAATTTTTCAATTATACGAATGTATTTAAATAAATGATATTGCAAATAGTTGTGAATTTTTAATATACGTATTCTTTTTATGGATAGTCGACAGCAAAAGGGGATCTGTTTCCATAATGATGATCCCACTGCTGTTATTGTTTATTAAGAAATAATAATTAATATAAGAAAAACTCGTTTACACCTTTGCGAGGCAGGCTAACAAACACATTAAAATATTAAAAAAATATATATTAGAGTGCAAATTAAGACACTTTATTATATACAATCATGTGAATTTCGCGGCTGTCGTTGTAAAGAGAAGACCAAATTGAAGCTCTCTGCTAGTTCCTACCTGTTCCTCTTTCATTTTTTCTTATTGACGGCCAGACTTTCTGGGGGAAGGAGGGGGTCTACCCCCATCGGAGTGCTGGGTGAGCTCTGGCCGAGGACTTTGACCGCAGTGGACTGCCACTAGTCGAGGAAGCGAGTGAGTTCATTCTTGATGAACTTGAGGATGTCCGCTACCATCAGGAAGCCATTCATATATTATTTATAACAATAAATCAAATACATTATTTTAAAAAACAAACAGACATACTTCTCACAATAGGTGGACCACTGTTAGAGGTAAGAAATTAAGAAGGTAGAGGGGAAATCTATTTGTATATTTGTATGTAACAATTAATCATTGCTAATAAGAAACAAGTCTGAGCGGAGTTCGGTTTCACATGTTTTGAAAAGTCGTAATATTTTAAAATAATAAATTTCGTAAATTTTCCCGTTTTTCATAAGTTTTTTCCTGATTTTTGCATTTATTATGAAAACCCCTGGGAAAATCAAAAAATAACTTCCTTAAATACCACTCTAGTCAGATTTCCTTTTAAAATCTGAGCAAAATGTTTGGTAGAATAGTTATTCACATATGAAAAAAAAAATAGCATCATTCTAAAACCAATATTCCATATTCCTCACTCCGCTCAGGACCCCTAAAGTTTCAGGATAGCAAAATTATGTGCAATTAGAATTAACAAAACAAAATATTCAATTTTCTTTACACTGCAGTAATTTTATTAATTCTTCGTTTTTTTTTTCTTTAATATTCCTAAAGTTCTATTTACTTTTCATCGAAATAAAAAAAAGCGTAAACGAATTTTATATGTTCTTTGTGTCAAGGAAATTTCACTGTAAATAAAAATGTGTTTATCGAAGTCTCATTTCTATCATATTATACTCATAGACGCAACGAGGAGAGAGTGCTAAGAAGTTTTAGCACCCCCCAATCAGCTTTCTTATAGCAGTGAATAAATATTTTATTTATATATTTCATAATTAATATTGAGCATCAAAACAAAATACAGATATCCTATGCAGGCAATGCGTGTGTGTATGAAAAATAATGTTAAAATTGTTACCATAAATTTGTATATGCCTATAAAATTGTAAATAAAATGTATAGTTATATAATGCATAGCCTATTGTAAGAGTCATGTAAAAGAGGATGCAGGGGCCACACCTCCCATGGGTCTTTGATGTGTTTATAATTTTAACACCCCCAAAGATGGTGGTGTAGTTCCGCCTATACTGCGTACATATGTTAATGACAGAACCTAAATCTGTTCAACTCGAAAAAATTAATCGTGAATTTCCATATTTTTTCTACACAAGCCATGATAATCAGATGAGTTGTTCAGTAATTTGTTTTATTTGAAACTACCGATGCTGTTGAAATAATATTCGTTATAATAAAACAATCGATACAGATTTGTATTTTAATCTTTAGTAGATACATGTTACATAATTTCGGTATGGGTATCATTAATATATGTATATGTATACCTACTGATTTTCATTTTCCCTCACAAATAATTCATTTTTATTACAAAATTTTCGGGTATTCGTCAACATACTTCCGGTTTATATGCATATTACATTCTAACCTCGTATTTGTTATTTTCCATTTTCTTTGTCAACCTTTTTTATTCGTCACGCCACTATACGCTTATATCACGTAACACACTACGAGTATACCTAATGAGCTAACAGTCAAGCCATGTAAACCCATTTATATTCACAAATAATATTGGACGCGATGTTTCAATATTCAATGTGACGATATGTAAATACTGAATAGTGGGCATTCTACGCTAAGCGAAATTCATAATCTGTCAAATAATATGTACAAAATTGAAATGCTGAAATATCTTAAATAATAATCAAAGTGTTTATATAAATATTTCTCAAAATTTAATATTTAAGAAGTTAATAAAAACGAAAACTATATACATTTTTAAAAACAAATCTAACGTTTTTCTTTTGTGCCCTACTTATAACTTGTATATTTTTCATTTTGAACATGCATCACTAACGCATATATTAAACTCAATAAGAATTTGGATTAAATTTATATTTTCAACCACGATAGTTTATTGTTTAAAATATAAACAAACAAAAGCAGTAGTGGTGCATTCACTAGCAACGCAATCCCAACAAATGCCGTCTTATAGTAAGCTTAACATAATAATCATAATATCATAATAATATAATAATCGTTAAAATTAGATTTACCTAGGTAATTAAGAACAGTGGCGTAAGTTGGCCTAAATTTCTGGTGGTGCAGAAAAATCTTTCAATTTTTAACCCACCAATACTCCTTTGTAAATTACCACTTAATAAACAATTTATTTTTCTGTAGGTGCAAAATTTTTTTTATGAAATAAATATATTATAAGTACTGAATTATTTTAATAGTAAAAATTGTATTAGTATAACATTTTAAAAAAAAACTATAGATACTTGTCTAATACAAAAATATAGATTTTTGAAAACATTTTTATGATTTCCTGGTGGTGCAAATATGTAAACTTGCATCACCATATTTCAAATGTGATAGTGCAACTGCTACATTTGCACTAACCGAAAAAGTGATTTCCGAGAAAAATAAAACCTACATTCTAAAGTTAAGTATGAATCCATCTAATGACCATCTTTATTCGTAATACTACCCATATATACTGCATATTATTCTACCAATACAAATTTCCATTTTTAATCATTTTATAAATCTGCTTATCGTTGTCAGCTACTATTTTAAGAAACTAGCTACTTTAAATTTTTGTTTTCTACTTACGCGTGTGAAAGTTTATTTTCCGCAATGAATTTAAAAAAAACGATGAAAAAAAATGCTCTAATCGATGAAACCAGTGCAGTTTGTATTTTACTAGAAATTATATACTATACTTCGAATATCAAAACTTAATCTTCAAAAAAATAATAAAGTAAAATAATATTTAATACCTACCTAATAATAATTTACGAATCTTTTTTATAAAATAAAAAGTTAATAAATAGGCTCATAAAATATGTATAATTACTGCTTACTTCTTTTAATTCTTAGTAAAAGACTTTATTATTATTATGATTTTTTTTTTTGTACGCGAGCATAATTTTAAAAAATTTTTTAAAAATGTTGGCACTTGACTCAAAAAAGGTTCACTGCCCGTGACCAATACGCAAGATTCAAATATAAAATCTACAAAATATTAAAAACTCGTGTCTTATTCGACATCATTATCAGATATCAACTTATTATTGCTTTATTATTATTATAATAATATTTGTGTATACGTGCTGATTTCCATTGCCGTTTGATACGATTGTAAACGATGTTAAACCAACATATTATGTTATTCTAAATTGAAATAAGAACCCGTCTAGTGCTAAATAATTTAACTAATTTTAATTACATTCTTGAATAGAAATTATTTTAAAAAGTAGGAAAAAATCAGTGTAGTTATCTCACTTTTGATATTCTTTTTGAGCTGTTGGAGTCTAGAACTGTTTATTCAATTTTATTGTATAATATTGTTTTATTCGTACCAAGGTCTACCGTTTAAGTCCAAAGAAATCAATCGATTTTCTATTATATATTATATCTATAATATAATATAGTGTATATTATAAAATATCAACATACCACGCACATATTCGAATACAGTTTTGCAAGATAAAGTCTGTAATATATTTTTTTTTCTACTTCAATTTCATTATAAAATATAGAAAAAAATAGAGAAAAATACGAGAATATACATGTATATATACACACACATGTTTACGTTCGTTACATCCCTCATTATTTTTAATTGTTTTCTTTACTAATTGTAAAAGTAGGTATATAAGTTTCTCAGGTATACGTTTTCAGCTGAACGATTCGACCATTCGGGTATCAGTTGTCAATATAAATATATATATTTTTCAATTAATTTTATATGAAACAAAGAATTAATAAATAATAATCAAAATGTATTATTATTATATTGCGCATTTTTTGTTATTGTACTCGAGTAAAATATATTTTGTTTCACTGGAAAAAGCAAAAAATAATAATTAGAAGAATTAAGAAAGAAGGTTGATTAAAATGAAATTGTTTAAGATCAGTGGTTCTGTAGAATTGATTTCCTCATAGCCCATAATATTGAATAGGTTCCTAAGTCACAACTCATGAAATAAATACGACGCAATTTTAGATTTTGAGCGGAGCGAGAAATGTATTGGTTTTACAATAATGTATATTTGTATTTTTATCTGTGAACAAATTTTATACCAACGATTTCGCTCCAATTTTTAATTATAACACTTTTTCTGAAAAGAAATCTGACTAGAGTGGTACTTTAATTTGTTAAATTCTCAGCTGTTTTCGTAATAAATGGGAAAATCCAAAAAAAATATGGGGAAAACTGAGGAAAAACGTAGAAAAAACGGAAAACAGATACAATATTAAACAAATATTATTAAAAAAACTATACCAGTCTAATTAAACTAACTTTAGTCTAATCAGACTAAAGTTAAGGGGGTCAAAATAACAATTTTTCCATTAGCAAAATAAGAACCACCCTAAATATATATATATATTCGTAATAGTTTTCGTTTTTTTGATATTTTATCAAACAATTATAAATCATTATTTATAAGGGGCACGCCCAAGGGCTACGGGGACTACGGTGATTTAGCCTCTCCAACTTCCTAAAAATTTAGCGTTAACACAATTATTATTAATACAAATCATAATGGTTAGTTTCTTTTTTGTTTAACTATTTTTCATTTGGATAAACATTTCTTAGTAAAATTATCATGTCAAAATAAAATTGTTCAAACAAATTATACAAATATTAATTACAATAAATTATTGTTATGTTAGTATTATTATCAAAGTACCATTGCAACTAAAATAATTTAATTATTAGTCGTTTGACTTGACTGTGAAACGGTAGTTCAAATATTTTACTTGTATAATCATCTAGTGTTTACGATTCTGTCTGTTTAAGAAAATCCCATAAATAGCAAAAGGATTCATCCGTACAACTGCTGTAGATGTAATTTATTTTTGCAAATAGGTGTATGCACCAATAACGTTACTGTCAGATTTGATTTACTAACAGGGCTCGTACGCCAAATACATGTTCCTATGTTAGGTGGGGGAGCCTATTCATTATTATAACATCATGTTAGTACAAATAATGATTTAGATTTTTAATTAAATGTTAGCCCAGTGATACACGTTATTTTATTTAGAGTAGATTGTTGCCACTTATGTTGACATGACGGATATGGGGGAACACAAAAAGAGAGTATTTGAAAAGAAGAGCTTTTTTTATTCTTGAGGATAAAATTTTGTATGAAAGGCAGATAAACAATTTCAAGCAGTTTTTGTGGAAAAATATTAAAAAATGGTGAGTATAGTGCGCAAAGTAATACTTTATATAGCAACGATTGGTGTGTAGTTTTATTTTGATGAAAGTTGCTCTTATGCTGAAAAAAATGTATACACAATAATATTAGAGCTGTATTATTATCAGAAATTATTATAGTGTACGTTGCAATATAGTTATTCATAGAATACCTTATATAATATGAATTACTCTATCATAAATAATAGTATTTCGGGATTTTTCACAAGCCTATTAGGAGTAAGACTACAATTTATTTTAAAACTACTGTGGTTAAGTGGTAGAAGAGGGTTGCAGCTCTTTTCTAAGCTATACGATCTCATATTCGACGTAAACATTAAAATATACGGTATAATCTAGAGCCATCACTTTTTTGGCCGAAATTATTACACTGTGTTTTTAGATTTTAATTAAATTATGAATTCGGAATTATGCTCACGTTTTTAATTTCTAGTAAACTGCATATTATACCAAACATATAAATATATGATATATAGGATAAATATTTTTAATCCAGTGGTTCACTAAAAGTTAAACTAGGAATTTCAATAAATTGAAAGAATATAGAATAAAGAATTATATAGCATTGGTTCTCAATATTTTTTTATTATTACGGAAAAAAACGTGAGAAAACTGGGAAAAACGAGAAAATCGGTGCAATATTAAACAAATATTATTTAGGAATATATTTGATACTTATTTAATTATTTTACCGTAATATGACATATATATTATTGACTAAGCATCACTATCAACTGTACTCCATTCAGAATCGTCTTTTCGTTAGCAATGGTTTATCCTTGCTTACAGATATACATTTAATTACGTATGACACTGCATCCGTCTCCATTATCCTAGGACGTCTTTTTCTTCCCGCTTTTTCCCATTTATAATAAAAATTTCTAGGAAAACCAAAAAAATAATTATCTTAAATTACGACTTCAAGATAATTCCCTTTTAGAAAAGGTGCTATACTTGATACTTCGGAACAAGATTTCTGGTAGAATTTTTGTACACAGAATAAAAATAAAAAAAGCTGTCCTAGGAGAGGATTTTATCAAAACATAAAAAATTAATTGAATTATAAATATTTGTAGTCGTTATTCCTGTGAGTGATATAAAAACATACATACACACAAAAAACAGAATTTGATTATCATTATTGTCTCAGGAGATACAGCAATGAGTATATCTTCGTGAGACACCCTGTATGTACTAATTATTTATTTATAATAATTTATGAATTTTTTTAATAACCTACCTAAAAATGTATATACAAATATACAGAAATAAATTGAAATTAACTATAATATATTCTTGTAACATAAAACCTTGTGTTTTTGGAAATAATAGGTTTTCTTATTTATTTTAGAACTTTTAGTAAAAACTATGACAGTTCAGCAATTAGAAAATTAAAATGCACAATTAATGTATATGGTAATATTTAAACATACAATAAGAGATTAGGATCATAAATGAAGTTTGTATTGTTCATACTTAATGAGGCCAACTAAAACAAACAAAATGAAATTAAAATATGATTAGGTATAATATTGGTGCAATAGGAAAAATAATAATTAAGAAGAGATAAATAAAAATAGAAGCTACGGAATATGGAGTATAGCTTTTTTTTCAGTACCTTGAAAATAATATTTAAACATAAGGAATGATGTAAAATTATTAAAAGTTAAACTATACCTAATGAAGTAATGAGTTTATTATAATCAATCATAATATTATATTATAATATATATTATATATATATTATATTATATTTTAATATTATATATATATCTGAATTGCTATAAGTCGTCGATGAAAACATTAAAACCTGATGAAAATGCGCTAGAACTGTAGACTATTCAAATATATATATATATATATATATATATATATTATATATTATATACTAATGAAGAAGTAATATAAGCTGACTTGTGCTCCAAATTCGATTTGTTGAACTATACCAACAAAATGATTGTGTTACATTATTTTGATTCAATAACCTTTGCTGGTTAATATCAATTATTATCGTAACATTAACATATTCTTAACTTTATATTTTCAGAATATCTTGTTCTACTACGACTTCGAGAACAGTAGCAAACCATCAGGAGTCATATTATTGGAAGGAAGTTACTGCTCAAAGTTAGATTTTTCTAGCGGCGCGTCAAAAGTCACTGGGAAAATCCATCCAGAAAATGAGGTTAAATTTATAACATAATAATGAATAAATATATTGCTTAAACATAATTATAAGTAAACATGCATATTAGTCATAACTTATTACAAATTGTGTAATTGGTAATTTCAACAGTACTGTTTCGTAATTTCGTACAACCACAATCAAATGCGACAATACGAGTTCCGTGCATCGTCGGAAACTTCTTGTAAAACATGGGTGAACGCACTAAAACAGGCCAGGTAAAGGGATTAATTTCAGCTCCATAAACCATATAATATCCAATTTAAATCACTCTTGTTAAAAGTACCTATCCATATAAATTATTTAGTTTCAATAAATTACTATTACAAAAAGAAGAGCTCGAACAACGGCATTTGCATTTGCTGCAAGTCGTCGAAAGTGAAATGACCGCGAAATGGCAATATACTCAACAGTGCGAAGAATTAGCTACCGAAATAAAAAAACTCCGTGCAGAAGTAATAAATTATAAATGATTTATATCCTGTAATGTATATAGTATCAAGTTCATTAAAATAATTTTGCTTACGAATCCTATGATAATATTATACTCTCAAATTGTGTATCTCACGTGTAATTTTTTTTTTCTTAAAGATTTATTTTATTATGCTAGTAACTATTTATGTAGAATCTAACCTAAACCTAATCGAATAACACGTTCTGTTCAAATATTTGAGACTAGAATTATTGAAATCTAATAAGATTAACTATATCCAACATTTTTTTATAAAAATATTTTGAAAAGTCAGATTTAAAAACAAATTCATATTTTCGTGTTTGAAAAAAAAAACAAACAAAGTTTGTATTAAAAATACCAGTGGACACCGTACTTTTTGGGTGCCATTTATAATAGGTGTTAACATTAAAGAAGGATCTGCGGCCGTTGGCAACATTCGGCGGCTCTACTACTGGATCATTCGATGGTATAACTGGTACGTCGTATTCGCGAAGACAATCTAGGGAAAGTGTTTCGTTCTCGGATCCAACCACCTTCAATCTTCACGATTCTCTCGAAATGCGCAAAATCAAAAAAGTGCAGAGCTTTTTTAGAGGATGGTTATGCAGGAGACGATGGAAACAAATCGTTGAACAGTACATTAAAAGCCCTCACGCTGAAAGCATGCGTAAACGAAATAGGCGAGTATAGCATATTATTATAATACAATAAGTTTACAATATAATATTTTCATATTGAAATTTCTGGAATAAATGAAATTTAGCATAGTCGAAATACTTAATAAATAATTTGTGTAGCAAAATACACATATACCATAATGCATGACTTCCTCGATAATCGTTTTATAACTTCAAATACATTATTTAAAGATATTAAAGATAAAGTTTTGTGAGCACTCTGATAACAACATTATAATATCTATTTACATTTATGTCTTTTATGTGACGAATAAGTTGTTTTCATGGTTAATTATTTAGAAAATTAAAACGCAATTAAATTAAATACTGAACATTTTCAATTAATATATAAGTATTAAGAAAGAATCACATCGTTTTTGTTAGAAAAAATAAAGTACCTATAGTGAAGAAACTATAATAGTTTTATGATGATGTTTTGTTCTCAAAAAACATTTTAGGTCTCTAAAAATGTTCCAATTTTTTCACGCAGTACCTCAAAATATGTGTAATTTCTCCGGATAAATTTACTGTGTATCATTAATCAAATTTATTCTTAAAAAATTTCAAATTCTAGTAATAATCGTTTCCATTACAACATTAACTATTTTATAAAACATAACCAAACCATAATGTTATCGTACCTAATTTGATTCCCATATTGTTGTAAATGGCGTAATTATTATTTCTGTATTTATAACACGGCGCTAACTATAACAGTTTCTTTTTTTTAAACCGACAGTCTTGTTTTTCGAATGGTCGAAGCTGAGGAGGAATACGTAAGCCAACTGGAAGTATTAGTCACATGTTTTTTACGACCTTTGCGAATGGCAGCCAGCTCAAAAAAACCACCGTGTACCCACGAAGATATAAGTTCGATATTTTTAAACAGCGAGACCGTGTTGTTCTTGCATCAAATATTTTTCAAGGGATTAACAACAAGAATGGAAAATTGGCCCACTTTAATCTTAAGTAAGTTAACAATAAATTATAATTTATCAAACACAGTAAGTGGATAAGTCACAATTATAACCATACGTATTTCAAATTCAAAAAACAAACATTTTTACGTTTGTAAATTATTTATTTTTTTTTTTTTATGTTAAAATTTACCCAAAAAATGTATTAAATTTAATTAATAATCTTCCAATATCCCCAATCATAATTACACCTTAATTCTTAAT
Organism: Cinara cedri; assembly: GCA_902439185.1. Lineage (NCBI taxonomy): Eukaryota > Metazoa > Arthropoda > Insecta > Hemiptera > Aphididae > Cinara > Cinara cedri. The sequence continues at coordinate 37,087 of CABPRJ010000525.1, read as the reverse complement.
TTACGCCTATTTAACCTTGCTGATCACAGACATTTTATTTACCTACTATTATTCTTTAAACTCATTTCTGGAAAAATATACTCTCCTTCTCTTTTGTCTCAACTTCCTTTTAAATTTTCTCTCCGCCATACCTGCTCATCTTTCCCTTTTCTTAATTTCACTTCCTTATTCGTCTAATTATTTTTTTAAACTCTCTCTATATCTCACCTTATTTACGCTGCCAAGTCAGACCCTTCATTTAACGTGTAGTTCTTTTTTTTGTTTGCTTTCTTTTTTCATACTTTAATTTTTGGGCGTATCACACATCTATTAAAAAATAAATACGTAATTAAAATGTTAATATAATAATAAATTATTCGTTTTCATCCTTGGAACCTATATTTTATCATTTTAATTTAGACTATAATGGTGAACACTTAATCTGACTCAATGCGTTTTATCTAAAATCTGAAATACGAAAGAGATTCTAATTGAACGAGTGGTAAAAAATCATATAATCCGTATTACAGTGGATAATCCGGGTTTCGAATTGATCACACATCTGTTTAGGCCGCCGATAATGTGTATTTATTGTATTCGAGTAGCATAACTTTTAATATTAAAAAACCACCTATTGTAAAAAAATAACAATAATAAACCTTTGTATTCATAATATTCACTTATCTCTTCAGAATCCGAACGTAAATCTCTAAAAATATATATAAACTATATTTAAAAAAATAAAGTAATCATTTTACAGCAGTTTTCTCGGATAGCCTCTTCAATTACTTAAAAAATGACTCGAGTAACGTCAGTTTTTTTTATAAAAATAAACAATAGCAACTCATAATGTTTTTGAGCTTTTTTTTTGTCTTGTATTAATATTAATTTTTCATCATATTGAGAGAATATTGTATAGGACCTTCGACATCAAGTGGCAGCCAACATAAAAAAAAAAGCCCTTGGTATTCGCTTCGATCTCCTGTATAATAACTATATAGAAACTTTTCTATACACAACTTTACTGTGGTAAAATTAATTTCGTAATTTTGTCCTTTCTCGAACTTTTATTTTATTTCTGTATATTTCTCCGTCAAAAAATAATTTTTGGTGCAATAATTATGTATCTGTTTGAAATTGATCTATATATATATGGAAATTGCGCAAATTTTGATTTTCTCAATGTTTTTGGTAATGCCAAGCCTTTATCGGTACTAACTTGACGTATATATTACCTAGTCATAAAATCTTAATGGGTCGAATTTTGTATAATATAATTTAACAACGAGATTTAAATATGTGTGCAGGTGACCTCTTCGATATACTACTTCCAATGCTGACAATCTATCAAGAATATGTTAGAAATCATCATTACAGTTTACAAGTATTAACTGAATGCAAACAAAATCCTGCGTTCGTAAACCTTTTGGAGCGATTGGAAAACAAGCCTGCGTGTCACGCGCGTTCATTGGAGAACTTTCTTATAGTTCCAATGCATCAGGTAAAACTCTAATTATTGTAATATAATCTATCCATCTATCTATCTATAATACATACTATATAATTTATAATAATATTATATGATATATTTATATATTTATACATTATACATGTGCGTGCGAAGGAGATAAGAGAAACAAACTGTCTCACATCTGAGATTTTACGCCTGAGTTTTTAAAAAATGTTTTGGATATGAATTTTTTAATTCGGAACAGATTAATCAGAAAAGGATTGGTTACACTATAATATGTATTTTGTCTGTATGCAAACAACATTTCGAACAAAAATCTTGCTCCGATATACCAAATGTATCACCTTTTTGAAAAAAAAATATATCTAGTTGGTGCATTAAAGAAGTCCTTTTCCTGGTTGGTTTTTTTTAACAATTAGGGGAAACCGAAAAAAAATATAAAATGAAAACTGACAAATTTACAACGTTATGATTTCATTAATTTTATTTTGTACGCTTTATATTTTATACCAAAAATATTTCTTTAATAGAAAAATGACAAAAATGACATCTTTTTTGTTGAATTTTTAAACTAGTTAGTGAGAAAGAAAGTCGTTATTAACGATGATTTTTTTAACCCTGTAGTTTTTTTTATAATTAAGTGAAACTGAAAAAAAAACTTAGAAAGAATTGAAAAATTTACGACAGTAAAGCTTTTATTATTTATTTGCCTTTTCTAGACGTAATAAAATTGTATACAAATTTGAGCGATTTATAGGCGTTTGAATTTTTTAATTTATAGGCAAGTTTTTCACGTAGTTTTTATTAATACCTAAATAATTGTAGATAGCATTTTTTGACGAAACAAAAATGTTTGAAATTTAACACAGGGCTCAATATAAGGTAAACTTAGTGGTAAAAAAAAAGGAAGAGTGTTATGTAGTAATTTGTTTATATAATGGTTTTAAGATCAAATTTTAATTAAAATCGTAGATATATAATTTTTCAAACCATCAAATCATACAAAATGAATTTCCTCAGAATGGTTTTCCGTTAGAAATGGTTTATCATTGTTTATAAATATAAGTTAAATAACTGTGTGTATCGTACTTTGCCAAATACTCACAACATTGCCTATCATTTGTATCAACTCTTTTTTAAAACGTTAAACTCTTAGGCTCTTTGATTTTGTGCATTGGCGGAAATATAAGAGATGAGTTTAGGAGTTTAGCCTCCCAAAAACTCAGCAAGCTCCCCCAAATTATGTTCTCATCAATAAAATACTAAGTACATAGGAGGAGCTACGGGGTATGCCGGTTATGCTAAGCACACCCAAAACATCTATACTGTCCTGAAATGGCTGAGCCACGCGTACCACGCGTAAGGGAAAAACCTTTAAATGATATAATTAAAGTTTGAATAAAAAAAAAGACGCCCTAGGATAATGGAGACGGAAACAGCCACTGTTATAGGTAATTTAATGTACATCTGTAAGCAACGATAAACAATTGTTTACGAAAAAACGATTCTGAGCGGAGTTCAGTTGATATTGATGCTTTGTCAAAAATATATATGACATATTATAGTAACATAATTAAGTAGACTCTATACATTTTCTTAAATAATATTTATTTAATGTTGTACCAATTTCCCCAGTTTTCCTACGTTTTTCCCGGTTTTCCTATGTTTTTTTCCAGTTTTTCACATTTTCTGTGAAAAAACCGAAGAAAATCGAAAAACGACCTCTCTTAAGTGCCTCCCAAGTGAAATTTCCTTCTAAAAAAATTACTATCATTAAACATTAGAGCAAAATTGCTGGTAGAAAAGTTGTCTACAGAAAAAATAAATAAACATCTTTGTAAAACTTCTTCGCTCCACTGAGAATCTAAAATAATTTGTTAAATTAGAACTGTTTAATAATACAAGCTATCCCACGAAGATATACCCCTTGAATATCTCCGAAGATAATAAAATTATGTTTTGTTTTATATTACTCACAGGGATCACTATTTATATTTAAACCAATTTTGTTTGTTTTTAGTAAAAAATTTAAAAATAACTTGTTATTTATTAAATAATATTAAAATTTTCAGAAAAATAAACTCTACAGAATTGCAGTCTTAACATTTTCCAAAAACAATAAAATCAAAAGTTATTTTTTAAATTTTTTACTAAACACAAAAAAATTTAATTAAAATATAAATATTTGTATTCCTCATCCCTGTGAGTAATATAAAACAAAACATAATTTGATTATCTTTATTATCTCCGGAGATATTCAAGGGGATATTCATGGGACAGCCTGTATATTTTATTTGCAAGTCGATTTATCTGTTATATCTGAAATACTCAAGAAGATATTTTTTAAGGAGCTCAATACGATTTCGTTTTTTGGTTAACGAGAAAATCTTTCTTCTAATGGTAAGCAATAATCGCTGTATTTTCACACATTGTAGATTCATCTAAAGTTCATTGTTCTTTCCTGTCATCGAGACATGAATAAATATATAGATAAAGTGATTTATGTTTTCTTTTGAAAACATAAAAAAATATTTTATAATTTAAAATGATATAATAATGTATTTTCAATATAAAAAAACCAACTAGTGTTAAATATTTACTTTAAGTAGTGAACACATATTATTATTAATAAAATCCATTCTTTACCAATTAAACTACATTGGACCACATTATTTTATTTAGGATTACCTATATTTGATATACCATAATATGGCATGTATATAAATGTATACACAATCCGAATATACTAAATAATAACAAAAACAAATATATACATATTATTATAATATTATGGATAACTAAGTCTTCCTATTTCAAGTCCTAATCTTAAAATTTGGAGTAAGATTTCTGGTAAAAGACAAAAACCAACAAATTTAAAATAATGTAATCAGTAGCGTTGTAAATATTTGTCCGTTTTTCATAAATGTTTTTATCCGGATTTTTAAATTTAAAACTATTATAAAAATTGCTTGGAAAAATAAAAAAATAACCTTTTCTATGCATCAAATAAAACTAAAATGCAACAAAAGAGACTTCTTGGCCTATTTTAATTGAAGCAATAATTTCTGGTAAAAAAATTGTTTAGATAAACAATTAATAACAATAACAATAAAAAAACAAACCTCATAGTTAATCTAATATATTCTTCGTTACGTTCAAAATCTAAAAGCTTTTCATAATTTTCTAGAAAATTGTCAAATGTCAACAAACTCAAAATACTATTTGTAACTAATTTTTTATCGTTTTAAACATACGTAAAAAACTTGTGGAGTAGTTTTTACAATATCCAAAAATATTTAAAACAGACACGTATTTTTAAAACAAATAGCTCCATTACATTTAAAATCTATTAGAATATGTATTTTATTACGTTATTTAAAAGATATTCGTTTGATAAAATAATGCCTATGTTAACAATAAAGAGTGACACAAAAGCATTTTTTCGTTGAAATGAGGCGGAAAAAAACAACACTGTAATAAATAAACATACGTCAATAAAAGATCGTCCTATTACTTTTTTTGCATACAAATCGAACCAACTAGTATACAAAAACAGATTTATTGATAAATGCAAATTGAAAATATGACAAATATTTTAATAAAATGCATTTTAAATCTGAAAAGATTTATTTAGAGATGAAAAAAAAAAGGATGTATAAATAATTATTACATGTTATTATTATATGATAAAAATACATTTTAGTGTACCAATAATTATTATTTAACTGTATATTCAATAGATAGATATTAATTTTTTTTTCACAGATACCGAGGTACATAATAACTCTCCATGAGATATTAGCGCATACACCGCATGATCATGTAGAAAGAAAAAGTTTACAAACAGCATGCCAGAAGCTAGAAGACCTAAGTAGACAAATCCACGACGAAGTCAGCGAAACTGAGAATTTACGAAAAAATCTTTCTATCGAACGAATGATAATCGAAGGTTGTGATATTCTACTAGACGTCAATCAAATATTTGTTAGACAGGGTACTTTGGTTCAAATGCCCATAGCAAGGAAGAAGAGCAGGATACCTCATTTCAAAACTGAAAGAGAAACGGTTAGGCAATGTTTTCTATTCACGAATCATATGATAATTACTAGCAGGTAAAAATTAGTAATTGTTTTATAATATTTTCAATTAATGTCTATTAAAATACTAATATGTACAAATGTATGTATTTTACTAATATACTAATTTATAATTATGTATGCACAGGACTACTAGCGGAAAATTACATTTAGCTCCTGAAGTCGGTAAAATATCTTTAGCGGATTGTCGTCTAATAGAGGATCCCAACGAGAAAGACGACGATAATAACACAACCGATATGGAAGTTCAAGACGGAAATAATGAAGGTACCTTTATAGAATTTTTATTTTACAGAAATGTTTAACTCCTTAGTATTTATTTTGACAGCCGATGATTCAGCAGGAACCAGTCATTCCAGTGATGTGGAAACGAGTGATTGTGAAGGAATAAAATATGCATCTAGTCCAAGTCCAACTCCTAGTCCAAAACCACAAAATTATGATTTTCAACTATGTGTTGACTGTAAATCATCAACGCCTCTTACAGTTCATTTATTCGCTCCTTCTCTGCAAGAAAAAACTGCTTGGGTCAGTGATATTAGTCAAGTGAGTTAACCCAAATGTTTAAATTTAATATTTAATTAATTATTATATTACTTTACTATTTAATGTTCTTTCTATAATATTAGTGTATTGAAAACTTGAGATTTGACGCAATGCTTCGAAATTCTATGTCAGATACATCTTCTGTGACAATGCCACATTCAATGCGCAATGATCCAAAACTTTTTAAAGATGATAAAGACATAAAATTTAGCAAATATTACAATTCTTGTCGGGTACATTTAATAATAGTTGATTTGACAAAAATATATTGTTTTCGTGTTAATGAATGCCTATATTTTTAGATTCCCCGTATTCATCATGCTACAAAAGAAAAATTGATATCCAGGCTGGTGGATTTACGGTTTTTGTCAATCGATTTTCTCAATACATTCCTTCTTACATATAGGGTTTTTACTGATGGTGTTACAATATTGGAAGCATTGAAAAAAGTGTTTTATAATAATGAAGTAGACGCATTTGAAACTATTGGCCAAGCAACCAATAATACGTAAGTTAATGAAGAAATACATTTTTCTTTTGTGGAAATAATGAAGCAGTTTATTTTAATGTTTTTTTTAGGTCTTTGGATCGAAATGAATTACATGACAATCATCATCTCACCACTGGCGATAGAGACCGAAGAAGATCTAGTGTTATTTCGTCACCCCGAAGAACTAGTGCCGCCAGTTCTGTATCTGGTATTCATTCTAAAAAACGCTCACTGGAGCGTTCTATAGTACTTATGTGTCTAACATATGTTTTATATTAATTTACAGGTTATGGATCGGAAAATAGTGAAAGAGATAGAAGTTCCAGTATAGATTATCAGCCCTATCAAAAAGGAGGAAGAAAATTTAGTTTCCGAATACGTGAGTGTTGAGTACCTGCTTAGATGTATAAAGTTAATTGTATTTTTCAAATAATGGTTTTTAGTTGAAGAAGAGGAAAGAAGAAATAAGATCAAAGTGTCTGACGAGTACTGTTCAACGGGCAGTTTATCTCAACAGTCTTCGCCAAGGCGAAAAGTCAGCATTAGAATCGAAGATATGGGTGACAGTTGTCATTTGGCACCGCCTACTATGGTTAAAGCAACTTCATCTTCTAGTAATGAAACTTTAACTGGAGGTTAGAGTTAATAAACAAAGTATGTTTTAGGTTTTTAATTAAAATATTTACTTTGTCTTACAGATAACCAACCGACAGTAGTTTCAACATCTCCGTGTAGCAATAACAGTAGTTCAACTCTAATAGCGACAAGTTCCAATTGCGATAAAAGTTCTAATGACCGTAAGAACCCTAGTTCACCAAAAATATCTCCACCAGAACGCAAAACACAATCTCCTTCAAAATTGCATGGTTTTCCTATTCACCATGGACATGCGATCAAAATTGGATCCATAATATCTGATGCAGCTAAAGAATTCGTAGAGAAGTAATATTGATCTTGCTTAAAATAAACTTCATCATAAATTCTTATTGATTTTTTAGATTTCATTCAGAAAAACATTTTTCCACACCACAACCTTCGCGTAGGAAAAGTTGGTTCAATCACGATAGTACTCCGGTAACGAGGAAAAAGAGTTTTGGACTTTGCGATGATGATATGGGCAATAGTGATGAAAATGGGTGGCTTAATAATATTCATAGTGCGTCTTCATCGAGATCGGCTTCGTTAGCTAATTCGAGTATTGCCCAGGTATTTCGTATTGTCTATATACATTGTATAAACTAAAATATAACATACTATAGTTTGGGTTTCTCTACAGTATTTCTCTAGAAGAAAATCGTTTGCTTGCGCTGGTGATGCTGATGGTTGTTACAGTGGAAGTATTTCACAAAGAACCAGTATGCAACACGATAGCCCTCCACTGTCTAGTCGAGCCGGTGTCGTGATAACGTCCTCAAGACAATCGAAAAGAAGGTAAACCAATATAGTTGATGCTCAAAACATATTACTTTTATTATGTTATTTATTACCTGAAAAAGCGTGGGACCAACTAATCACTTATGTATAGGAACTTTAAGCAATTTCTAGTAAAAAAAATAAATAGGTCCTGCGCTCAAAAAAATATACCTATACAAGCCCACAGCTGTAAGATGGTTCTCATATGTTTTACACGTGTTTTGTTTTATTTTTGTGTTCAGAACTGGAAGGCCGGAGTTTTGGTAAGTGCTGTGGATATGCACAATGTGAGAGGTCTGACATTTGAAAATCGGCATTTCTATGATGGGGTTTTTATTTAATTTTAATTTTTAATCTCGTATTTCTGCATGAACTTATTACTTATGGGCTACATACTTTTTTGCTGCTCTATATTAACTTAAAAGGCTACCTTTAATATTATAAAACTTATTTCTCCCACACTGTACAGAATATTTGGTTTTAGCACAAAAAGAACCAAAATAGTGTATTATTACGGGGTCTTCCAGTATTTTAGAACGATTAAAGGAGGAAAATATATGCATGATGGACTCTATATAGCAGTTAGCTAAAATGTTTGATATACACACCCTAGTAGTAATAATAATATATTAACAGCGTTCTAGAGCTAATAATTATACTTAGTTATCCCAACTGGTCCCATCGCCACCAGAACTATTTAGTTTATAAACTGTAAATCCTTTGTTGTGTAACGGCCATTACAAAGCCAACCACTCCAGACTAATAGAAGTAGAGTTTACTTTCTAAATTTAAGCAATGTTAAATATACCTATTATAACTTATAATAAATAGTTATAGTTTGTTTTTGACAAAATAGAGAACACCTCTAACTCCTGGGAATGTTTCCGTGCACGTGTTGATAGTTTTTCTTTCAAGTATCACATTGAATCGATTCTAATCCATCTGCCTCGTAATCGAGGCATACGAGGTGTGGCTATTAAATAACGAGACTTGTTACGAAAAAGTGTTTTATTATAAGAATTATTCTACATTCAAATGCTCCCCTTCAATATACTCCCCTCCCCTCGCCACACACCGTTTCATTCGTTTCTTCCATTGCTCGAGGCTGGAAGTCTGTTTTCGTAAGACCATTCAGGAGTTCCGCCGATTTTTGTTTCACCTCTTCCATCGACTCAAACCGGATTCCTTTTAAGGCAGACTTTATCTTCGGAAACAAGTAAAAGTCGCAGGGTGTCAAGTCGGGTGAGTAAGACGCGTGTTAGAGTACTGAAGTGCCTTAAGCGGCCAAATAACGCTTCACGCTTTATCCTGGTGCAAGATCCACGACTTGTTTTTCCACAATATCGACCGTTTCTTACGAACTCATTCGCGCAATGTTGCCAAAACTGTCAAATAGTAATGTTGGTTCACAGTTTGACCCTCTGGAACCCATTCAGTCATCACGATGCCGTTGATATCGAAGAAAACGGTTTTGAATTTGGATTACGACTGAATTGGATTCCGGTGCACTCTCGACCTTCAGAAAATAATTTATGCCACTCAAAAACACGCGCCCGAGATAGGAAATCCTCACTATAGGCCTCTTTTAACAACTTATAGCACTCAGTTGGAGTTTTTTTTAGTTTAACGAGAAAATTTTATGTTTATCCGTTGCTCATGTTTTTCGTCACACATGCATTTCGGCACGAGAAAAAAACACGTTCGTTTCAAATCACTACTGCACAAATACTATAATAGTGACGAAAATGTGTTTTGGTACGTGCATAGATAAGATATCTGGATACCCAACGCATTACTCGTTTTTTTTACTACCCATCTAGGGCGCCCTCTAGGCGAGTAGTCTCGTTATTTAATAGTCACACCTCGTATGTTCACACTTTAACTAATACTTTTATACTTCTTTTTTTTTATGATTTCTACTATTATTATTTAAATAATATCAGTGTAAAATAATTCTTCAGTACATAAAATTAAAAATTTCGATTCAGTATAATTCAAAAGTTCAACACACGTCTTTCTCGGCAATCAAAGGATAGTTTGTCTATAAACTGTGTCATTAATAAGCAATGTTACTTTATTCAAAGGAGTAGCACATCTACGGCTGCGGCAGCATTCGCTATTGCTACGTCAGCTTCGAGTAATCCGCGGGAACTCTCTCCGTTACATGATCCCAGATGCTGTTCAGTAGAACGAAAACGAAAAGAGTCTGTTATGTCCACTGCAGCTACAATGCGGGTATTGAATGTTTTAAAACATTGGATATCCAAGCACCCACAAGTACAATTAAATAAACTAAAACCATCATTATAAGTACTAATAATGTTATGCATAAAAACTTTAGGATTTTGAAAATGAACCACGTCTAAAAAATATGACCATAGAGTTTTTGGAAGATATACTTTTCAGCCCTAATCTGTTACCAGCTGAGCACAAAATAGCTGGTCAATTATTAAGATTGCTCACGATGCAGGACGAAACAAAAAACCCGATTATTGATCTTAACGCTTTGTTGAATCCCATTCAGGTACTGTAATATTATATTAATAAATTATTTAGGTTTTTTAAAACTATTTATAAATTATATAAACTATATCGGCTTTTGTAGAATTATAACTAATTACAGAATTAACTATTAACGGAAATACTTATATATATAAATTATCTTGAAAATTATATAATCTAGTTTACTAATTAGTAAATCAGAATGCGGTTATATTTAAAATAAACTGAGAAATATTTGTATACAAAAATAAGAAAAAAAAATTAATTATACTAATTTATTTTTTATTAACATAAAAATAATTTTTTTTTTCAGATTCCTAGTGCTGAAAATACTGATACATTGTCTGCATTGGAAATCGCCGAACAGATGACTTATATGGATCATCAAATATTTATAAGAATCCAAAGCCAGTAAATACTATTCTCTTTTAATAACATTTCTTTGACCGGAAATGTGTTATTAAGTCGGTGGTGGTCAAAAATGATTAATTCATAGAGAGGAAGGGGGGATAAGGAAAAATCAAAAAGTATTTTAATGTATATAATTTTTTTTTCCTAGCTATAAAGATATATTATAAAATTTTAAGAAAAATGAAGCAATATGGAAATATATCCTCACTCTCCTTGTTTGACTATCACTGAATCAAGTTCCACATCACATTTCCAAACAATTATATAACCATTATAAATTTTAATTTATCTATTATATTTTTAAAATATTGTCCGAAACTTATATAACTATACCAGTATGAATATTTACTTAGGCACTTTACTATTTTTGGAATACTTCATAATAATTTATCATCAATCATCTACTTTTTATTAAAGTGCAAAAATAATATATAATTAAAATAATTATAAAAATAAAATGATTAAAATGAATTTTGAATAAATATAAATATGTAGTTTAAGACTTTAATTACAGTTTATAATAATATTTACAATTAGATGTTCTGTATAGTATCAGAGACGTATTCAGAAATTTAGCACCCGGATGCTAATGTTTTTCTAACCCCCTCCCCCACACCCGAAAATAATTATTAGATTTTTTCCACCTACCGAGCGCGTCTGAGCTTACTTTCCTGTGACTACCCGGTATCGTTATCCTTTTTAGAACAAACATTAGGAAAAAAAGAAAGTAGATTTCAAACTATTAATAAACTAAATAATATAAAATATATTTGGTTATTATCCACTATAATTACAAAACTCATTTATATGTCATCATACTCTAATTTTTTTGTAAAGTCTGATTCGATGTTTAATATGGCGATACTGTTTAGTAGTTCATCAGTTATCCTCGATCGCAAATAACTTTTAATTAATTTTAATGCACTAAACAATCACACTGAAGAGCAGTTTGACACGGGACAACATAGATACATTCTTAGAGCGATATTTACGTTACGGTATATGTCTTCAAATCCTTCAAATCTTGTCTATACTCTATAGATGTTACAATCTTAGAATATTCACCAATTTATATAATTTTTAATTTTTATTAACAGAAGATGGGTTATGAAAAAATTTGATGCCGCCCGAAGCGATCTCCCCCTCTAGTCCCTCCCCCCTAAATACGTTACTGATAGGTATACATTTTTTAGATTTAACAGATCATTAAAATCTTCTCTGATCTAATTAATTAAACACATTCAATTAAATATTACCTATATTTTATGAAATATATGATATTGAATAAGTACCTAACTTTTGTGGTGCTATCATTTGTATACTTTTATTTTGTTAGGGAATTTTTTGGTCGTGCTTGGATGAAAGACGATAAACATATCAAAGCACCGCACATCATTCTAATGACTAAGAGATTCAACGAGATATCACAACTGGTCGCTTCAGAAATCATGCGTAAGCCCAACATTGCTACCAGAGTAGTAACTATAGAAAAGTGGGCCGCAGTCGCCGACATATCCCGGTGCTTGCACAATTTCAACGGTGTGCTTCAAATATGCTCAGCGTTTACCAACAGTTCCGTATTCAGATTAAAGAAAACGTGGGAAAAAGTGTCAAAAGCCGTACGTAGAATATTATATTTCTCAAATGTATAATAATATCTAACCATAAAACAAAATATCATATTTTATTCTACAAAAACAATTATTTTTATTTTTGCAATATTTGAATAATATTATTACATACCAATTAATATTTCAGAATGTGTAATTAGAGTGTTTTGCAATTGTGTTTGTCTCCATTAACCCTTTCACTGCACTTTTAAATTATTGTACACTAACAAATCAAGTAATTTTAGTTTCTGAGTGAAGTAAAGGAGCTTATGGTTTTACAAAGATGTTTATTTTATATTTTCTGTGGACAACTTTTCTACCACAGGACTTGCTCCGATTTTTACGTGTAGCAACTTTTCTGAAAGGAAATCGGTATGGGAAGGTACCTTATAAAGGTCATTTTTCGATTTTCTCCGGAGTTTTCTGAGCAAATATGAAAAACTAGAAAAAACATAGAAAAACCGAGAAAAACCTAGGAAAACTGGGGAAATCGGTAAAACAAATAGTATTAAAAAAAATATATAGCGCTTATTTAATTGTTTTACTATAATACGACATATATATTGTTGGCAAAGCAACACTATTAACTAAACTCCGCTCAGAATCGTTTTTTCAATCAAAATGAATTTTGATTTGTATTGACTCTTTTATTTTTGATAGTTAATTCATCCTTGGAAGAACAATAAATTATTATTTTTATTTTTGTTGTCAGTTTATCAGATTTTATCAGATCAATGGCTTATCAATGAAATTTGTTATGTACATCAATAGCAGTGAAAGGGATTAGCATTTTTCCTAATTTGGATTTTTGAATTTTATACTTTATTTAAATTTATAAATATTACAACAAGTTTACCATTGTGATACAATATTTATCTTTATTTATATAATATTTATATTTATGATATTTGAAAATATAATATTAATAATAGACAAACAAAATATTATCCGGGACAAACACGATGAAAAATTCTATAATAACTTTAATAGAACAATAAAACTTATTTGATATTTGTCCTACTTCACACTACCTATTTTCATGTAGACGAAAATATCAGTTCAAAAACTTCAGGTAATCGTCTCATCCGATGGAAGGTTTCGAAATCTTCGTGAAGCTCTACACCGATGCGACCCGCCTTGCATTCCGTATTTAGGAATGTATCTAAGTGATTTATCGTTTTTAGAAGAAGGAACACCAAGCTTAGCAGACGATGGTCTACTCAATTTTTCTAAATTACGTATGGTATGTGTATAATCACAACATTAAGTTATTTTTCAATAAAATATTATGTTACACAATTTTAAAAAGTCGATATCATATTATACTTTGTACCATGGTTGTAGCACTTAAATAGTTGAGTATTTACAAAGTAAGATGAAGTAGGATGAACCTAATTTCAAATTTTCGAATATTTTTACTAAACTAGAAAAATCCTACTACCATAATAACAAATAAAACTAAAAATAAAAAGACTCAAAAATTTCGAATGAGAATAAATGGCTCAAAAATCGTTAGAATGTTTTTAAAATTATCACTTCTAGAAAGGGCTAGTATAAGTTTGGCGAAAATTGCAGGCCTCTAAAATTATTCTTAAGTTTTAATTGAATCACCTATAACAAAAAAAAAAAAACAGAAATCATTGTTGTTTAAATTTCACGTTTTTTACGGTTGAGAATGACTTTGGAGGTTAGTAATAAGTTGCCTATACCAATTAATTTCATCAAAATCAGTTCAGTCGTTAAACTCTGAAAACTTAACATACATTACATATAGAGTTATTCTCACATATATAATATTAGTAATACTAATATAATTATTAATTACTACCCTCTTTCCATATAACATAATACATTTTTGAAAAACAGATTCAAAAAGTATATTTTAGATCCCCCCCCCCAAAAAAAAGTTAGTTGATTTTACTAGGTTAGGTATATCATAGAAACTCCATAATTGATCTAAATAATGTACATTAATTATTTGTATATTTGTCTCTTGTAAATATGTATAAAAACAAAATTAGGTCATAAATTATTGTACATTTTTAGATCGCGCACGTAGTACAAGAAATCCGTCGATTTCAACAGACACCATACAAAATCGATTACCAAGCTAGGGTAGCCAACTATCTATTGGACACGTCGTTTCTGATGAACGAGGACGAATTGTATACCAAATCATTGGAGATCGAACCACGACCGTCCCGGTTAAGCATCACGAATCTGTCGAATTCACCACATCAGGGCAGCAGTGGTGGTAGCCAATGACGGCGGTTCAGTGCCAAGGGAAATCTGTCATCCGCGTGCTTTAAGTGAATACGACTTATTTTGCGCGACGAAGAATGCTGGTGGCGGCAGTGGCACGATATTATATTACTAACCAATATTAGGATAATTTCAATTTTACTTTGTGTCCCAATATCATATGACAACCTTTTAACGACCATTTCGATTTTTTAATTCGATATGACTGCCGATATCACCTCGCCGCCACATTTACCGCCGTCTCCTGTTAGGTATTTCGATCACTTCACGCACGACTTCACGATAATACGAGTATATAATATCCATTGTATTAGAGATTTCCGCTTGGCCTCACTGCCATAATACTGTGCCTTCGCTACATAAAAGGTTTTTTCAATAACCATATTACATAATAATTTATAATCGGTATTGTTGTTTAGTATTTTATATATGCATTTTATTCTAATGTAAATTTTACTCAAATTTTTCGTAATACCGTCTTCCAGTTATGTTGCATGACGATACAAAGTACTTTGTGTCGTTTTCCTCGATATTTTGATTCGCAAAACACAAATGTGATTTAGATCACAAATCCCTCATTTAATCTATGAAACCGATTTCCAAGTCACCGTACCAAGTATAAGATGCTTCCGCTGACTACTTTTGTTGATTAAAAGTGTTTCATTATTAGGAACTTCAGAATATATTTTTAACTATAGTATACGTTATAGACGAATATTTAAATATGGACGTATGAAGTACAAGTACTGTTTCGTTAAATTTTGATCAAAGGTGAGAAATATTTTATTTGTAGTACAAAACATGATGTATAAAATAATACTCATTCTACAACACACTCATCGTATCCTCAGAGGCATACGCAGGGAGAGCGTGTAAGAGGTTATAAACTCCCATAGGCTTGAAAATACAATAACGATGTATATTTATTTAGTAAATTTATCTTAGAAATTATATATTTTAGCCAAATTACAAAGAAAAAAGCTTGATTTATTGGATTTTAAAAAATGAATTAGTTTAGATTCGGCTTTTAGATTTTCATTGTCATGTTAAGTATAACAGGAAATTATATGGTTTTTTTCGTGAATCATACTTAATATTTACTACATATATCATTAAGA
The DNA here is from genome assembly GCA_902439185.1 of Cinara cedri. Taxonomy (NCBI): domain Eukaryota; kingdom Metazoa; phylum Arthropoda; class Insecta; order Hemiptera; family Aphididae; genus Cinara; species Cinara cedri. The sequence continues at coordinate 21,188 of CABPRJ010000525.1, read as the reverse complement.
ATTCCAAGGCTCGTCACTGTCCAGAATTCGACTTGAAATTATAATACAACACAAAAAACAATACTCAAAAATACAATTATATTATAATATACATGGTTTGAGGCTAGTACCAACTATTTTATTATTTTCAACAGTGAAGTACTGAAAGAGATGATATGGGTGAACATCACCTCCCCCCCCCAAAAAAAAAAAGTCTAGACCTAAGATATTTTTCTCTTTTTTGCAATAATTTATCACAAAAAATTTAAAATGTGAAATATTTAAAATATCAATGAAACCTCTAAATACTAGACAATTTTGATCACTAAAATTTTGTCCGCTATTATTCAAAGGTATCCGTTATTCAGAGGGAGAAAGTGTCCGTTCTTTAGTGTTCCGCATTTAGAAACTTGCCTATAGGTAAGTAGTGAAAATATCCCTAGTCCCAAAAAAACGTCCGTTGTTTGGATGTCCGCTATTTAAAGATATCTATTAAGGGAACCGTATCAATGTTAGCTCGGTAATTAATTCGTTTAAATATAATTAATATAAGTTTATTGTATATTATTTATGATTTTATCTTGATATTTTAACCAAAAATTCATATCACCCAAAAAGATCCTAATTACGCCACTGATTTATAATATATTTGTTACCTACTTGTTTCTGAATATTTGAGGATAAGGGGATGTAAACTATGTATGTACTTTGACCGAGAAACGGAGTTATCTCGTCTCCCAGTTTTACATTTTACAATAGTTATTAACATTCCGAAGCAGTGAAGTATACCCCGTGTACCTAATTTATATTCATTCGTCTCTCTCTCCGCTAATGATAATTGTTAACATTCAATTTTAAATGATATCTGTAGATATTTGGAATTGAAACAGATTAAAAACATCTGAAATCACAAGAATAACATTTTGCATACGGTGACTTGGAAAAATAATACTAATCATAATAATATATTGCACATTATAAACATATTATCAGTAAGAAATTTAAAATTCTGGTCTTCAGGTTAATCCTGGTTCTTGGTTTGTAATCTCGCCTCTTATTTTTTATAAATCGAATATTGTTTTGAGTAATTGTCGTTAATAATAATTTGCCATTGTATTGATAATTGTATTGTAGGAAGTTTTTTTTTTTAACTTCCATTTTTTTTTCTTCTGTGTCTTCTGACTAATAGATATATACGTATTATGGTATGTCGTTGTTTTATACTTAACCGTTTAAAATACTATTATAAAACATGGTGTTAAACAGTATAATTTAAGCTTAAATAAAATATTAATATTTGTCTGAAGCACTGAATATTGTTCAATATAATATAATTCAATAAAACACTTTGCAAACAAAACACCGGTTCAAGTGATAATGAATTGCATAACGTTCTAAACTAAGATACGTCCAAACAGTAAGATTCTTACGTGTTTAAGGGACAAAGAAAGAGCTAGACTTTAGCTTTAGGGTGTGTACCTAATAGTCCTATCTATAAATTAGAATGTAGGAGATTCGTTTTAAATATTATTTGATTGTTGGGATAAATAAATAGTGATTGTAATACTTGAAAAATGTTTTTTTCTTTTTTATTTTAGTTCATTATTTTTACGAAATGTCAATATGCGTAATAACTGTAAGTAATTATTTTTTTTTTTTTTAATTCGGGTAAATATTAATTTAAATACATAATATTATAAATGAAAAATTAATTTTCTTCAATTTGAACAGTATATATTTAGAGTGTGTTAAAGCATTCGGATTCGGAAAAAAAATCAAATGAAAAAAGCAACATAAAAAAGCAATATTTTAATTTTAAATATTATAATATAAAAAGTAATATTATTGGTTAGTACTACATAATATTATATAGTACCATATAATAGGTACCTACACTATATTTCAATACCAATGACTATATTATATATTTAATGATAATATTTGAAATGTTTTCACAAAAATAATTATTGGAGCAAGTTATTGAAATCTGCAATCGAGAATCGAAAGTAAAAAAAAAAGACTACTATTGTAATGTAATTACAAAATGAATAAAAAAACATTAAAATAAACATATGGTTATAACATAATTTAATGGAAAAAAAATAATCTAAATATGTTTGTCCCAAAATAAGAACAGTTGGAAAAAAGAAATTTGAATTTATACGAGTATGATTTATAATTTATAGTTATTTATTTTAAAAACCAATATGTACATTCAGTATTGTATAATAATCTCACTAATAATTTTGCTTTGGAAATATTCAAATATATACAATTAATTTGACATTGAGGGTTTTTATTTGTTACTTGTGTAAATACCTAGTTTTCTTAAATAAAAAATGTATAGTGCGAGTTGATCAAGTCAATTTAAATTGGAAACTATTCTTACTTCTTAGAATTTACATGTTTAAAACCTTAATAAATTAAATTTATTTCCTTGTTAAAAACAAAAGAATTACAATATTTTCGTTCTTATTACTAAAAATAATGAATTAATTCACGTTCCTATTCCTTTAAAAAATAATGGAATTAATTACTTCATTCGTTTCTCTAAAAAATATTCCAGGAATTGTTCCTTTAGAAACGCGTTCCTTAACAACACTGGGTACATTGTATTATTATTGGTATATTATAGAATAAGTCATATGAAATAATAGTACATTACATCATGCATAGATACAATAACATATTAATATAAAATTTAAAAAAAAAAAAATTCTAAATTTAAAAAGAAAATAAATGATATACACGTATGACACATATATTATACATAGAGTAAAAAAAATATGTAGGTACCTATAAAAAAATGTATTTATTTAAAACTTATATTATATGCTACAGCGCTTAAAAAATTTGTATTCGATTTCGATAACTTACATCAATAATTACTTTTGTAAAAAATTTTAAAATATTATCATTGAATATATTATAAAAATATAGTTATTAATAATATTAAAATATTTTGTAGGTACTATGGTACTATATAGATGGTGTATGGTACTATATAATATGTAGTATTAACCAATAATATTACTTTTCATATTATGTGTAAAATAAATATTTTGCTTTTTTCAATACTTTTTTTTTCCTAAACTCGGCATACCCCGTAGCTCCACCTAGATTATAAACTATTATTTATATAATTCAGATTATTTAATTTTCAAATTCAAATTATCTCCCTCCTGAAAAAATTCTATATCTGTCACTTTTGTAAATTGTTATCAAAATAAATGTCTACTTTATACACTTATACGCAAATAATTTAATAAGTAGTTACTTCGTTATTTTTCTTTTTTGAGAAACGTCACTAGGTATATTATTAGAATACCCAGAATCTATTGTTCGAATTTTCGAATCAACGTACGCATTGTATTTCGTGACTCATGTATCTACCTATTAAAATGTATAGGTTTGAATAATGCATATACAAATTAGATATATCTATACTTTAGAATCAATTTTGATAATGTGACGAAAACTAAAATATTCATATTTTTTTAAGCAATTATAATGTTTATTAACAAATATCTAATTTTTAATCTCTTTCCTGATTGACACATTATTCTTGTGAATTATACATGATACTTTTTCTGTGTGATACGAGTTTTTATAATAATATTAAATTTACTCTTCATTTTCTATGATATATTTATCATTTATTTATGATTATTGATTATAATATAATATATGGCTATATCATTAATATAACAATAATTATTAGGTATATTATAATATTATGACGTATAGTTGGTGTTTATTATATACCGTGTTTAAAATTTGATTTATTGTAAATTAATTATTTGTTTATTTGTCGATGTTGTCATTTTTTTTTAAATTCTTTTAATATTTATTTTCTATATTATAGATTTAATTAATAATAACTTATCAACGCGCACTTTTAAATAAGACAAATGCAAGATCACAATATAAATGAATAAATATTTATTTTTCAAATAAACGACAATCACCTATAATAGATAAACTGACGTACTGTACTTTATACAAATATATGTAAGTACTTACCTACTTAATTAGATAATGCGGTTTCATAAAAAATAATAACAATATTAATAATGAATAACCATATAAATTAATGTTACCTATATTATATTATTATTATTATGTTTCAAGTAAAAATTTCGAATTGTCTTACACTAACATATCGTCGGTGGAGTTTGATCTCTGTTCTATATAATAATGATTAAATTTAATGTACTATATTTATTGTATTATTATTACATATTATATTTCATAATAATATTATTACGGTTTTAGATTTAAACCACACGAAACCATCAGATGCTTAAAAAAATGTGGATGCATAGATGATGTTTTTGAGCTCATTTTTAATTCTAAACATTTTGTTTATACGCTGTATAATTGAATAAGTACTTATATACAAGTTGAGTTTTTTTCTTTCTCAAATTTAAAGTTGTTGTTTTTCTGTATTTTTTTCTTATTATAAGACTCGGTGTGTGTATAGTATGCACATCTATCCGCCTTTTTTTAATTGTCGTTTATTCGGTTTTCAAATAATAATATGTGCCAAAGTGTATTTACGTAACGTAAATTTTTTTCCATGTTGTGATTTTTGACAGCTCCTATGTATTCTATACAAATTATTATTATATAAATTATACTTAAGTAAAAACGGTTATTTCGCGTGAGCTATTCAACAGGTCAATATTATATATATAATATAATATTATAATTTTCAGACATTAGTATCGTGAAATAGGAGAAATAATATAATATAATATTAACTTGTTGTATTATGTTCTAACGTATTTTTCGTTATCTTTACTGTTTAAAATGATTTAATGCACTTACTTTTTTTATTTATTTTTATTCTTTAATTATTATCTTAGTATATATTATAATAATATTATATCCTGTTGTTAATTATATTATATAATTGTTGTATCAATTTCTTCGTATATATGTTACGATAAAAGAGTTTATGTCATTGTTTAATAAGATATTTTCGTTGTTATTAAATTTAATGTTCTATAAGTTTAAACGTGTTTTTCATCTACATACTCTTAAATTATTACAAGAGCATGGATTTGTATGCACTAAAAAGTATCGAAATATGCCATATAATATGCAGTAAAAATCATGAAAATATTTAACAAATATGCAAGACATTTTGTTTTTATTTATTCAAAATTCATAAATTAAACAAGTTATAGTCACTAATTACTTAAATACTTAATGAAAAAAAAAATTTAGGGAAATTTCTGAATAAATTTTATAATTTTATTTATTATTAAAATTAATAATTATATGCATTTCCAGTTTTTCTTCAGTGAATCTGTGATGTTTATCGGTTAACATATTTTTAAAGATTGAGAACGATCGTTTAACGTCAACCTAAATTGTTACGGAATATTTAAAGCAACTAAATACCTATTGTCGGATCTTGATAAACATTTTCGAGTTGAACGTTTTTCCTAATAATACTGCATTAATTTGTCACAGAATTTCCAGACCTTTATTTTTATTGGAAAGCTCGTTTAATTTTGTTTTAAGTTCCCCTTTCGATCCAGTAATAGAATGAATTTTTCTATCGTTTCATCAATTATTGAAAAGCTTTCATGTAATATCATGAAACTGTTTGTTTATCAACTTGTGTAAGGGTATATCAGAAGAGACCCGAGCAAAACATAAATCTTCAAAAAATGTTATTATAGTAGAAGTTGGTCTAGAACAAGTTGCAGGTAATTGTTTTTTTGATAATTTATTTTCAAGCACAGACAAATAGGGAGCTAAAATAGATTTATTAGAAAATTAAAAAAAATATTTCTATTTTTAATAGTACATGTTTATATTTGTTCATCTAACTGAGACTTTCTCTCACAAACAATAGATTTTCCACAAGGATTGCAAAATACTATTTTTCCATTAATAGTGAAAACCTCAGTGTCTTTGTTTGCTGAGGAAATCCATTCTCGAATTTTATTACAAATCAAACTACTTATTTTCAGCATATTCACGATTTACGGACTGAATGACAAACGACGTAACTGAGTGGTATGTCGATAACTGACTGACACAGTAAGAGCAATCAAGATTATAGATGGATACAGAAATTTACATCATAATCAATTATTTATCATATTTTTTTTTTAGTTTTTATTTAATGCCAACAAAATTATATTTAATATTTTTACTTGACAAAATAACAATTTATACATTTTTTTGAAATTTTCGTTTTAATATGCAATCCATTTCAAATTTTGTAAAAATATGCAATAACCATTAAATATGCGGAAATATGCAAAAAAAAAAAATTCACCTATAAATTCAAATTATTATGATTCGTGAAGATAACTAACAAAACTCCAAAAAATTGAAAAGGAAAAAAATATGCGATTGCATAGAAATCCACTCTCTAATTTTTACTTATGCGTAAAACAGACATTTCAACAGTTTACAGGGTTCACTGTTTAAAAATATCTCTAAAATAATTAAGAAGGTCGTCATAAAGCATAAGGTATAAATCACTGAAGTTTTTTGAATGGTTTATTTAAGTGACCTAACTAAGATTGATTGAAAGACAATTGGACACGAACAAACTTATTTTTAGTTTCTAAAATGATTCTTAACCTGACGATAATATTTACCAAATTTAAAATTAAATTTATTTAAAAAAATAACGTCATTTCATAAATTGTTTTGTCTACTTGTAGTAAATTGATAAAAAAAAAAAAAGATGGATACTTCGCACGTGGGTACAACCACTATTGAAGGTTGTAAGTTAGGAACTTAGAATACAGAAGGGAATTTAATGTATATCATCTGAAAGCAACGATAAACCAATGCTAACAAAAGAAAGATTCTGAACAGAGTTTAGTTGATAGTGTTGCTTTGTCAATAGTGTATATATGTCATATTATGGTCAGATAATTAAATAAGCATTATATATTTTATTTAATAATATTTGTTTTATACTGTACCGTTTTTCCGTTTTTCCCATGCATTGGGAAAACTCATGAGAAAATCAAAAAAATGACCTCTCCTTAAATTACTTCGCTAGTCAGATTTAATTTTAGAACAAGTGCTATCATTGTAAATCGGAGCAAAATTGCTAGTAGAAAAGTTGTTCACTTGAAAAAAGAAGGCAATAATATTTTTTAACTAATAACTACATTTCTTACATTTTCCGATTTTTCTCCCTTTTTTCCCGGTTTTTAACATTTGTTAAGAAAACTTTTTCATACACTAAATGTTTACAATTAAATTAATTTTCCTTTAAAAATATTTACAATTACATATTATTTAAATAATTACACTTGTAAACCATTTTTCTATTTCAATGTATGGAAATGGTATTTATTATAGCTTTTATTTCTTTTTAAGATTTTTAATTTAATTTTTTGGTTTTGTGTTTTTTTGGTTTATGGTTCATTAACTTTTTCAAATCTGAAACTAATTCAAATCATTCCACACAATTATTTGCACAGATCTTGGAAAAGTTTCAACTGACTCAGAAACTTTAGAAATTGGAGACTGTAAATGCTTACCCCATGATTCCCCTATGTTAAAAGAAAAATTAAATAATTAAAAATCTCTATGATAAAAATATTCTTGTGGTAGATGGAATAAATTTGCAAAAGAAATTTTTGATGCTATTAGATCGCTAAAACCTTAAAGATTTTGGAACTAATTAATAATTAATTTAAGGATTATGTAGAACAAGAATTACAAAAATTTGATGTTATCACAGATTTATTAACAATTCCTATCTATGCCAAATAAGTATTACATAATATGGTAAGTTTTAATATGCTTATTAATTACATTTTATATTAATGTGTTTTTTTAACCTGTGCTAATCAATCATCAACTATATGATTGTATAATAAATAAATATAAAATAAAAAATGTATACATAAAAATAAAAATTAATAAATTAATAAATGTATTGCTTGGAGTATTATGATAAGTGTATTTATAAACGTAAAAACTTGAAACTTGTCAATAATACGTATATTGCAAAAAAAATGTAGTGCACTTCAAATTATGTATTTCCGAATCACGCTCGGATTCTTCTTTCGTCGAGCAATGGTTTATCTATAATCAATACTAAAATAAAATTTATTGTTTATTATGGAAACTGTAAGATTTTTAAAATTTAATTTTTTTTTTTATTTGTATTTCGAGTGTAAATTTAATGTTTTTATTTATTTTGTTCAAGTAGTTAACTAAATTGTCTACTTGTCTATTTCAACTTCTAAATCAAATATAAAATGTCATTAACATATCTATAATATGCTTTTATATATGGACTGTACATTTTATTGTTAATAATATTATTGGTTTCATATTTTGCATGCAAATTGTCCATTTTAAATAATCTCTTCTATTAAAATAAATTATTTCTATATAAAACGACCTATTTGTATAACTTTTTTTTTTATATTCCTTCATTTCAGTCGCGTTTTATACTTTGACTGTGATACACCTGATGATGAATTTTTAATTCGAAACCAGTCGTACAATACACTTATCATAATATTCCAGGCGACGCATTTATTAATTCATTTTTTTTTTTTTTATATATACACAATTTTTTTTATTCATATAATTATTTACTATATTTATTTACCAGTATTCACTATTTTAATAATTTTGTTTTTACTTTATTATTTTACTATATATGATTGTCTTGAGAAACTCTCCAAAACATTGAAAAACATTCATCCAAAACCTAGTTCGGGGATTAACAAATAAGTTACTTCGTGCACAGTGTCGGCCTGGTACTTAAAAAGCCTCGGATGCATTTATTCAGAAGAGCCCCCAAAAATGTTATTTCATAAAATGGTAAAACGTGTTTATAAGTATTAGTGCAAAATATTATTTATTTTTAAAAATACCTTATTTCAACAATGTGTAATTTAACACATATTTAAGTTAATTACATAGTTATAGTAATTATTTATAATTCTAAAAATTATATAAATAATATAAATAATACCTTATTATAATATTATAAAATTTAATATTTTTTAATGCGATTCAAATCATATAATTGATTTTCTTTATATCAATAATTTTTTAGTTCACTAGATGAGTTTGTAATTGTATCAATTAATTTGTCTAAGTCAGTCAAAATATAATTTTTGATGTACATTAGCATTAACGGATTAAGATGTTCTTTGTGTAAAAATGACCGAAGTTTATTTTTAATTATTTTCAGTTTCGAAAATATTCTTTCACGGGTAGTCTGTGTTGATGGTAATAGCAACATAAATTTATATAATGTGAACAACCATAATATTAAACTACAAAATATATATGAAAGATTAGAACAGAATATTGGGTATGAAATAAAAGAATTTCTCAAGGCTATTGCTTCAAATTTAAAATGTTAATAATATCCCTATAACAGTAAATTTTTTATCAACATTTAATTTTATAACAAATTTTAATTTCTCTATGATTTTTTTTATAAAATAATTTTATGATATTTTATACTTTTATAACATATAATTTTTATGACAAATACTTTTTGTAACACATACATTTTATAAGACTTAAATTTATGATATTCGACCTAATGGCACATGACTTTCTAATATTTTACATAGATTCATTAATTTATTCTGCTCTTTTTATTTGTAGTTGTATGAAAATTTCTTCAATTGAAATGGTGCTGTTAAAAATGTACACAAATCTTAAAACCTAGGACATATGCTCTTTGTGAGACACATCAGGTGTACAATCAAACATAACTGAATAATATTTTGATTCTTTAACACGATTCAATACTGATTCCCTAGTTGATTTTTCAAAAAGTGAAATAATTTCTTTTTGAATTTGCGGAAAAAAATAGCTGATAACATTATTTTTAGCATTTACTCCTTCAATATGCTTTACCAAAATTAGATTATAATGACTTAAAAATTCAAGTGTACTCAAAAATATACCACAATTAGGTTTCCCAATTTTTTTATCAGTACCTCTAAGGATGAGATTATTTTTTGCACAAAATAATATAACGTCAAATAAAATGTTTAAAATAGCTTTCCACTTTTCTTTTTCAGATTTTATTGCATTCTGTAAAGTGTAACATCCAACATTTTGGATTTCCAATATTCCATAATTTCGTTAAATAGTCCTGTCTTTTTTCAAGTATTGATGCTAAATTCTTCAAAGATTTTTTGCATATATGACAGTTATTTTCTATTTCATAATCAGTTTCTTGTTCATTAGTTATTATCACAGGTTTTTTTTACATATAAATAATTTTTTCCATTATACGAACCTATTTTTTTTTTTTTTTGTTATAAAAAACTTTTGCTGCATCTTCACCTGAATATGTTACTAGATTACTGCTACTACTATTAGTATATTTAACATTAAAACAAAAACTGCAAATGGTTTTGATAAGTTTTTGTGTAAGAAGTGCCATCACAAGGTTGACATGTATCAATTTTAAGCAACATACTTTAAAAATCTGTGTAAATAGCGAAAGGAATTTTATAAGATTGATTATATTTTTTAAATTGAAGAATACGTTCAGAATATTTTGATAATATTTTTTTTAGCGCATTTATTATTTTTATAATAGCCTTCATTATCTGTTAGACTTTTTTCACTATAAAAGTGAGACAAACACATGTTACGTAAATATTTTGAAGTCCCATGATTTGTTTTTTATGAACCAACTAATTTTGATTAATTTTTAATCAATCAATAATGTTCTTTATTTTTTTCTGAAATATAAAATAAGTAATTTGTCTTTCTTTTTGAATATCACATATTTGTAGGGGTAATATATTTTTATGATCATAAGTATACACATTAATAGACATATTTACCCTTTTTTCAAATTTAGGAATATCTTTTAATTTAACAGAAAATTTAATTTTTAAACTTTTAAATACTTCATAAAATTTATTTTCCTATTCTTTATATTTACTAATTCATTTTGTATATTTTCCCATTGAATGTAAAACAGCAAGAATTGACCAAAGAAAACATTTATTATCTTTATTTTCAATATTAATAATAGCATTTTTCTAGATATCCATATATATATATATATACCAGATATCTGGTATATTAATATATGATACTCCTCTAAGTGGATTATATTTATACATATTTATAACTTTGTTGAATATTCATTTAGAAACTTTGGGTATAAATGCATCTTCTCGAGATTGAATTGTTTTTTTCACAATGTTATAAAAAACATTGAAATCAGTAGAATGAAGGAAACGTTTACTTTCTATTTTAAAACCTGTAGGTAATTCCTCGTCTGATGGATTTTTCTTGATGTATTTACAATTTACAGTAATACTTATTTTAAAATTATATATCTCTTTTAAATATTCTAACATTTTTTTCTCAATGAATTTTTTTGAATAATTTAAAAATCATTTGATATCTTTAAATTGACGCATATTTTCAACAATAAATGATAATATTCTCCTTTTAAAAGCCAACCAATTTTCAGTAGTAATATAAATTTTTAAATCAGAAGGTCTATCTCTCTTAAATAAACTAAGGGCTATCCCTCTCAAATAACTTATGATTAATAAACTAATGCATCTTAGTAAATACCTTGTGTGGAGGAATTCTATCTTTATAATATCTTCTATTAAGAACAATTATTCTAGTTGGTTTTTTCTTAATAATATCTTTAGAAAATTTGCAGAACACTCTATGATGTTTTACTGTTCTCTCTTTTCTAGGTTTTGGTATTCTATTTACAATTCTCTGTATAGTTTTCTTTATGAAATCTAGGTTCAATAGTCCCATTCGGATCATTTCTTTGATGTCTTGCTGATCTCATGCTGATCTTAAATGTCTAGACCAATTTTTATATGTAGTTGCTATATTAAATATGTTGCACAACTTTCTTAAAGTTGCTACAAGATTATTATTTTCTTCCATTTTATTATGTCATAATTTTTTTTTTTTAAATTTTAATATTTCATTTCGATTTCTTTTTTATCAAATTCATTTTAAACAAGACGAATTCTGTTTAAAATATTTTTCATGTAAAATATAGATAAATTATCAAAACAACCTCTAGGCTTATATACAAATTACAAATTTCAATTTTCATTCGGTAAATGGGTTTAAATTTTCACTTTCTCTTTTTACAGAAAATTATTTATATAAATGAATATAAACCTGATTCATTGATATAAATGGTTTTCAAATTGTTTTTATTTGGAATTTTTATGTGTCCCATCTCGAAGACGGGGTTTTAAAAATATTTTCAAAATATACTTTATCTTCTTCGTATACATTTCATACATTGTTTTTAAAAAATTTTAATATTTCATTTCAATTTCTTTTTTTTTCTCGCATCAACATTTTGTTTTTTGCAATTTCTCATTATAGAAAATTCCCTCAATAGTTTCTTTATTTAAGTCTTTAATTTTATAAGTAATTGAATTTGTGTTCAATATTTCTGTAACAATAAATATTTCTCATCTCCAATTAGAACTAAATTTATTATTAAACATTTTCTTCAACTTCTTTGTTCTAACTTAATCGAAAACCTAAAATTTAATTTTTGATTTAGATATTTTATTAGAGAATAATTTAATTAAAACTTTTACTTCATTAGATTTGTTTACCTTAAACGGTATTCCAATTATTCAACGAATATCCTTGAAATTATATTCATTCAATAAAGCTTGTAAAATATCAATTTTTCATTTTTATGAACGTCAAACAGTATTTTCATTTTAGCATTTAAAGTTCTATTGAACCATTCAATAATTGCAGATTTCTCTTCTATGTATAATATAATTTTATATTGTATTTCTTTAACATTTCCTCAAACTATTTATTTACAAACTCTGTTCCTTTATCAGTGTGAAGTAATGTTGGAGAATTATGTTTCTGTGGTTTAGCTCTTTTTATTATTTCTTCAAATGATTTTGTAACATTTTTTTCATCTTTCTTTTTAACATGTTTAACAGGCTAATTTTGAAAAAGTATAACATTCAACATGTATAAATGACCTAAATTTTCGCCGTTGTAATTTCTCATTATAACTAAATCAACAACTCATAAATCATCAATGCCATGGTTTTTTTTGTTCCTTTTTAGAAATCGAGATCTTACTAGTTTATGAACCTTTTGCAATATTTAGTTTATCTTGTTCTAATATTTTTTCAAATTTTATTTTATTCTCTGTTTCTTTTCTTAGATGGTTTTAATAATTTTTATTTTATTTGTTTTACATTTTAAACATTATGTTGAAATTCTTCAAAGCGTGTTTGTTGTTTGAACCTTGATTGATTTAAAATGTTTAGTTTTTTTTTTACATTTGTGAAAGTATATTGATTTTAAAAATTCTTTGTCTATATTTATTAACATAATAAATTCATTTTTATAGTTTTAGATGTTTTTCTAATTGTATTATGAATAATATCATATATAAATTCAGAAGTTGAAACTAAACAAATATAACAAATTGTACCATTTGGTACATTCTCATTAAATTCTACGTTCAAAATTATATTATTTCTATTTCCACTAAAATTATCTTGTTGTCTCTTAAGAATTAATACATACATTGGTCTTGCTCTTTTAAATTCATTAGGTGTAAGATACAGCAGAGGAAGTTCTTGATGTATCTTATGGAAAGTATTCTTATACGACATATACCTATAATAGTCAATTGAACATTTCTCATTTTTCCATTCTAAATTTAATGATTTATGTAAATATCTCTGTCCATGAATTTCTAACTAAATATTTTTTACATTACAATGATCAAATACAAAAGCTTTTCTTAATTGTGTTTCTAATCAGTTTGTTTGGAAAGATACAATAGCAAATATAGAATTATTAATATTTCTATATGTACTAACAACGTTTCTCTTCAATGTTTTACCACTTAAGTTTGTTTTATCCATACATTGCCAAGATTTATAATTTAACCTGTAATTGTTTTCTTAAGAAAATTATGTGAATTATTTTAATAATTCATTTATTAATTCTATTTTATACATTTCTTTATATTCCATTGATGAAATTGTAATCTTAAAATATCTCAATAATAATTTTTCCAGCAGTAGGTGCTGCAGCAATGAAAGAAACCCAGCTATACAATGCATCATCTTTAGCTCTCTTAAAATGTATTTTAATTCCTCTTTTGAAAATTGGATATTGAATATCTTCAAAGAAACCTTAACATAGATTAGATAAATTCTCAAAAGCTTTGAATCTACCTACACCTATAAATTTTGATTGAAATCCTGAATTAATTGTTGGACCATTTTGATCTAAAGAAAAACTAACAAATTCTTTGGTTATACTTGTTCTACCAACATTTTTAATTTGATCTATTATAAATCCATTTTATATTACTTCAATTTGAAAGAATAAAAACTCAAAAAATTATAATCTAATTACATATTACTGTTAGCTTCGTAGTCAGTATTGTTATTTTTTTAAGTACTTTTCACTAATATTATATGTTGTACGTTTAATATTGAGAAAACTATCAGAACCTTATATTTCGAAAGTTATAACACTTCCAATTCAATTAAAATTTGTTTCTGAAGTTAGTTTATATGTTTTATATTGTGATCGTGTAATATGATCATCACATTTTTTAAAAATGTTCTCCATTTATTATGGAAAAGATAAAAATGTTTTTATAATAAAGGAATATGAATAGTTTTTTTAATAATAAAGAAAAGTATGTAGATTATCATCCTTATCCTTGGGATAAGAGTTTACCTGATGATTTTACAAAAAAAATATTTTATTTTAAAGATCCAATACATTATTTTAATTCTACCTTTAAGGTTTTAAGTGAATATATCCATGAAAACATTCAGTATGTACTAGAAAAATATTAAAAGTTTTATTTATTAAAAATAAAGAACATTAATGTACATTTAAGTGTACTAGATAGACAAGTCAATGAAATTTTTAAAGAATGGTCTGTTGATACCTCTAAACAACACCTAGAAATTGTTATAACCTAGGATAAATTTTTTAGTTAGAAACCCGAATAAAAAAAAATATACTAATTTAGGTATTTTTTTTATCATTTTTAATAAAATCTAAACATAAATATCCATAAATAGGTGGATCATTTTAGTCTTGAAATCTTCTAGATGTTATTTTAAGATTATTTTCTTTTAAATATTTCAGTAATTCTTTTGGAGGATTAGCATTACCATAAGAATCAAAATAAATTTTTAAACTTTCATGTTTTATCCATGCAACCCAATGCGATCCTTCTTGATCAGAATTATTTAAATTAATTAATCCACATTCATTTGTTGTAGGTAATTCTTCTCTCATAAAACATCCTCTACATTTTTTTTTTTTACCAACTTTTATGATATCAAAATTAGTTAACAAAGTAATTTTTTTAACACAGGAGAACTGCAATATCTTTCCTTTTTTTAAATTCCAGATCCAATTTTTAAAGTTTTAACATTATTAACAATTTTTTCCATTTCCTTATTATGTCATTCTTGTTCTTTTTCCACTGCTCTCTTATGTTTTCCTTCTATAATAGTATTTGCAATTGCACTTATTCCTCCAGCCAATGCACTTACAGTTTCTATTTCAACGAAAAGAAGTGGAAGAAATCCCCCATGTTTAATTTGTTCAAATTTCAGTTCTAACTTCGATTTTCTCTTTTCTTTCTTAGATTTGTTTAATTTATTTATTTATGTTTTGGTTAAATTAAACTTTTGATTTCCTGTTCCAATTTGATTGTTTGCAAACTGTATTGTTACACCTTTTTTTTTTATTATGTGCAGATTTAATTTTTTTCAATTGTGCATCGTTTAAATTAAGATTCATTTATTATACAAAATATTAATATTTTTATTTAAATGAGACCCATTCCTAATTTTCTTTTTACTCTCATTGTATTACTAGTTGCAAAGCTGCTGTTTTTTCACCTAAAGATATTTCAGGATTTTTGTATATATCTTTTGAAATATTTTCTAAAATTAAACCAGCTTTATGTCTAGATTTGGTATCTGTGTGTTTTTCATAGTAAAAATCATGTTCCATCGCAGCTTCATCTAGTTTGTTTATTGGTTTCTTAGATTTTGTAAACGGTCCGAGATAATTATAACCAGGCCAGTGAATTTCAAGCATATATTTACTATTCAAGAAATTATTAACTAGTCCAGATCCAGTGATCACTTTCTTTGATGAATTTGCAATAAAAGAAATGAGATACAGTAAAACCCCTTATAATGGACCTTCTATTAAACGAAATCCTCCTTATAACAGAAAATGTCAATAGTCCCAGTGAAAATAATATATAAAATTGACCACTCTAAGACGAAACCTCTATTAAACGGAAACTGACAATTTTCGTAATCAAATTAGTAAAAATACTCTCTGTTAAACGAAAAATAAAATTATTTAATGAAAAATTACAGATTTTCCTGAAAAATCATTTGACAGTATCGCTTCACGATTGTTATATTGGTTTGTTTATTATATACCTTCTAATGAGCTTGAATTGTTCATATCGTTTAGTAAACATGCTGTGCTCACCGTCTGTATTGTCGTTGTGATTTCGTTTTGTACATAAATATTTTCATTTTTACTTACTATGTCACGAACAGCTCTGACGTTGTACAATAAAGTTAAACTATTCGAGTTGAAGGAAATACAAAAACTAAGTACGAAGGAACTTATTAATAGATTTAAACATGGAAAAGCTTAAGTTAACGACGCAATAAAAATAAAGAAAACATTATAGATGAATAGGTAAATAGCAAAAACTCGGGAAAGAGTAAAAGATTTAAAATTCTTTCATTTGAACAAATTGATCAAAAGTTGTATGAGTGGTTTATCAGCAATCGGTCAAAAATGTACCAATTTCTGGTCAAATTTTACAAACAGAAGCTATGAAATTGGCAGAAAAAAATGAATGTCCAAGATTTCAAGGCTTCGAATGGTTGGTTGAAAAAATTTAAAAAAAGGCATGATATTGTTTGAAAACAAGTCAGTGGTGAGTCAAATGACGTTAATCAAGAAACAGTGAAAGAGTGGAATCGAAAAATCTCGATACTCATTGCTGGATATGAAGCAAGACATGTACATTGCTGACGAAACGGTCCTTTTTTTAAAGGTATTCTAACCGAGTCACTAGTCCTGAAGAGTGAGTCATGTTCTAGAGGAAAAAAAGCAAAGTATCGCTTAACAGTGCTCATGTGTGGTAGTATGGCTGGAGAAATTAGGAAACCATTGGTAATTGAAAAGTCTAAAAAATCTCAGTGTTTTAAGAGCATGGACATTTCTTCATTACCTGTCATATGTACGAAGTACATAATTGCCTAAAATATAATTTTTTAACACATACATACATACATACATACAGTCTTGAAACTTAATTTTTTTTTCTACCTCTCTGACGGAAAACTATAACGGAAAAATGTTTGGTCCCAAACGATTCCGTTATAGAGAGGTTTTACTGTATTCTATACCATGGGATGTATCAACTCATTTTTCCATTTCTTTACTTACAAAATTTATAATACTTAATTTTTCATTATGGAAATTATTATTACCAGCTCCTTCTTCTGCAGCAATAAAATATAATCTTTTTAACAATTCGCTTAAATTATCAATGTATTAATATTGAATTGGGTTTTCTGTATAATTTATTAAACTAGATCATTCATGTAAAGTTTATAATTTTTTATTTTCACTAATTTTATTCAAAATAAGACGGATCAGATTCATGTATTTATTCCTTTTACTTGATTTTACTTTTTTTTATTTTTATTATTATTATGATACAACGATTCTGTTTCTATTAATATCTTTTCATAATTCTTAATATCATCATCAAAATATGATGTTTTATCTATATTTTTATATACGTTAATAATCTACATAATCCTTGTGTTCCTTTATAAGTTTATTTGTATAAAATAATATTGTTATCTTTAATATGAATCTCATTTTTACCTATCATATGCATATTTGTTTCATGATTATGAAAAATCCCAAATTTATCATCTGATAATTTGGGTAAATAATGAGCTACAAAAACTCCTATTTTGTTATTAATAATTGAATTTTTAATTTCTGTTTCTAATTCTCTATCTCGTATCATGTTTTGTTGTTTGGTAATAAAATCTGATGTTTGTGTTAGCGGTTTCACAGGAACTAAAAATGATTTAAAATCATCATCGGTTTTTCTGGCAGCTTCTTCATGTTTTAATCCCTTGGTAGTAGGTTCAAATGTTTTTTGTTTTTCTATTTCATTTAGTTTTTTCTCTGCTTCATTTCTATATATATTTCGTAATTCTTTTTCAAGATTAATTGTTTCATTAATCTCTGCTTCTGTTAGTTTTTTTTTCTCTTCAAAAAGTACTGTTTTTTGTATTTTATTACATTTTTTTTTAAGTTTAATCCAATTTTAATTTTTTTCTTAAGATTGTTTTGAATTTATTTAAGTGTTCTCATTTATTATAAAAAAATACATTTTTTCAATAAATTTTCATTAACCAATATTTGTTATTCAATATTTAATGATTAATGATTAACAATTAACATTCAATGATTAACGATTGACATTCAATAATTCATGATTAACGTTCATTAATTAACGATAAACGTTCAATTCTTAATGTTCACATAAAAATTGATCTAATTTATTATAGGGCTGATTATTGGTTATATTCATTGATAAAAATCCAAATGGTTTTTTCCTACATCTCTTACAAAGTAAATTAAATAAACTTAATTTATTATCACTTATAAAATCTTCTCATATTTTTTTAATGTTATGATCCGGCTGTTTAAAAATAATTACAAAATTTAAATTGTTTCATAAAAATTTTTAAATCTACAGCAGTATAACTGTTGACATATTTATTAAAGAAAATATTTATTTTTTTAAAAAAAATTTTAAAAATTAGAATCTTTAAAATTATAATTTTTTAAATTCATAAATTATCCACATATTTGTAACCATTAAGTTCAGCTTGTTTCAAATATATTTTTTTTGTGATTGGATATGGATTTTTTAACTATATTACAATGTAATTCTAAGGGAATACTAGATTGTTTACTTGCCAAATAAATTACAATTTTCTAAAAATTATCAAACTTAATCCCTAGATTATCACAAAGGATATTATTAAACATAAAATTATTTTCATCACTATTAATTTCAATTAAATCATTATCAGAAACTTTTACATTCATTTTTTAAAATATAATTTAATTTTTCAATAGTATAGTTCAATCTATAAATATTAATAATTAAAACTTTATCAAAATATGTTTCCTCCTAGGTTGCATAATATTCTTCAATATTTAAATTTGGTGTTTTGCTGAGGAACAATGCTATTGTAATATAACAATAATATAAATAAACAAAATTGTTTTTTTTTTATCATACAGCCACTGTCAAAAACAAAACAACAAAAGGAATTAATATTTCGAATAAAAACTAAGATAATACTTTTGAATATTACACAGGTTGAAATAATACAATAAATAGTTGGGAGATGTTAAGAAAATAAGCCGCAGAGTACCATATCAGTCATATTTACTTTCAGAAAATGTACTACCATAGAAAATAATAGCAAAATTATATATATAATTTTCCTTTATAAATATAGACTTATAAAATGTTAATAACCTTAATTTAAATATTTTTAATGATCTAAATAATGTAATTGTTTATGAAGCAATTTAGCAGGTGATGGCTATTGGTCTTCTTTAGTACCATCATTTGAGACAGTTTCATTATCTGAATAAAACCGTGTAGTGTTATGATTTTTCATTATTATATCATTTATAAAGGCTATAGTAACTTGGTTTTCTTCATCTGATCCCTTTCTAAATTGAAATCGCCGACCGTTACACTCATAAAACATAGTTGTTTCAAATAAACTACTTTCATCTGATTCTGGAGTTTCTGCAGTACTTTTAGAACAGGATTTTACATTTATTGGACTATCTTCCTCAATATCTAACTCCACAGTTTGTTCTTCGGTTTTATTCTTATCGATAGCAGCACCATCATGATTATTTACAACTTCCTAAAAACATATTACAATATATAGAGACAAAAATTATCAACATTCAATAAAATGTTCAAAAACAAGTCTTACTGATTGTAAATTATTTGGATTTTCTACCTCGACATCTGACTCCATAATTTGATCTTCGTTTTTATTTTTATTGATAGCAGCACTATCATGATTATTTACAACTTTCTAAAAACACATTACAATATATAGAAACAAAAATTATTAACATTCAATAAAATGTTCAATAACATATCTTACTTTACTGGAATAGGCACGTCTACATATTTCTTTGGAACTGTCTAAGCCTAATGGTTTTCTTGCAAACGTAAAATTATCTATTTTCAATCGAGATCTTGGCTTTAAATATTCAAGTACCTCACGTCTTGATCGTAGCTTTTTATTATCTGGTGTACGGTAGTATACATCAATTGCATTGCTATTGTACCTATACACCACCTCTCTTTTCCAGCCTAGAAAATAGCAACTTATAAGTGTAAAACAATGTTTGAGTTGGGCAAATGTAGTGCAGAGACATGAAATCCTGAAAGGCCCGCTCTTACATTATTTGTTCACCCTTTATGTATATCCTGTGGTTAAATTTATGATTAAACATGACTTAACATTCATCACAATTCAACAACTTATACTACATCAGTATTAATACAAAAAGGAAATTAAAAATAAAAAGTAGATAATTGAAATAATTGGATGAGATTGTGAGATGGTTAAAAACTAAAATTAAAAAATATAAACAATAAAATACACATACCGTAATGAAATGGCATTAATAATTTGGGATCCATTATACTTATTTTACAGCCAAATGTAAGGTGATGCGAAGGCGTAGATGAAAATATTAATTCTTCAAATATAAAACTGTAAAATTAAATTTGCATATGAATATCAGTTTTTTTTTTCACAAAGTGTTCATTTTATTGAAACAAATAAAAGGATATGTCACTTTTGAAATATTTTGTATTACATTGTAAATATGCACTAAATATAAATATATTCGTNATTGAAATAATTGGATGAGATTGTGAGGAGATGGTTAAAAACTAAAATTAAAAAATATAAACAATAAAATACACATACCGTAACGAAATGGCATTAATAATTTGGGATCCATTGTACTTATTTTACGGCCAAATGTACGGTGATGCGAAGGCGTAGATGAAAATATTAATTCTTCAA
>CABPRJ010000524.1:322640-347083 GCA_902439185.1 Cinara cedri | reverse complement strand
GAAATTAAAGCAAAATAACAAATTTCTGTTAGTTGTTTAAATAACGTGTTTTCTATGATATATATATATATATATATATAATACATTTGTCAACATCTATGTAATATAATTGTTCTTTTACTATACACTAAAATATAAAAACATTTTTATATATCATAACCCATAAGAAAAGCCTCAGCATAGGCTAGATCATAATCAACTAGTTTTCCTTTAATTCTTCTTCCGATTGGTTCTAAATCCGCATAACATCGGTCAAATACCTTATCAACAGCCTGTGTTGCTTGTTCAAAAGTGACATTTCTAACAGCCAATACAGAAACAACAGCTTTATGTTTAACACAATCCTATGTACAAATAAAAAAATAATATTAGAAACAAAAATTGTTATAGATAAGAATATAGTATAACCACATAAGTGTGCATATGGTGGAGGTAGGATAGCTGTTCCCCTGAAGGCTAATTTTTTTTTATTAATTAAAAATATTAGGTAGTTTAGGTTAATTTAATAGAAATATATTTAGGTTACAACTAACTATTTAACTTTGATATATGTCATAAAGATCTTGTTCAGTAATTATATGTTGGCAATAAATATACATAAAAATATACAATGTGATTAATATGTAATAGGTTTGTCAGTTTATAAGTATTTATTTTATGCTAAAAAAAATTAAAATAGCCTCTGCTATCAGTTTAGTCTGCACGGCTAAATATAATCTTAACAGGAAACTGCATTTAGATTTTGTTATTATTAATTATATATCAATCATAATATTATAAACATTATTGGAAAATCTCAGAAGACTCTTTAAATGAAATTTATTTATTTATAGTCAAATAACCTATGAAGAACATTAGAAAATATTAATTAACTGGAGTTAAAAATATAAAGAAAACATACAATTTTATTAACTAGTGCATTGATTAATTTTATGTGAACAATTATGGGGAAAACTTCTTGGCTATACATGATTCAAATGTTTATACACTTAAAATAACTATAAAATGTATGCATTTAATTTTTATTAGTAGTTTTTTTTTAATATTATAGATATATTAATTTACAAGAAAAGCATTATAGTATGATACAATGATTTTTTAATTTGTTCAAATTGTAATGCGTTTTTGCAAAATGTTTGAAAATGTATTGAAATATACATTTAAATTCTTAAAATTCTAAAATATGCATTTAAAATACAAAACCATACATAAATAAAAATAGTATTTTTTGATTCAGTAAAACATGAACCAAATGTATATCCAGGTCAGCATTAAATTGGATAAACAGAAAAAAAAAATGTAATTTCATAAAAATCTGAACCCTAATTATATAAAATTTTTTTTTCTTTAAATCACAAAAATCAAAAAATTATTTTCAATTGCTTAAATTGAATTTCGGTTTTCTAACTTGTATTAAGTTATTTAAGAACAACCACATAGTTTTTATTATCAAGGTTATACTGTTTCATAATAGATAATAAATTAAATTTATTCAATTCTCACTTGGTGTTTTTTTTTAAAATTAAATGGCGACGAATGTCCTTCAAGCATAGAAGAAATAAGTCCACAATGAGTCAAATTTGCTGCTCTGATTTCTGTACAAGCCAAATGCTCAATATTCCGGAAATCTAATTTACGTGTACAATTATCAAACATATGAATAAGTTCATGTGAGAGCACTCCTTGGATAGTACCCTTAGATGTGGCTGTATTTTGACATATAACTATCTAATTCAAGCAAAACAAATTATAAAAAAAAAAAAACGTAGTTATTATATAAAAAATAAAATATTCTATACTTGATTCATAATTGGATCATAACCACCATGAACACTTTGGTCGCAATATTCACATGCAATATGACGAGATGGACTTATTTCACTGAAAAAAATAATACATATACATATGTTAACTGTATTAGTAGGATATCTTACAACTATATTAAATTATAGATAAAGATCAACTTCACAAGTATTTGTATAAAATTTAATATTTTTAATTAAAAAGAGTTTGAAATGTTGAAATACATTAAAATTAGCAACTCTTATTAACTTATAAAAGTTCCTTTAATATAAATCAAATAGACATCTAAACTACTTTCATAAAGAACAGATTTCAACTATGAATGCATTTACAAAAACAATTACGAATAAATAGCAAACAAATCATAATATTGATTTTGTAACAGTATGATTTTAATCTTATGAATAACAATAATAATAATCAATTTCAATTTCTTATTTTAATAGGTGCTAAAAATTATTAAAACTACATAAAATATGCATGTGGTGAGTGCAAAATAATAATGAATTGGCTTAAAGATTTGTGAACCTACCTATTAAAATATTTTTAATTGTTATTCGTTATTTCATAAAATATTTTAATGTAAGTTTTGAAAAAATAATGTTCAAAATTAAAATTATAATAATTGATTTGACAACATAAAATCACTAATAAAAATACATTCCTCACTTTACATAGAATTTAAAAGTAAGGTTAAAAGTTATATTTTTACAAACTAGAACTTACCAACCAGACTTTCTTAAAGCACCCAACATAATTCTAACCAAAGGACCTATTTAAAAAAAAAAAAAAAGTAAAAAGTATTAAACTACTTATATGATATTAATAGAATTAGATAAATAAAGGTTATACTTACTCTTATTCAAACAGTATGCTACTTTTCCTTCACATTTAATTCTCTCAATGTTTTCTTTTCCACGTCCTTTAAATAAAATATTTTTTAGTGATGGTTTAAATGACCCCCTTCTTTCGGGAAATAAATCAAATCCCCATCCGTCATATTCATCCGATTTCGATGGCTTTTGATCTTCTTTATGCACGTCATCGTCCATAGGATATGGATTTATCTAACATAATATTATATTTTTAATTTAGTTTTAAAACAAATAATCATTAACGTTTTAAAAAAACTTTTGTTGACAAACTTACATAATTAGACTAAAGTCGAATGTAATTAGAAATTCTAAATACAAAATTAGAAAGCCAGCGATTTTAAATAACTACAAAATGGATATAGATAATCTGAAAATTAAAATCATAACATCCAAAATGTTACGAAAAAGTCCATGAAACTAGATAATTTTCCCATTGCCGGTTAATATCAAGGTTCGTTGATAATCCTATCTATAAATCTTGGGTTACCACGTAAAGGAATATTACTCTATAGGTAACCATCACGATTACACTCTACACTTTGTAAAGATAATATAATGATTGTACACAGTGTTTTACACATGGACATTTATTATATTCTGTATTCTGTAATATTAAGTTAATAACAAATACCCTAGCAAAAAAAATGTAAACCATTTATAATTGTGTTTTAGTCGTTGTTTACCTTTTAATTATAACTGATACTATTGGTAATGAAGCGTATTAATATTATTTTGAATCAATAATAATTTACACTTAATATGAAGTAAATTTTGGTTATTACAAATGCATATACAGTAAAGTGTGTGTGTTGGTCAAACTGAAACAAAAGAAAGCCAACAAAAAAAAAAAAATAAAATGATAAATAAGCAGATTACATTTGTTTTAGACCTTTAGTGTTTTTAACGTTTTTCAGTTTGTCGCTAATAAATTTTAATAATTATTAATTATTATTAATAAATAATTTTTCCATAAGAATTTCTAATCTTATGATATTGTGTAATTGGTTAGTATACGTTATTTTTGTGTGCACAAATTAAATTTACTTTTTTAATCGTAAGATAGATATATTAAAACAATTTTCTATCACTACTAGACACATTACATTTATTTGATTTACTACAAAATGACTGCATCAAAAAATAAAAACTTTAAGTGGTCTTTGGATTTTACCAAAAACAAGCATGAAAGATCAACGGATATCGCAAACCCACCCGGATACACTCAATTATCCAGTCAAAACGGTACCGAACTTGCAAAAGAAGGCGATTCTAATAGATTGATTATTAAAAAATCATGGGATATTGCTCTAGGACCTTTAAAACAAGTTCCTATGAACTTATTTATTATGTATATGGCTGGTAACTCCATTTCCATTTTTCCAATAATGATGGTTGGCATGTTAATAGTACGACCAGTTACAGCTTTATTTTCATTGAACACTACATTTAAAACTATTGAAGGAACACAAGTGTGGGGCCAAAAGTTTATATTCTTCATTGGAAATATTATTAATATTATTTTAGCGTTGTATAAATGCCAATCTATGGGTTTATTACCAACTCATCCATCAGATTGGCTCGCTTTTATCGAACCACCCATTAGAATGGAATATTCTGGAGGTGGCTTTGTTTTAAGTTAATCGAATGATTAATTTTAAAAGAATGTTAAAGTTATGTTACAAACTGAAGCTTAAAAAGGAACTGCCTTAAAATAATATGGAAACTGATTTTATTTCAGTTTTTTTTTTTTATTATAATTAGATAAATAAAATGAGAATAATAATTATTTCATAATTAATATGTGATTAATTATTTTTTTATACATTATATAATGTAGTTTAATAATTTTTTTGTAATACTTGATATTATACAACTTATAGGTAATATTTCATAAATGTAATTTAAAATATATTTAGGTATAATAGTCTAATGAGACAAACTTTACATCTAAAAGCTTTAGAAAAGGATACCAAAGGATCTACATGTATGCATTTTTTGTTTCTACTTCAATTTTGTTTTTACTATAATATTTGCTAGTAATATTGTATAGTGTTTGTTTTATATTATTTAACACAAATATTTTATGAAATGAATAAAAGTTTAAATTTAGTAATCCAAGTTACTTTGTAGTTCATTATTACTAATTAGCATTTATAAAAATATTAAGTTTTATAAAAAAAATATTTACCATCGATACATTTATTTATAAATAAAAATATTTCTAGAGAATACCTTCTAATAATAGGGGCTGAGGACTTGTTATTGTATTTTTTTCAATAATGGCGATAGAATTTTTGAAGTGATATACATATGTGTTTTAGACATGTATAAAAAATAAATATATAAAAAAAAAAAATAGGTTAGTATAAATATTTTTTTTATTTTGGTTTTATAATTAAAATATGTAGGTCCATAACGTTTGTACCTGTGTGTCCAATTTTAAGTAAATCTTTTCCTCCATTAAATAAAGAATAAAATCCATAACTGTCGTTGTCTTTAATTGATTGTGATGGGTTTAAGCCCTGAGACTGGGCAATTTCTACTAATCCTGGATAACCAAATGCACCACAAGCATCAGTTGGACCATCAATGCCATCTGTACCACCACTAAAGAACATAATATTAAACTGTTTCAAACAATCATGATCCTGTTCTATGTTTGCAGATATTCTTAACGCCAATTCTTGATTTCTGCCTCCTAAACCACCACCTTGAACTTTAACAGTGGGTTCACCTCCACTCAATATGCATAGACCACGTTTCTTTGATGAAGCTTCAATAACTTGATTTATCAGAAAAACAACATCTATTTCCCTATCAATTTTATGAATATCTGATGTCAGTTGATTTTTTAATATCTCGTCAATATTCACACTATTCAAATACAGTTCACAGACAAATAAAATTAGTTTAGAATAAAATATTGATACAAATTTAATATTTCCTTGAAGAGATTTTGTCAATAGTACAGGTGTGTAGTCATTTTTTACGCACTCTACACCAGTAAGTAATGCAATTTTATTATTACCTATTATATAATTATGAACTCTTTTATTAACTTTAATACTGTTTAAGGAATTATTGTTATCTTTGAGTGCCTTTAAAACTGTAGATGGAATTTTATCTAGTAAACCGAATTGTTTTATTATCTTCATTGGTAAATCATTTGAATCATTATTTGGTGTAGTTGGTCCACTAGCAATCGAATTCAAAGGATCCCCGACAATATCTGATAGAATTAAAGATATAACAGTTGACTTTTCAACAAATTTAATTAATTTTCCACCTTTAACATTGGATAATGCTTTCCTGACAGTGTTTAACTGTTCAATTGATGCTCCGTGTGATGATAGTATTGTAGTCGTAAGTATTTTGTCATTAAGTGATACGGTCGGTGAACACAACAGAGCTGAACCTCCACCAGATATCAAAATAATTAAAATATCATCTTCATTTAACTCTGAAATTGTATTTGTTATAACTTTAGTGTTTTCTACGGCATAGCGATCAGGTATATTATTTTTAGCTGCTTCCATCACTAAAACTTTTGAATTGTTCAAGTCTTGTTGAACACCGAAAGGAACACTTACAATAGCCTTTTTTAAAGAGCCATCCAAGATTTGTTCAATTTCCAAAGCCATTTCTAAAACTGCTTTTCCAAAACCAACAACATAAATATTATTGGACACACAGAATTTGGTGTCTTTCACATATAATGTTTTCGAATCATATTTAAATGTATTTTTAATGACATTTCGAGGCATTACTGATTTTACGCACTCTCTGAAAATATTCACTATATATTTCTTCATTTCTTGAAGGTTTTCTGCTAAACATTCAGATTTCGAAAACATTTTCGAACACCTAAACGAATAATGATTGAGATTTAAAAATATATTTCCTTAAGTACAAAAATCATTTAAATTGACATACATTACATGCAACATAGAATCATTTTCACCATTATTGAATAAGTACCTACTATTGAATCATTTTTTCAATAGCAATTAACAATGTAATCAATAAACCCACTTGTATGATATCTCATCGAACTTCAAACTACAAATTAGGTACAATACAAAATATTCAATCATCTGAATTCTGAAGATTAATAAGTAACTACCAAACAATCTAATCTACTGGGTATAATTTTATTAATCTCTAATTACATTTTAATATAGATATTAGATACACAGTAGCGGTGTAACAGTATATAATATATACCTAATACAAATATCTATGTTATTTATTCGATAACGGTCTTATCAAATATGTTGGTCATATAAATTTGTAAATTCAATAATTTATATCATTCTACTATTTGTTTTAGGCTTTAATAAGTTGGATGCCAGACTGGTTTAAGGCATGGACGGCATAGGCTAAGAACAACGGTGTCATTGAAAAATAATATTGAATTTTTTAGCAGTAGAATCACTAAACGAATCAACAGTCTGGTAATATACCTACTTATTTCCTAACATTGACATAGCACTGATAATATGACTGATAAAGAAATTTCAAAATTAAAAATACTAAAATAATAGGTATTTACAATCACAAATTTCTTAAGACTACTGCAGGATTAGAGCAAGGAAAATATGTTTTTAATTTTATTCTAAATACTATTGTATTTTTCGTTTTTTTTTCTCGTAAAACACGTTTAGGTGGTAGCAATGCAAAATATTACCTTGCTTATGAGAAAAAATCATTAAAGCCCGGTCTTCACTTACCATATTTTTCATCCAAGACAGACGGACGTGGTTTCGGGTCCGTACGTCACTGATACGAATTTTGATGTAATCGTGTAATCGTTACAGTAAGCATTGTCGATGTCAGAGTCCACATTTTAGTCATAATAAATAGATTTTGAATCTAAATAAAATAGAATTTATTTTGTCATCATTTTAATATTGAAAATGGATCCAGACGTGGTGGATTCAGTTTTTTCAGTTTTTGAATATAGCTAATGAGTATAAATAACAAATTTTGTCAAGTAAGAAAGAAAAAAAAAACATATATTGGGTTTCGGGTAAACGAAATATGTTTGGTGCATCAAATATGTAATATGTAATATGTACTCTTGTACAATAAGAGTTGAAAACTGACTATCGATACAGTTTTAAGAACATTTTAAAAATGGACAACGGGCATTTTAATTATCTTTTAAGTAGAGTAGAAAAATATTTTTCCTTCACGAGGCACTTCGCGAAGTACAAAATTAGTACAAAATTAGAAATAAATTTGAGATTTTTAGCAACGGGGGAATCTTTTAGTTCACTGCAATATTTATTTCAAATTCCTAAATGTCCTAAATAAATAAAAAGAAATTTATTGTGCATTAGAAGAATATATTGAGATAAGTATATTGGTACCTATGATATATTTTTATTTTTTAAGTATGATTAATCAAATTAATTTATTGAGTTTTTAATAACTCAATAATTATTAAACAACAAAATAAAAACTACATTTTCAAAAAAAATAATTTCATTCTTTTACACATTTGTAATTTTTCAAGTATAAACCATATTACATCAATCACTATATTAATTATATATTGATTAAACACATTGATATATGTCTGTGGCACAACGGATCCGATAACCAGCACGAACATGGTCGTGTATATACAGTAAAATAATTAAATAATTTGAAACACGGACGTAGTGTCGGATATATGACAAGTGGAAACCCAGCTCAACACTGACCCTGGTTAGGTGATAAATAATAGTATTAAATTTAGGATTGCTTGATGAAAACTTTGATCACTAAAAATATATATATATTTTAAATCATTTAAGTGTATAATTTCAATAACAAAAGCATTCACTAAAATAAAAACAATAATTTAAATTTTAAACCATACATTTTTCCAAATAACTGTATTCCTTAGTTTAACAGAAAATATCAATATTTTTAATAAACATTGTTAATATAAAAGTTTTTAAAATCTTTTAGAGGTAAGAGTTCTCAAAAATGTCTAAATGAAGTTTTGGAAAATAAGGACTTAAAAATAAGCAGTTTTATTAATTATTAAAGTTTTGTTAGATGGCATGTATTACAAAATTAGTAGTATCTCCTTTGGTTTAAAATATGACTTTATTGATCAGTTCTCATTAAATGTTTGAACTATACATATATAATATAAACTTGTTTAAAAATTACAATAACATTGAAATGTATGGAAGGTACAAAAATAGGTCTGTTACTGTATCAACTCGCTATGTCACCTGTATGCTTTGAATTTATTTAAGAGTACCTATAACAAAATAAAACTTTAGTCA
This sequence comes from Cinara cedri, assembly GCA_902439185.1. NCBI lineage: Eukaryota > Metazoa > Arthropoda > Insecta > Hemiptera > Aphididae > Cinara > Cinara cedri. Next base: position 338,121 of record CABPRJ010000524.1, on the reverse strand, counting down.
AATTTTTAAAATCTATTCACCATTTTGCAATGGAAACAATATAATTTGATAGAACTTATTTAAGTTACAATGGTGTTTTTTTTTTTAAATTTATTCCATTATACATAATTACAATGTTAAAAAAATAAATCAAATACAAGTGCATTGGTAGTGTGTTAATTAATGTAAAGAAAATACAACATATAGAACCTTGAAATTAGGTTTAAAAATATAAGTTATAAGTATATAATCATCGAGTATAAATAGTATCTATACTTATGGTATAACATTTATATTATTAAGATGGAATAATAATTTAAATGATTTAACACAATGTTATGAAACCATACTCATAGGTTGAAAATAATTAGCTACATACTTGTACATAAAAATAATAATAATAAAAACATAATTAGAGTAATATGTTAGTGAGAGTTAATAACTGCTTATCAGTTAGTAAGCAATATTGAATGATCTTAAAAATAAAATGTGTAAACATACTGGAATTCTCAGGTTTCTTCATGAACATAATTGATTGAAAAAAATAAATTAAAATCAAATTATAAATAGACAATCAAGAAAGTTTATGATCATATAGTTTTAACAATAATTATAACTATTTTAATTTTATTACATTTAACTTACCTAAGAAACTAATGCATTAAGCATCAGTTACAAATAAAAATATATTTTTCAATTATTGAAGGAGGATTTACAATTGATAATTGAAAAATAATTTGCAGATTTAAAAAAATAACATTACTAAAAACTTCTATTTACACATTTAATAGTTCTGTAAACAATTTCAAATAAATAAAAATAAAAATACATATTTGTTTTATAATTTAGTTATATTGGAAATCCTCCAACCTTAATATTAACATAAAAATAAAAGAAGGTATAATAATAATAATCAAAATAAATGATAGATTATAACAGGTAAGTAATATGTACAATTATAATTAATCATAATACTTTAACACAAGATTAACATTTCGCATGTATATAAATTTATACAATTTTTTTTTTATTAGTATAAATATATTTATAACAGCAACAAAAAGCTGGTTAGTAGAAATTCAAGTAATATAATCATAATGTAGATTCGTAAATTTAAAACTTAATTTATTTATGCTTTTTTGTACTTCATTTCCTATCCAATTTTCCTATGAGTTCATCACAAAGGTTAGTTAGTTCGGCATTCTCAACGTCTTTCCTTTCCAATGATTCTTGCAAAGATCTGACTTTTACTTCTAATCGTTTGTTCATTATTCTCATTTTTGAAGTTTCTGCTTCAAACGATCTTTCTTTGTCATTAATTTCTTCAGTGGCTCTAAAAGTTTATAATATAACAACATTTATTAATAGTCCAAAACTATTTCAATAACTTATATATTTAATTGTATTACTTGTTCATTTGTTCAGTGGCATGCATTTTCAACCTCATGTATTTATCTTCATATTTTTTGAGAGATTCTTCATATTCTTTGAGACAATTTTTATACTTGACTTCATTTTCTTTCATTGCTTCTATAACTTGTTTTGAAGAATTATATTTCCTAAGAAAAATAAAAAAATAAAATTTAAGTTTAACTCAGATAATTTTATTTTATAACAACTTATATTATTTACAAAATGAATAAACTGTATATTGTATAGGTACCACAAAAAAGTATACATACTAATTTATAAACACTAGATGCACAGCAAATATTTTTAATATGAGAGGGCAAAAATACATTGAAACCTCTAAATACCGGACACTTGGTTGCTGTTATTTTGTCTGTTATCCAGAGGTGTTTGTTATTTAGAGAGAGAAATTGTACTTTTATTTAATTAATTATTTAAATAAATGTTTTTTTTTTCATTAATTCAATATATTTTAAAAACTAACATTTATGAAAAAAATCAGTTACTTTAGCTTATCTATTAACTAGAGGCATAGTCAAGTCATTTTCTAATTTTAATATTTTTTACTGGCCATAGTACTACAATAAACATTTGTATACTGGCATCAGAAACGCAACTAAATTTGAATAGGATTAGGACAATGCATAAGTCACAACATTTCTTGAATTCATTACATTCATAATATTTTAATGATTGAACGGATAATATAAGATATAGTATGAAATGTTTAATAGTAATGAAAAAAAAACTTAATAGTACAGATTTTGAAAAATAGAATTTATCTATATTCAGGTACCTGTTGAATAGGTATTCAACAATTATTGTCAATTTATGAAATTATCAATATCAAAAATTGTCAGTTATTTAGAGTGTTCCATATTTAGAAGTTTTTCTATACTTAAATAGTAAAAATATCCACATTCCCTAAAAAACGTCTTCTATTTGGAAGTGACTGTTAGAGGAGGTTTCATTGTACAACTATTCTTGAATGCAATATACGTAGAAGAGAAAGAATTCATCTTTCCTATCTATTATATTTTTTTTTTTTTTACTTTTTGTCAGTGCTCAATATTGAAAATGTATTGAATCGTAACACGTGGTTTTTAAAAATATATAATATGTTTATATTATTTGAGAACAGAAATTATAAACTTTTTTTCATCATGAAATGAGCCGTTAATTTTGAGCCTTGACTTCAGCACATCCTTAAGTAGGATTATCAATTTTAACTGGTTTTTTGAAGCCATAATATCAGTTGTTAAAAAAATTTTTAATAATATTTATTTGAAATTTGAATATCAAATATTTTTATTTATGAGAAGATTAATGAATAATATAAATCCAATTCAATTTAAATATTTGTTTTGTTATTCATAGTTTTATCTATATTTTATTGAGGTGAGCACGATATATTTGCCCACTATGCTATACATAGGCAAAGAAATTGCCTTCATGTACAACCACCAATTTAACACACCTAGATAATATAAAATTATTGTAGTCAGCAATTTTTTTATCAATTTAAATTTAGCACCCCAATTAAATTAATTTTTTTTTTGGTGGAGCTAACAAGCTTTTTGTATCAAACATGAATCCTTTAACATTTATGTTTTCGGTGGTATAAATATATGTAACTCCTTGTTGTAATGATACATTCTATTTAAATATTAAAATTTAATATTACCTACGTCTTATATTATACTTATAAACGAAATAGTACACCATGGTTATCTATAGATATTAGATACTTAGTAGAAATTGGAAAACACACTATTACAAAGTAAATAGGTGAGCTTATACTATGGTTATAGTAGTTCTTATTTAAACATATGAATCATTTATAAATAAGTCTTACTCGTGAACATCGTTGAATGCCATTTCAGAATTTTGTAAGTGACGTTCCATTTTTGCTCTTTCCTCTTCAATATATGCAATTCGTGCTTCATATTCTTTATGTACGTCTTCTTTTTTAGAGACCATATCAGAAATGGTTTTTTCATATTCACCAATCACAGTACTATATAAGTTTAATAAATTTAGTTAAAGTAGTCATTTAAAAATTTCATAAGGATTAAAATAATTTCACACAATTATAAGGACCTTAGTTGATCTTTGCTCTTGGTAACTGATATCAATGAGTTAGTCAAGTTTTTAACCTTTTCTTTTTCAGCCATTTGATCATTTCTTAAATTTTTAATTTCACATTCTAACTTTTCTATTTTTTCCTATATAAAAAATAAAAGTAATAATCAATATAGTAGTCATTTGCGTACAAAGTACTGAAGATGCTTTTCTTTAAAAAAATCTCATACTAGGTATAATTTTTCTCTGTCATTAGTTTTTGAAGTGTTAATGATTTTTTCATCTTTGTTAAAACTTTGATTAATTTTATTGTCTGATATCTGTAAATAAAATATTAGAACAATTAATTATAACTATATTGAAAAATAAAAAATAAATAATAATTTGAGATAATATTTACATACATTCAGAGATTTGTTGGATCCACTGGATTGTGGAGAACTAATTGTTTTCTCCATAGCTAGTGAATTGTCTAATGCTTCTTTCCTATGACAAGAAAAACAATATCCCATTTATTATCAATCAATAATATTAACCATTTATATCAAACTACTATTTTCTTTTTAGATTTAAAATTTGAAATTCATAATTTAATTTATTGATGTAGAATAGTAATAAATTTAGGTCAAACGTTCGTAGTATATACTTTTGTGCTAATATGTATGTATTGTATTAATAAGTATAATGAATTAGAAGAAGAAATTATGATAGATGAGGAGTTGTGGAGGGTGATCAAAAGACAAGCTGACCCCACTTGTGTAGGATAAAAGCGAAGTGAAAGAAGATAAGTAAAAACCTAAAAATAAAAAACAATTAATATGAACTGTACTGATAAAATTGGTACCAAAAAGATAAGTTAATTAATACCTACTATATTTTATTCGTGCATAGTGCATACAGTATAATTTACATAATCAAATTTACTAAAAAAATATGTACATACTAAAACACAAATAATACAATAGTTTTGTTTTTTTCTAATTACTATTATATTTAAATATGTTTACTCACCGAGAATTAGACTCCTGGTTAGCTTTATTTACAATTGGATCAAATGCTACATACAAAGATTTCCTTGCAATAGTTAATCTTCGAAATTCCTCATCATTTAATGATCTTACTGATTCAAGTGCTTCCAAATTTTCAAAATTGTAATCAGCAGCTGAAGAGAAACCTGTTGTCAAATATTATTAAATATAATTAGTTTGAAAAAATATAATAATGTAATAATAAACGCTACATATACCTATTTATATAGAAAGTTGTATTTCTATATAAACTAATTTAATTTTTAATTTATACAATACAAGTATAAGGTAGACCTAAATACTTACAAATTAAAATCAATAATAATCAAAATACTATTAAAACAAAAAAAAAGTTTAAATAATATTACAATTATATCATAATATTGTAATATAAATGTAGTTTTATAAACAAAATATAAATACAATTGCCTTTATTTTATAATCAGTTTATTAGATTTCAAAACAAATTATTCTACTTCTCAGTATCTCTTTGTTTTTTTTTTTTTTTTTATCAAGATTCAAAATTCAATAATTTTTATCATATTATGATGCTTAAATGGCTCTACAATATTTAATCACCAATTGTATATTTGTACCTCATCAACAGGTTGTTGGTGTTATTGTAAATATTCTTAATAAATCCAATATGTTAACACTATCTTATTTATTTGTTGACAGCTGTAATTGTCAGCTTATAATTTATTTTCAGCAGAAAGCTCTAAAAAGAGCTGATTGGAATTAATTAAATGAATCCCTTTTTTATCATAATTCAATGTTGTTACAATAACAATATAACAAATATAGAATCTAAATTGATAAGATAAAAAAATGTAATATGATTTTCAATTAATCTGAAATATAAATATATTAGGATAAATAAAAAACTTAAATAATTTATTTTTAATATTTTACAACTTATAGACAAATTTTAGATTCTGAGTGGAGTGATTAATGTATTGATTTTATAATATTTTTTTATCTGTGAACATTTCAACCATTAATTTTGCTCTAATTTTCAAATGTAGCACTTTTACTGAAAGAAAATCTGACTGGGGCGGTACTTTGAGGAGATTAGGTTATTTTTTGATTTTCCTGGGGATTTTCATAATAAATGGGAAAAGCGGAGAAAAGGAAATCAACAGAAAAAATGAGAAAATTTACCTTTAAAGCTAATACAAATATATTTTTACTATAAAATAGTAATAATTGTTTTTTCCTATTTACCACATGCTCTTAAAGTTATCAACATAAAAATTATTTTTATTTCAATTATCATACTGACAACTTACTTAATTAAAAATCAAGAAAGTAATAAAGTACAATACTATGTATTAATATTTAATTTGAATAAATCTATTTACCTTCAGCTATCACAGGTCCTGCTTCACTGGAGTTCTTACTTTCACTTTCATAAATGTTTGACTGAAAACAAAAATTAAAATAAATAACATATGAAAAATCTCATCTTGGTGTGAGTATTAGTGATATATTCAAATAAATATTAATACGCATATTTTTATTCTATTTGTTATATAAAAAAAATCAGTTTCATACAGATTAATATTAAAACCATTTATTTCCTAAACTTGTATTTAATTTGATGCAACTTTATTAGGTATAATATAATAATTAATTAAACCGTACCTAAGTTTTACTAAATTAAATATTAACTAGTAATAATATAATAAATATTAATGAAAATTGTACTCATGAAATATGTATTGATTTTAGTTTATAATATGTGGGTATATTTTTGTTTTATTTGTTTTTCAAATTAATGCTCTGAAAAATGACAAAAACCGAGATGTCTTATTGCTTTTAGGTTTTACTAAAAATTAATTTTCAAATGCAAACAGTTAACATTCAAAGGTCATAGCAACATAACCTAAACTACAATAAAGGAATTTAAATATTTATTGCAATTTTAGTCATTAGTGTTGAAAAATTATTATGTCAATCTATAATATAATCTAATAAAATGGAATTAATTCTATAGAATTCTGTTTAAAATATAAATATTGTGTTTTCTAATAAAAAACAGATTATAAAAAAATAAGTGTACCTATATCTAATTAATGTAGAAATTTCTACAAGTACTTTTTTTTTCAAACATTTAGTAAAAACTAATAACAGAAGAACTTATTACCATACCTGAAATTGTGTTTCTGATCCTATACTATCCATCAGTGAAATATTTTCTCTTGTTAAATTATTGAATTCTGAATTCGAATGATAAGATTTATTCTGTAATGTTTCTTCTGATGATGATTTATGTGAAAGAGAATGTACAGTTAGGTTTTGTGTCGAATCTTCAAAATCGGAACTAACCAAATCTAAATTTACTGATGATAAATTTTCATGTACGGACTCAATATTATGTCCAGATTCATTTACATCATCATTGCAAATAGTAGATGAAAATTCCAAACTATCTAACTGTTGATTTTCAACAGAATCTACTATAAATGACCTATAAATAGAACTGTCATTCGAAGTAACAGGTCTACCACTATCTGAATCAGCTGAATCTGGACGTTCTTTGAAATCTAAATCCTCTTCAATTATAAAATTATCAGGTTTTATTCTTGTAGTTTGAGGAGTAGCTAAAGCCAACTGTTCTAATTTATTTGCAAGCTGTGATACATTAAAATTGCCTAAAGACACATCACCTAAATATTCCTCTTGACTACTGTAAATATTATCTGAAACATCTGAAAAATATTAATTAATTTAGAATATCATTGTTTTCCAAAATAAAATTTAAAAAATAGATTTTTAACCTTTTCTTATAACTGTCTTATCTTGAAATGGATTGTTTGATGAATCAGTTCCATTTGGAAGATTAGGCTAAAATAAATAAAATAAAATTACTATTTTTAAAATATAAAAATCACCAATATTAAAAAGCGCAATTGTAAAATAAAAAGTATTTTTTTTGTGATGGTTGAAATTTAAAAATAATAATAGTAATAAAAAACACAATTTATTAAGTTGAAGTCATACCATATTTGTTTTTTAGTTATTTGTATTGTTTATTATGTAGGTCTCTATATACCTAACAATAATACTGAAGAAATTTTAAAACTTAATTAACACTTATTTTCATGGCAACTAATTTTATAAAAATAATGAATTAAAATAACACAAATTTGTTCTTTATGGGAGATCAAGGGTAAAAGTGTATACGCCTACATGGACAAGTAGGTACAATATAATTATATATTACTTTTGCCACATCATAACTGTGTGCCCACTCTACTACTCTAGCTGAACATTACATTCACGCACAAAGTAAGTTTTTCTAATAAATGTAAGACATAAACTACAATTGTAGAAATGAAAGTTCCATCAGCGAATCATTAAGTCTGACCCGACACCAAATCACATCATATTATTATTATTATAATAAGTGCTACATATGTATATTTCTTATAAGCTTTGCAATATTACAGCTGTAATACAATTTTTCCTTTACCTTACCTTATAACAGTGGACTTGACATAATCCTAGGCCTATTTGGCATTGCAGCATTTAACAAAAACAACATATAATAGCAATAACATGGTAATGTAAAAGCGAAAAGAATGAACAACAATTTACCTGATTCTCCTGATCGATCATTGGCATACCTTATTGTCGGGATTGGTGTAAATGTATGCGTAAATTTACTTTAACGCTGCCACAAAAAAAGTTCAATGTTATTAAGTCACGGAAAGATATCACACAAAAATTGGGAGCAACACAATTGTATAATTATATAAATTGTAGTGCAGTGCAATTTTGATAATACAAGGTGCAAACTGTGGCGAACAAGACAGCAAGAGACCATGAAAGTTAACAAAACATCAACGTATCAGAAGAACCGTTAGGTAGTACCTCGGTTCATACCGTACGCACAATATGGTTACCAAGAATAAAGATTGTCATTATCACTTTACCAGAGACCGAACAAAAACATATGATGCGTTACCTAACCACACTGTGATAGATAATAATATATTATACATTATCACAGATTAGCTTGGAGAAGGAAAAAAGTATAATATTGCTTAATAATTGTAATTATTTTTTGTATAATTGTTCGATATGAATATAATATTATTATGCATAATATGTTACGGGTGAACGCCGAAATTGTGCACATTTCAGAACTCCCCGGGCAAACCGCGTTACGCGAAATGTCCACGATACTTGGGCAAAACGTTATATTTCTGCTTTTTTCAGGACAAATTTATATAGTAGTGGCTAACATTATTTCGGCCAAACTGTAACGTCCGTAAATTTTAATTTTCTACACTTCATAGATTTGCTCGATTTCGGCTTTTGATCGGCTGTGAAGGGGAAATATCCCTCATAGCCTGTTTTTCTTAAATATTTATAATAATATACACGGTGATTTGTTGAGTATATTCACCCCGTTCTTGTAACAAAATTACGTATGTATAAATTAAAATTTAGATTTTCGGATCTTTTGAGTGTATTAAAAAATACGATACATTTGAATAGGTACCTATATATATTTTCCACAACATTTAAGTATCGTATGGTGATAACAACTTTAGTTTTCAAATGTGAACCTACATGTTTAGATGAAAATTGTCCATCATTCATCATTTATAATGATTTTTCTGAAAACGTTGACGTATTGTTTAACGCCGCAGTAGTACTTATCGATTATCAATGTCAGACATCAATATTCATTGTAATTTGTAGTGGAATATCCGAATACCCAATACCTATTATACCTTGTTATTATTATTATTAGTAGGAAAATCGATAAAAACTATAGAAATTGCGGGACCTTCCTTTGTGCATATATTAAAATACCACAATGCCTTAGGTGCACTATAATATATGACGTATGGATGAGACTTATTTAGACTAATCGTTGAATGTATGAGAATGAGAAGTACATCGAGTAGGGACCTAATAGACAAAAACAAATTATTATATCTTTTATGTAGCGGACTGCTCAATTCTGACTTTACCATCGTTCTTAAATCGACAATAGGTAAACATATGATCAAAACCAAAAAAAAATGTTTGTGGACCAGAAGGGAAATTTGTCCCACATAAATTTTTACTCAGACAATTTTCGTCAAAATTTGATATTAAAATTTCTTTATAAAAAAAATACTACATAAAGCTCAACATTTTTTTTCGACCTTTGTAAAGTATCATATTTAACTATTTAAAGAGTCTCATGTTAAATTTACTAGCATTTCTGTTTAGTCTAACAATTTTATCTATAGAGTACCTAGCGAATAAAAATTACGTACTTACTTAACTCGCAAAATGAAAATGTCCATAGTTAGCTTAAAAATGGATCAAATATATTAAAAATTTTACCTCGTCTAGAAAAAGCAAATATAAGTTTTCTGTCAAAATGTCAATTTTTTATGAATATAGTAAAAAAAAAAACAAAATTTAAAACGATAAAAGAATTATTTTAGTACATTTTCCCGTAATTTGTACATTTTTTTTTCGGATTTGCTCAATTGTTATAAAAAACTACAAAGAAAATCAAAACACAATTGTTTTTGTTCATCTCTTGTTCATCAACTAGATTAAAATTTCAACAGAAAAGATCTCTTGGTGTTTTTTTTATTGGAGTAATATGTATGGTAAAAACACCGTGTTAACATAATAAAAACAATGAAAACGGTAATTCTGCTATACTAATTTTCGGTTTTACCTGTAATTTTCATTCGGCTTTTCCCAATTATTTCGAAAACCCCTCGGAAAATCAAAAAATGACCTCCTTTAATGCACCAACTAAAGAAAATCGCCTTTCAGAAAAAATGATGTAGTCAATATTCAGAGTAAGTTGTCTGGTAGAAAAATTGTTCACAGACAAAAAAAAAAAAGTGTTGCTATTTCAACAATATATATGTCATATTATGGCAAATAATTGCTTAATATGCATTATATATTTTCTTTAATAATATTTATGTAATATTGTAGGTATCTGTTTTATGTGAAATAAGTTTCTTCCCGGGTTTTCCCATGTTTTTCACATTTATTAACTACCGGGAAAATCAAAAATGACCTCCCTAAAGTACCACATCCCGGTAGGATTTCCTTTCAGAAAAAGTCTCATCGTTATAAATCTGAACAAAATTACTTGTAGAAAACTTGTTCACAGGAAAAATTAAACAAACATCATTGTAAAACCAATACATTCCTCGCTCCGCCATCAATTAAAAATGAATTAATTAATACAATTACGTACAAAAAATATGTATAAAATGAATCGAATGTATATTATATTCAATAATATTATTTAATTCAAATTGTGTTTGCCTAACCATTATAGGTACATTACTATACAATTATTGTATTATAATAATTAGTAGGTAGGTATTAATGATTATTAATCTACCTATAGGTATATCAGCGGCACAACTACCGGTTCAAATAATCAAAAAATCGTTAAACACATAGTAACACAATTATTACCGAATACCTTTAGTGAAAAAGATTTATTGTGGCCCAATACTCGGGCGTCCGTTGTTAAATAATATGGGTGCATAGTACAACAATACTAATAATAATTGTCTTCTCTCCGGCCGCTTAAAAACCGTTTCAGTAACGTTTTTTTTTTTTCGTCAGTATCAACGATCCTTAAAACTATTTTTTGACCTTCACCTGTATAAATTCTATACAATATGTATATCAGTGGTTCTCAACTTCACGATAAAAAGGTGACCGGTCCGTACTGTAGTCTTGGAAAAAATTCCACCTATTGGCTATTTTCAGCGTTTAGGGTTTTGAACCAAAACTCAAAATGGTTAAGAACCACTGGTATATAAATAAAAAAACCGCGTAATTAATTTATAGGTAGGTAAGTGAGTATATAGGTGTAGATATTATACTGGCTATACCAGTGCTACGCAGTGTTCGAATTGGGATATGGACGTAGTAATCTGGACTAATTTTTCAGAAATTTTTGCGTACCTAATTGTTCATGTTTAAAAAAAGTATTTGAGCCCCGTGAAAATGATCATATCTGAGTGTTTATAAAATCGTCGACAATCAGGTTTGCATTTTTCCTCCGTCTGGCTGTTTTACAGGTACGATTGGTACAATTAGCATACACAAATATAAAAACAATATTATTATTTTTATTTATAATTACCAAATTACCTGTCTATAGTTTATATAAAACACACATATAGGTATGTAAGATATGGTAAAAGACGTTTTTTTTCGCTTTGCTTTGCAGAAGTAAAAATAAAGCTTTTTTCTTTTTCGAATCATATTAACTTTAAATAACATAATATAGGCTAATAATAATATTAAAAACAAAATTAAAATAAAAACAAACAAACAAACAGAAAAAAAAATGCAATATTACACTAGTATCGACATTTAGACAATGAAAAAAAAAAAAAAAAAAAAACGAACAAATAAAAATGTTTTTTCTCCTCTCAAAACATAATCAGCGTGTTTAATCAATTATTAATTTAATACCCTAGCTAAATAATATATGTATTTTAAAATCATTTACTTGAATCGTATCAAAATGTTACTAGTATTATATATTATGTATATAGTTTAGGTATAAAGTGAATTTCTATATAGAATTTTGTACAAAATACTGACTGAACAATGTTTATTTACAAAATAAAATATTGTAGTAATAATATTAAAAAACATTGATTTGTATGTACAAAATATATAAATAATTTCCTATAGCATATTGTTTTGTAAGTCATGTAGGCTATGCATTTTATTAATGGAAAAAAATGACGACACTGTAAAAAAAAATAATAATAATAATTATAATAATAAATAAATCTTAAACAATAAAAATACAAAGTACGTTGAATGTACCGTATAAAATATTATTATTACGCGTTTAAACATATTTATAAAGCAAATTAATGCGAAAATATTTTCAAAGAAATTTACCGTTTAACTAGAAAGAAAAAGAAAAGGAAACAAATTGAGCTCGTTTGATGTTCAAAGTTATCACAATTATTGTTATTATACGTGTACGTTAGAAAACAGTTGTTAAAAAAAAAAAAAAAAAAAAAAAAAACAGTAATAATAAACGTATAAAATTGTCTTTTATGAGTCATGAATTACATCTATAAGAAAAAAAAACAGATATTGTATTATTTACATTATCACCGTGATGCGGTTTTGCTTCAAAATGTTTTACAGTCATTTTGGATGTTTTAACAAGGAAAAAAAGAATGAAATTATAGGTCATTTTTACGTTTAAAGTAAAAACAAAATATATATATGGCTATAAATATAAATAGCAAAAACGAATATAATTAGAAAAAAAAAACAGCCGATTATAGGTTACCGGCTAAAGACCATGTTACCAGTGTTTAACATAAAAATTGTTTTTCGGTTTGTATAATGGTCATTTATGTTATTGTATTAAAATGAAGAATCCATCGATATAGATTTCGAATTACAGAAAAATAAAAAAAAGCCACAACTTTCTACACTATAGGGGGAAACAAATTGAAAAAAAATCCAAAAAAAAAAAATGACTTACGTTTTGAAAAACCGCATGACGTATGACAGTATAATAATAATAATAATAATATAATTATATATAGAATTCACTTTATGTAAAAACAAATAAAATATACACTAGTATATAATTCATATAAAATTGAAAAATCGAATAATTTAATATAGTATTAATACAAGTCTTTTGATTCATTAATTTTATATGTTTTTCCCCCTTTAACTTTTATTGCTTCGATCAATTATATATATTTTTTTTTTTTTGTATATTATTTATTCATTATTTTTATTATTATAGCCTACATCACTATCAAACATCTTTGTTAAAAACAAGATACAGATTCTGTTCTGTTACAATATATTTTTATATATAACATTATGATTTAAAAAAAAAAAAAAAACAAGCGCAAAGGCACCGATTTTCGGATAAAACAGTCAGTGTTCACAATATTATTAATATTATAATATAGTATTATAAATAATTTTCTTATATCCTAAAAATAATAAAACATTTTACAAAATCTAGTTTTCAAGTACAACGTTAGTAATGTTGGAACACAATTTAACGATCAAGAATAATGTTACAATTTAACAAAAAAAAAAAAAAAGGTTAAAGATACAGATTCTGTTCTGTTACAATATATTTTTATATATAACATTATGATTTAAAAAAAAAAAAACACATAATTGGACAAAATGTACAATATTATTTTCTTAACAGTTAAACTAAAGGAACATGTTTGCAATATATATGATGTGTACCTATTTGCAACATTATTTTATTCGTCAACAATAGCCTATTAAATTATTTCATGTTTTCCACTCTATATCATTACACTATACATTACCTATATAATATTATTATTTATTATAATAATCATCTCGTTTTATCTTTTTCTTTATGTAGGAGTCCTCTTCGTATAATGTACATTTTAATAAATTGGTAACTTTGACGTTTGACTACCTACGCTACTTTAAAATCTAATTAATTTTCGTGTTTAGTACCTAAATACGGTTTATATTATATTACGACTATTGAGAATTGAGGTTTTTTGTCCGGTGGAGGTGAACATTGATTATTATTACCTATGCATATTGCGTATTGTTATGTTAAAATAGGTAACCTACAAATTGCTTGACCGAAATTATTACTATGATGTTTGAAAAAAAAAAACCCCATAAGAGTCGAAAGTTTAAAACTGGTGACGAAGTGAGAAACACAAAGACGAAAATATTGAATTTTTTCTATTACCTTATTATTATTGGTTATTACTTACGTAATAATATTCTAAATTGCTATTTTTATTAATTTATTAATACTATTATTATAATATGTATTTTCCATTTGCGAAAAATGTATAAAAATATAGTTTTCATGTATTTTTTTTCTTATTATTTTTTTTTCTTATGAAAATATAAAAGTAGTATAATGCAAAAATTGTTAATATATTTATTTATATACTGGCAGTGTGTTGATTAAAAAAAAATTAAGTATTTACTTAGTAAGAAAAAAAAATATATATATATGTATATATATATATATATATATATATATAAAATAATAATATATGAAAGTAATGGTTTACATCGTTATGGGACGATTGAAAAAATGTACTTTTATTTTTTATTTTATCAAACCGTAATTTGTATTATTTTACGCTGCATTAATTATAATGTTATCAAGAATCAATCAAACAATGTCATCGGATGTACCGAAATAATTTAGTCGTCTCGATTATCACCTAATTATTACCTAATAGCGTTTCTGTACGTGTATGCATGTGTGTGTTTGTGTGTACGTGTGTCGGAAATCTCGTCTAGGTCCGCGAAACAGGAGTATATATATATATATATATAAACAATATTATATAAAAGAACAACACAAAAACGAAACAAATCTGCTAGAAAGAATGACGGATGATACAGATGATTATTTGTTCCGGGTAAACGTATGTGCTCGGGGAAAAGACGGGGAAAAAAAAACGAAAAAAAAACGTGATTTAGGTACCGTACGCGCGTTTGTACACTCGGGAAAACAAAAAAAAAAAAAACAATACTCAAACATTTTAATAATAATTATATAACAAAAGATAGGTAACCCCGCGTAACGTGTGAAAGACTCCTCCCGATCGTGGCGTCGCTGTGACATTTATTGTCTGTCGCGGACGCTAAAAAATATTATTATAATATATTTTATTGCCTACCTACCTATCTACATATTGTGTTACAATATATCTATTATATAACAATATATTAATACACATTAACAATATCATTCGTCACCGTATCAGACACATTAATCTAATACAATAACAATAATACATATACAATCGAATTATTTTATATACCTCCCAATTGTATAGGGGTAAGGGGGTGGTGGGGGGAGGGAGCGAAAGAGATTGACACGTGTGACATAACGAAACGTACAATAATAATAATAATAATAATAATAATAATAATAATAATAATAATAATAATAATAATAATAATAA
>CABPRJ010000524.1:238563-322505 GCA_902439185.1 Cinara cedri | reverse complement strand
ACAAAAAAAAAAAAAAAAAAAACAAAAACAAAACAAAACGACGGCTGCGACGGGGCGAGAAGACGAAGTTTTCGAGCGGGTCACGACGGATCGAGTTACTTCCCGTTTTCTTCTACACTATAATGTAGTTGTTTCTCTACAACAACTCGCGACATACGACGCGTACACGTGTGTGTGTGTGTGCGCGCGCGCGCGTTTGTATGTACACGGAGTCGTTATTTTGGTAACTGGTTCTATATACCTATTATGCTATACGATCTGTAGGTTTTTTTCGATCCTCCGTGCGGCGGCGGCTGCTGCGTAGGTATATAATATATACATGACGTACGTGTATGGGGGTACACCTGCACTAACTCCGGATCGTCGAATTCAAGAGGAAAGGCACGTAAAACATTTTCGACTCTAACAAGAGCGAAGCAGCCGACTGTATCTATAAAAAAAAAAAAACACACACACACACACGCGCGGGACAAATTAATAAACGGACGAACAAACAAATAACCTCGGGTGTATAATGTAATTATCGTTATTATTATAGGTATACGTAAAATAGGTATTTGACGGCACTGGGCAATCGTGTTGGGAAAAATGAACAATATACGATTTCGTGTGGCTAGATAAAAGACAATATTTATTGTAATCCAGATGACACGATAGACAATAACGATACGATTCGTACAAATTTGATTTTAAAAAGGCGTGAAGGGAATTCAAAATATATTGTTGAACAATCAAAATAGTATACAAGTATATATTTAAAAATCGAAATCAAAACTGTAAAAACTAATACCGGTGTTATTAATAAAAACCGAAACGGAAAAAAAAAAAACGAAATCGAACATTTAAATTAGACATTTTTTTTCGGTTTCAAGCCCTATCTAAAAAGTTTATCTATAATAAATAGTGTACTTACCTATAAAATAATTTATAAATTAATATTAAAACAAATTTTCTAAAAAAAGTGATAAAAGATTAACAACTTTTCAGAAGTTTCAGAAGTAAACTATAGGCAACTTCACGTACAAATTTAAGGTGACGAACATGAAAATTAATTTGCCCAAGACTGGTATCTGAATTCGGAAAAAATATGTGCGTTTGTTGCAGCCGTGAAACTTCTCGCAGTTTCACTCTTTTTTGTATAACATAATGACGCGTATAAAGGGGTTGATTTTGAGAGGATCGCAAGAGCAATGGCGTTTTTGAGAGGGTTATTCATCGTGGCGCGTATTATGATAAGTAGGCAAAAAAGGAATTTCATGAAAAACGCATTGTTTTTTTGAACAATGCTTTTCAATTAGGACATTTTTATCAATTTCCAACAAAGAATTTACATTATGCCGAAGTGAAATTTCAATTTTTAATTTTTCGTCTTTTTTTTTTTAATTTTTCAATGGTGTATTTTTAAATTTCGGCGCACACGCGTACATGGGAATTTTTAAAATAAACGAAAAGTATTGGAAACTGATTTCGTTTACAAGACGCAAAAATCAAATACCTATTTACTTTATAATATATACCGCCTGATGAATTGAAAAAACAAAAATTTGTACAAAATTTCCCGTTATTATCATTGAAAATGATTAAAAATGTTTACCTCTGGGAGTCGGTGAAGGAGATCTTGCAACCTGTTGGGTTGCATGGGAAAGGTATGTTCGACGTAAGTCTTCAAACAAGACGTATACCTCTCTTGAATGGTTTCCAATTCGCTAGTGGTATTGCCGTTATCTGAAAGTGCGCGAAACGATAGTATAGTACACGGTTCCTTTATTGAACGAATACCGACAAAGGACTAGGTATCCAAAATTATATATAGGTACTCACTTTGTGTCAACATGATGATCACTTTCAAGCACACGTATTCTTCCATCCGCAGTTTTACCCGCCTGAACATGAGGGTAACGTGCGTGATTTTCTCTACCATGACCCCGACGTCTTGCCGGAGCTGGTCCATCGTTATGGGCTTGCCCATCATTGACGACAAACAATTTTGCAATATGCACAGGTTATGAGACACCTGCGAGGGTAACGAGAACGGAATCGTGAGTACATGGTCGTCGTCATCGTCGGGACCGCAAATATACATACGTATACATTATTAGAGTAATTATCATATACACACCTCTTGGTTGAATTCGGAATCGTCGTTCCGGTCGCCGTTGATATTGGTCGAGTTCCATATCTTCTGGGGTCCGTGTATCGCTTGGTACGCAGACGTGGTTAGCACCAGCAGCTCGTGCCACTTGTGCGTCAGAAGTCTGGTGTGCACCTGAAACACGGAGAAACAGGTGGTTAGTCGAATAATAATACACGTCCGCGTCGTCGTCGTCGGCGATCATCGGATACTCACTTCGACCGGCAGTTCGAGGTAAAACGGCAAGCGCTTGGTCCACTGCACTAGCTTGTACACGATCGAATCGCCGATCTGCATGAGTTTGGCCGACAGGTCGGAATTGTGTTCAAGCAGATCCTCCATGTTCTATGAAAAAAAAAAAAAAAAAAAAACATTTATATAGTCAACATGTAT
Source organism: Cinara cedri (assembly GCA_902439185.1). Lineage (NCBI taxonomy): Eukaryota > Metazoa > Arthropoda > Insecta > Hemiptera > Aphididae > Cinara > Cinara cedri. The sequence goes on along the minus strand of CABPRJ010000524.1, from coordinate 319,981 downwards.
GTCTAATTGCCTATGCTATAATATAATATTAACGGACAGAGTAAAATATAAAGACAGTATATCTGAGGGTTTAATATTTGTTTAACATTTTTTTTTTTGTGTAATTTTTTGCCAATCCTCGAGATAACAATAACATATCACTACCCTACCTACTTAACAACCGTATGTATTATTTGACAGTTATATTATATACCCTTAGAGTGGCGATGTCTTGAAACTCGTCACAGTCCACAAGATTCTTGATCATGTTCACCGTTGCTTCGATCGAAAACGTACGGTCCCTCGACGAGCTCACCGCATTGTCTAGTCTTTGTCTGAGATAAACAACCTGGGGACAACAATATTGTATCAGTGCATTATGAATAAATATTATGCGTGTTATGCAAATAAACGCGCGAATTATTGTCGATCGTTAATTAGATTCGCTTGTCGAGAGGACAACGGAAAACGAACATAAAAAAAAAAAAAAGACCCTAACCTCGCTGGGATTTGTCAGGGCAGTCTTTAGTATGGTCCCGTTGACCAGTGTTGAAATAGACGAGTTGTTGTCCTGGTTCTCCGTTTTCATCGCGGTCATGGTGCTGGCCGTCGTGTTGGACGGAACAGATTTCTCCATTTTCACTTGTCCGTTCTTCGGCGGCCTCTTCTTCTTGTACTTTACCTGAAACCATTAGGAATATGCGCAATTAATGGCACGTTCGGAATAGAACGACGGAAATTTTAACATTATACAGAAACACGCCACGGCGTGGTATTTTGTATTTACCTTGTACAGGTTATAGACGGCACCGGAATTTCTTCCGCCCGGCATTCTGTCCTCTCGAACGGCTGAAAACAAAACGGTTTGTATTGCGTGAAATTCTATTGCGTATAAAATTATAATATATGTTACGGGAAAAAATAGAATACCGTGAAATGTGCACATTGTCCGGGCATTGTATACTTTGCCCGATGGTTTTGGGCAACACAATAAAATGCCGCTTTACCCGGACAGGGTAATACATTGGCCGGTTAAGGTGTACTATACTTAGCCCGTAGTGATACGTCCTAGCCGGTACGCGCACGTATTCTGTCCGCGCTATTCCGATTGTTTCGTTTACATAATTATGGCTTAAAAGCTCGAGACAAATTTAATGGCGGGTCACTCCATAATCGTATTGCGCGAGACGTGTGAATCGGTAATGATAATTATTATCAAAGTGCAGCGTTGCGCCGTTTGTCGCAGCGCAATCGCGCAAATTGTAGTGTTGTGCGGTTTAGCGTTTACAAAAAGGTTACGCTATGGAAAATTCGGAGAAACCGTTAAAATCAAAACACCTGATGTAGCCAGTGCACGCAGCCGTGGCTATTGATCTACGTAGTGTTCTTGGAGTTATACTATCAGGCAATACTTGAATTTAAGTATATATTGCAACTACGATAATACATATTTTAATATTTTATAATATTTCTTTTGTTTACGAAGACAATTATGTGACAGAAACCACCGATGGAAAGTTGGAACACGCGTCGTATAGCCGTAACCTGCAGTTTACTACGTGTAAAGAAAAAATGAATGGGTGTTGGGGACGTACCCAACCTAAAAATTGCATTAATATAGAAACAACGGGAACATTATCAAATGTAGAGGAACACAAGGATATGATAGATGTAATTGTGCTTAAAAAGACTTGAATAACTGTTCAAATTAACTATTTGTTCAAACAAATAGTGAAATATAATCGTAATTCTTTTTGAATAATCAAATAATTGTTGTACAGCGATACCTAGCGATATTTTAGTTTATAGTCTAATAATAATAAAAACCTATTTCTTAACATTCTTTATATTATATTATATTATATGGTTCACATTGCCCAGGCAATTTATATGTTCGGGGAAATGCGTAATTTTGCCTACATTGACCATCAAAATCAAACAGTGCCCGGCGTATATTTCATTTTGTCCGGTATAAATCGTTAAAATTACCGCGCCCGTACGATTATAATTTCGTTTTCGTCGGTCGATGAAAACTTCACTGTAATTAATATTAATGCGTCGGCGAAATCCGCTTACCTTGCAACACCATTCCTTGTCCGATGCATTTTTTGAAGCGGCAGTATTGACACCTGTTCCGTTGAGCTTTTGTTATTTCGCAAGTGCCCTCCGCTATGCACGTGTATATCCTTCGGTTTTGGACGGTACGTTTGAAGAACCCCTTGCATCTGTGTACACGAAACGGACGAGAATTAAAATTTAAAAAAATATACCCAATAATAAATGAATTAATAAAATACACGTATGGTTGCGGGTCATCGAGCGTACGAAAATAGGAAAACGAACTGTATTATGCGTATTTTAGTGTTAACGACTCCTGTCGGATGAATGGAAACCAGTGCGAGTAAAAATAATACTATGTAATAATATCTCGGTACATATAACCTTGTAGTGTACAGAAAAAAAAAAAGAAGTCGTCGTCCTTGAGCAAGGCGAACCGTACACCGTTAACGGTTTTACAGTTACGGCGCGATAATGACGTTCGCATACGCGGTGGATAAGTTTGCGACAGCGCGGTGTCGTGTGTTTTTCTCGTGGTATACACACAAATCCTATTTTAACGCACGACTAGAAAATATTTTCAAAAACGTTTGAAGTCGATAAAATTCCTCGTCAGTGCAAAATATGCGGCAAGACTACCTTACTCGAGTGGACATTGGCGAACAATATTATCGAAAACACCGTCCGTCGCCGTGCCTTTAAAGAAAAATGATTTTATGAAAAAAAACTCGATTGGCGCCTTACTAAGTTAGAAAAAGGAAGAAAGAAAATTATTTACAAAAATAATAATCGAGTATAAATTTCAATAAAATGCGTTTTAATTTTATGTCACGATTCTCCTACGACTCTCTTTATTCTCGTTGTGCACACTGAATTTAAAAATATGCGCACAAACAGTTTTTAGTCTTTTCGTACAATCAGGGTTCCCAAAACGGATGATGCAAGGGTAATTACATGCCGGGGTTAAAAATCCATGGGTAGATAAATATTTTTGATAATTACCAATAGGTTTATTTAGCTACCCAAAATGTGGATAAATATTTTTTCTTTAATTTGGTCTAGACATAACTTGTACGTACCCTTCGCAAGTGATGATTCCGTAGTGCAGGCCCGTGGCCCGGTCATCGCAGATCATGCACACCATTGGTTGGTCCTGTTCGTCGGCCTCTTCCATCTGGTGATGGTACGTGTTGACGGGCGCCGGTTTGTTATCACCGTTGGGACTGGCCATCGGCCATCCAGCGCCCGTGTTGGCCGTTAGGTTTAGCGCATGCATTTGATGCGTGGAAGCCACCGGCAGCTGGGATAGGTCACCGGCCCATAGCCGTTCCATGTTGAGCGGCACGTGGAAACTCTGTTGGCCACCAGCGCCAATGTTACCTTGTACACCGCCTCCGCCGCCGCCACCACCCACCGACGTCTGCTGACCGCCGATGGGCCTGAGACCGGGCATATGGCTAATGACGGACGTGACGTCATGGCCGGCGGCCACGCCGAGGTTCAACAAAAGATGGGCGGCTGACTCTTCACTGACCCCTGGCGACGGGGAAGGCGAAGAACCGGATGACGTGTTGGACGTCCACGTGGACGCGGACGACCAGTAGGGCGAGCCGGCCGTCGACGGCACGGCACCGCAGGTGCTGGCCGGCGACGTGGACTGTTCCACGGTACCCGGCGGACTGGACCAGATCATCGTCCGAACGCCACCTGCGAAATGCGACAAAACACCGAAATGTTACCGTTAATGCGAATTTTTTTTGTTTCGGGACTGGGCACTGATGTCGGCGAAATGGATAGGAATGGGCGTTTAAGAATATACGTTTTAGAATTACGGGCCGCGAAATGAAGGGATGTTATTCGAACGCGCTGTGCACTTACCAGCTTCACCCATGATAACGGTGGGTGCAGACCGAGTGGTTCGTGGAGGTATGGCGGCCGGCGGTTTCATGTCAGTGTTGGTGGCGGCTGCCGCGGCGGCGGCTGCGGCGGCCGACGCGAATCCGGCGCCGCCGATAAGCTCAGGCCGAACGCCATTTATACGGCACACAGACAAGACGGACGCGGCGGCAGATGCCGCGACGGCAGCGGCCGCCGTATTGCCGGACGTGGTGGACGCGGGCGACGTTTGCGTGCCCGCGTTCCAAAACGCTGACGATACAGAAGTGACGACGGACTGCCTGCGTTGCTGGTACTGTTGGGTAACGGACATGGAGTCCGGAGCGGAAGGGGTGTTGCACCGGGACGACTGCTGCTGCTGCTGCTGCTGCGATTGCTGCTGCTGATGGTGTTGCTGTTGCTGCTGCTGATGCTGCTGTTGCTGTTGCTGCTGCTGCTGCTGCTGTTGCTGCTGCTGCTGGTGGTGTTGCTGTTGCTGATGATGTTGTTGCTGCTGATGGTGTTGGTGGTGGAGTTGCTGATGCAGTTGTTGTTGTTGCTGCTGCTGCTGCGACGACGTCTGAGCTACCGTTGACGACCAAGTCAACGGCGACGGTGACGACGAATGCGACGGCGGTGGCGACTTGACCACGCAACTCAAAGGGCTCGTCATTACAACCGACTCACGCCTCTGCTGCTGTTGCTGCTGCGCAGCCGCCGCCGCCGCCGCTGCCGCTACCGCCACCGCCGCCGCCGTAACCGACGACGGCGAAGACGGTCCCGTTTTGCTGTCGGACGCCGTCCCGTTTTCGTATCCCTGTACCATCTGCACGTCCTTCTTGTCATCCAACATTTCTTCTTTGACTTTGACGCGGTCGCCCGCGTCGTTCGGGTCCTGTCCGCTATCCGTAGTCATGCTACCGCATTCCGGCGACGAAGCCATCCTGTATATAGGTACAACAGGAACGAAATGGTATTATTTTACGCATGAAAAAAAAAAAAAACAAAAACAAACTCCATCGAGAGACGGACAGCGACAGCCGATAATATTATAATAGTCGTGCGGGGATGCTCACGGAGACGTTTTACGCACAGAGATTTCGAAACTCTTAACAATGCAAGTAAAAATGTATACCTAGGAGGTAATAACACAACGCGAGTGGAATGTAAACGAGAAAAATCGTTATTTATAACAATAATACAATCGCATCGGTCGGTACCGGTCTGAAGTGTGGCGAAATGTCTTCTGCCGATTGGTCCACGCGTATTTTTTCGTAGAGCACGATTCGCGTCCGACAGGACCCCCCGAGCTACACGCAATGTATTAGATGCGATTATTATCTGCACAACGCATTCGGACCAGTAGACCCCCCCCCTCCGCCCCCATTTGTCTACATTCGCGGATCCATTGTCACGATGTACATACTCGACACGTACACCTACGTAGCGTTATCACTATAAACGTTTCAAAGTTTATCCCGGCAAAATAACGTAATTTTTCGTAACAAAACAATATGAATTCCGTCTTGGTACTATAGAACGGTATTATTATAAGTTGGTGTAGTTGTGCGACCGGTCACTCTCTTGAGCCGCGGGTTCGCGCGTGCATCGAAACTCCGGACGTTTTTTTTTTTTTTTTAGAACCGTTCCAAACGTGTCTTAAGGGTTGGTGAAATACGCGCGATTACCGGGTCGATAACATGTTTCGTTGTCGCCGAACGAACGAACGACTCGGTACGATACGACTGCCCCCCCCCCCAGACATATTGTTCGTGTTATCGCACGAACAATATGAGTAGTAGCGCGATTCAAAACAACGACTGTTAAATAAGTTACAATTCGACCGATCGCTCATACACCGATTTCTCGTAGCATTACATTATGCGACCGTTACGGTATACGGTACGGTATCCGAACCGTTTCTCCGAAGTATTGTCGAGATCGGGACACACTCTAAAATATTCGAAAAAAAAAAAAAATAATAATAATAATAATAAAATCGTCGGCTGCGTGAACGGGGCTTTATACTACACGCGTGTACGCAATACACATAACGACATTATAATATTATAGGCTCTGTGGCTGTCCGCGGTCTCGTCGTTTCTGGTGCGCGTACCTATCCATGGCTATGATCAGACCGGGAGACGGTTCCGATCGGTCCAACCGGCTAGACGGCGATGCCGGGCCCGCGACGTCCGGTGATGAAGTACTCGTGTCCGCTATGCTCTCGCCTGCGGAATGAAAACACACAACGCAAAACGTTTATTAAACACATTTTTAAAGAATCGCCCGTGTCCAACCCATGCATTGGAATAATAACCGTTACACATTCCGTTTAATATAATATTATGGTACGTGTGTACAGTTTCGTGCAAAGTACTAAAGTGCGGTATACGCTACAACGCCGCCGTACGGCGGCGTTGTTATATAGTTCGGGACTGCCGCGATAAGATAAACGGACGTATGTGTATAGGTATATACATAATATATAATACACACACAAGTAATATTGTATTATTTATCAACTTATACATACGCCACTATTCCCACCTATTAGGTCACGCACTCGAGTCGTTATATACTATAATAATATTATATAGGCGGCTGGTGCGGTTATACAACACGATTTTCAAACGCCCGTTCATAATATTTATATATTTATATATATATTTATATATTTATATATATATATATTTATATATTTATATATATATATTTATATATATATATATTTATATATATATATATTTATATATATATATATATATATATATTTATATATATTTTTATATATAAAACAGACTAAACGAATTTAAAACTTTCAGATTTCCGATCCCTTTTTTTTCCCCCCTCGTCCTTGCCGACACTTTTAGACCGGTAATCTCGCACCGATCGCGTCTACGCGACTTTAGAGACGGTTTCTACAGGTAGTGAATTCGGTCTGGTTATCGAGAAGGGGAAAAACCGGGAAAAAACACGTTGAGAAAATTTACGCGATAACGCATTGTAAATATTTTAACGTAATGCAATTTTTTTTTTATAAGCGTTCAAATTTTTTCTGAAAGTAACAAATATTGTGGCATTTCAAATTATACTTAGCCGGACTTCGTTTAGGATCGTTCTTTATTAAGAACGATTTATTGTTACAGAAAAAAAATTAAATTACTCTATCCTCCCGGACTTCCTTGCACTTACAACAGTGGCAGACACCGATCATGCAACTACAGTATCAGCTCATTTTTTTTTTTTTTAATCATATTTCCATCAAAACACTCCAATAAGAACCAATAACTCGTATCAAATTGTCGAGTGTTTACAAGAAGACATATAAATTAGTATTTGGTGAACGTTAAAGGTCGTTTTTTGTCAAATTAAAAAAAAAAAAAACCTTATCGATTTTGACAAAAACGTAAATATCCCTATTTTGCCGGCGGGTTTTTTAAACCTTATTTTTCCAGAAAACCGCAAAGAATAGCGAAAATTTACATCGCAAACGTATCATGACCAACCAGAATTCGTCGGCGCCGGAATAAAAACTGACAATGACGGTGCGGAGCATAATATTTTCTGGGCAAAAACCCGTCCAGAGAAAGAACAAAAAAAAAAAAAATAATAATAAAAATAAAAGCACTCCTAGTACTCGTAAAACGGTATATTTTATTATACGATGGTTAGATGGTTAGTCATAATACTGTAGACTATCGCGTCAAACGAGAGTAAATTATTATAAAAAAAAAAACGTACATACTTCGTACGATGGGTGAGCACCAACAGAACTCACCCATCGTTGTAGGTGAGAAGTTAAGAAAGTAGAGGGGAAATTGAATGTTTATACTTGTGCGCAACGATTAATTATTGCTAACGAAAAACGTTTCTGAGCGGAGTTCAGTTAATAGTGTTGCTTTGTCAACAATATAGGTACAATACATATCATATTATGGTAAAATAATTATACATGCATTATATAATTTCTTTACTAATATTTTTTACTATAACGATTTTCGTCAAACTTTGATACTAAAATAGAAATAAATAAAAAATTCTACATTGCACTCATTTTTTTTTTCATTACAAAGTACGATTTACTATTATGAACCTCCTGTTAAATTTTCTAGCATTTCTGTTTGGTCTATTAATTTTATTTACAGAGTTCCTACTGATCAAATATTACGTAAAAAAAAAACCCCCGTAAAATTAAAATGTCTATAAATAGCTCAAAAATGGCTACAATGTTTTGAAAATTTCACCACGTTTAGAAAAATGAAATATAAGTTTTCTGTCCAAACTTCAAGTCGCTGTTTAACTAAATTAAAACAAAACAAAAAACAAAAAATTGAAAACATTATACATTTCGTAGATTCTCTTGGTTTTCTCATGTTTTTTCCCGTTTATTATGAAAACAGCTGGGAAAATCAAAAAACGATCACCTTAAAGTTCCATCCCAGTATCGGATTTCCTTTCGGAAAAATTGTGCTACACTGGAAAATCGGAACGAAATTTCAAAAATCGTTCGCAACAAAAAAATAATAATAATAATAAACATCGTTATAAAACCGTATAATGCGCTCCTCGCTCCGTTCGGAATCTGAAATCGGTTTTAGGAAAGAGGCGCCGCTGCGTATTGCTGTATATTGCGGTGGCGGTTCGATACATATTGTTACGCACTAAACATAAACGGGAAAAATACGGGATAAAAACCACGTTATAATACATATATATATATATATATACGTATCTACGAAATTAGGTCAGGTCAGTTCCCATCGTCGTCGTTGTGAATAACACAGAACACACGCCGCGTGATGCCGGACGGGAAAAAAAACGCACAAAAACACTACCGTGACAAACCGGCCGAAGGGTCGCGGTTCCCATGACCTTATAACGTGGCACACGTGAACCTACACAATACCGAAAACCCGAAATAAGTCCTATCGACGGTTCTGACGTGTTTATTACCGCGTGCGGTATCGCCATGTCGCAGCTACCATTTTCCTTTCGTACAATATCATATTTATGTATTTGGTACCTGTATTCCTGTATCCTTTTCCCCGTTATATTTATACCCCCGTTACGTATACGGTAATCCTCTCGTACAAAAAAAAAAAAAAAAACTAAACAAAACCGCAGAAGAAGACGAGCGTATTATATACGATACAATGTATACAATAATACCTATACAATACACCGTTTCGCTGTCAAAACAACATAAACTATATTATTATTATGTACACGAACGTTATTGAAATCCGGGTTGGTGTCAATTTGTTTCGGTCACTAGGTTAAGTGCGCCAGTTTATTATAATATATTACGACGATTTTATTTTTATTTTTTTCCGCAGGGATCGGTGGGTGTTTACGTTTCGTTATTATCGTCGGATTTATATTGTATAGGTATAATAAAATAAGACACGCATGTAACACGCGTATATTTTGTGTCTGCGCGTCACCACGACGGACACCCCCGGGCAACTGCGGGTGTACATGTGAGATTGGGTACCGTGGACGTAAATATAGAGACCGAAAATACACAGCGGGGCTCGAGCCCAATTGGTTTTAGACCTAAAGTTCAAGACTGAATCGCTTAAAATATTATATGCAGGGATCGAGTAACGGACCTTCTTTTCTATACTTACGTTTACATATGATTAACATACGCCTTTGGTCCCGGGCAACACTTTTGAAAACGAATAATATTTTACGTATAGTATTCGACAACGGCGAATTTTGAATATCGCCAAACGGTCTGCAAATCGCTATAACAAGTGGCCCGTTCTAAACAAGCTCGAGCCTTGTATACGGGAAGGGTAATAAATTGCCTATCTATGAACCCTTTTTACTCCTCCGGTCTAAATTGTAAATTGTTATAATTTGTAAACGGTAAATCTGATATTAGTGTTATGCGTATCAACATTTCTAGAAAATTATTCTCTATTTAAATCTATGTTCAAAAGTTGGGGGTTCCTATTTGAAAATCGAAAGTATGCACTTATTTAAAGTATACAGAGTAGGGGTGAAAAATTAAAAATAGTTTTAAAATAAAGCTTAAACGATTTCATAAAAATTAGAAAAAAACAGAAATCGAATTCACTTGAAATCCTCCGAGATATTTGCTGGTTCGTGATAAACAAATCACCCTGTATATACATGTTATTATTTTATTACGACTTATTGGCCTAACGAAAAAAATGCACTGTAGTGATTAGAGAGGTTTTAATTGCCGTGTGTTAGAACATGCACTAGCGCCATTTAGACAATAAAATAATGAGAGGAGGTGATGAGAGAAATATGCTAAACATCAAGCCTTTTTCTTCCTTCTAGAACCAAAGAATTAAAATAATAATGTTGCGCGGTAATCGAAATGAAAAGGGTGAAATACAGGGAACACGCCTCCCTCTTTCCCCGGGGAAAAAAAATCCTCAAACCATTTTGTTTTTTTTATATTTTCTTTGCTTCTTTGAACGTCGATGCAGCATATTTAAAAGCCGAGGAAAATGCGATTCCGTTTTCTTCCCAGTTTATAATAATCAGTGGTTTTTCATACCTATAGGTATTATATAATGATACTTGCAAGGATACTAAAACTTCCTCGGAAAAACAGTAGACCAGGACCAACAGGTAGATTAGATTCTCCCATTTCTCCCTTCCTTGACGCTTTGTCCGTCTGAACCCGCTGTGGTTTTTCATCGGTTGTTTTTATTGATTTTCTCATGGACGGATATATTTTCCAGAGGATTTTTGTCCCGCGAGATTCAATATAAAATAAATTTTTTTAGGGATAATTGCGTATTTCAAAAAAACTATTGTTATTATTATAACGATTTTACTAAATATAATGTTATACAATTTACGTCTGAATCGATTTGACTCTCTTTGAACGTTTTGATTATAATATTATTATAACGTTTCGATAAACGGATCACGATGAAAATAACGATATCGTAATAATTATTAATCGGTTTAATAGGGAAGGATTTTTTTATTTTGCTTTTTAAACACTTAATTCGCTATAATCATTATAATCACGTTGAAATTTTTTTAGTTTTTTTATATAACATTCAGAAGCAATTTGTATAAATTTAATAATATTGTAAACGCATGCAGTAGGTACCAAACAGTTTTGTGGTTTAACAAATAATAAATTATCATTAAAATATATAAAGAAAAAAAAATACCATCGACTGCGGTTTGATTATAATTTATAACGTTTTTCATATTAAAAACGATTATTTTTATAATATTAAACAAATACTCGATATTCGTTTTTTTTTTTCAATATTTACCGATGTTTTCGATGAAATCGCTTTGATATTATTATAATAATGTTGATATAATATTCACGGGAGAACAAATTTGTTATTATTTGATTTTCTTTTTGAATTAATTTACAACAGAAATCCACGATGTTCGCGTAAATTACGACGAAGCAAAACGAGAGTAAATTCGTAGAGTACATTTTAGCTATATGTATAATATATCTTATCAGCATAATAATATACAGTGTGTATGTGCAGGGTTTGACAATTTCCTAAGTAACTGCATATCCTATGAAATTGACAAATCTTGCACACAAACCATGTACGCAGTTTAATGACGTACGATATAGATTTTTATAATATATGTGTGTATTCGAAACAGGGTTTTAATAATGTTTCAATATGAATAAATAAATAAAAAATCGATTTTAAATGAAATCAAAACCTAACCTAACGCTTAAAATATTTTATTTTTTATAAAACACAACACGAGACACGCGAGCGTTTAAATTTATGTCTAACCAGCAGATATCAATGATACACCCCCTTTTATTTTTGAAGGGTCGTGCATATGTAAATATACACAATATTTTTAAAAAAAACAACAACATAATGTCGAACTTTTTTTTTTTTTGAATTAAGCCGACACGTTGACCGGTAAAACATACCCGTGTATATTAGGGTTGAAATTGCTAGGAAACATATTATAACATTCAGGTTATATTTTTTTCTCGGTTTCCGGATATAATATTATCAAATTTCCAAAAAAAAAACCATTAGTCACCATTAGTTACATCCGGGAGCTTAAAATGGGAGGACTGTGAATTGTTTGGGACGTAAGAACGGTGGAATCTAGAGTACAATAGAGAGGGAGGCAGCACGTAGGACAGAAATAGATGGAGAAATATTTGGTCGGAGATATTAAAGGTCGTTACACCTTAAACACAAGAAAAAGAGAAGAAACGATGCACGTGATTTGTGGTACTACAACTTATAAAATATTAATTACTATAATAAATTCCACAATTTTATCGAAAATCTTACCGTCACTGCTGCACCGTGAATCTATTTTGCGCCTCTTCAGTTTCAGGTCTTGAAACAGACTCATGGTACTCAGGTCACACGGGGTACTTGTTAGGGTCATAATTCCTGTTCAACAAACAATATCATTATAAATTAACATTGAATCACGGTAGAAAAACGTATTGAAAAAAAAAAAAAAAAAAACAAAACAAAACATTCTAAACAAAGTATAAATATTTCGCGTACCGGTACGACGGTCAAAAAACTGTGTATATTCGACGGAATAATAATGCTGATATTATTATACCGAAAACACGCACGCGGTAAACGAAAAATTCAAAATCACGTAAATATCGTTATCGACTCATTACTATTACGACCGATACGCACTAACAATTTGTCATGTGATATTATAACCGTGGACAAGCACGTATACGCAAAATTGTTATTATTAGCTCGCAAGAAAAAAAAAAATGATTATTATTATTATTGTTATTATATTCTTCGGCGCCGGATGTTGATTCGAATGCAGCGGCCGTTTTTACGTAACGCATGGGCGCAGGAAAAAAATGTGCCCCGTAACGTCGTCGTAGCGCGGAAAGTAAAAAAAATTCATGTTTTACGGACTCTGACTCGCGCGTGTGGGAGAGAATTCCGATCCGTGCACCGACACCGCGCTCGTTCGGTCTCCGGGCGAACACTGTCACTTTCTCTTCAATCTTTTGTCACACGAGCGCGAGCACGCCCCGCGGCGCGAAACACCCGCGCGTCACCGCATCGCTCGCTCCCTCTCCCACGCCCTGTCGCTCTCTCTCCGTCTCCACCGCTAACGGGGTAACGCCCAACCGCTGCGAAGTCGGCGACTACTGCTACGACGACGGCTTAAGACTACGCCGGTTATCCAAGGATAACGCGACCGCCTTATATATATATATATGTATAATATTCTATTATTATATGTGTTGTATATTATAAATTGGTGTTTTTTTTTTTTTTTTTCCCGAAAATAATCAAATTTTGCCCATACGATAAGAGTGCCGGTTCGCGGTCACCGACAACAACAACAACAATACAATAACGGGGCGACAATGCGCGGACCGAATTAAAGCGCTCGCGGGAAACGCGGTTACGATCGGCGGCGAAGACGCGGACGACGCGAACGTACGCGACTATTACGGACTAATGTGCGGCCGGCCGGTAACGATCGACGGCGATCGGCTCGGGAATGAGCTGTTATGGCGGCGGCGGCGGTAGAGAAAAGCGAGAAAGAAAAAAAAAATATATATATATAATAATAATATAATACGAGCGTACAATAATAATAGTAGTGTACACACGCGGCGGCGGCGGCGGCGGAGGAGGAGGCTTGTGCAATCTGTCTGTTTAATGCAAAACGAACGGTGTTTTTTTTTTTTTTTTTTTTTTTTTTTTTCGGTGGGACGCGCGCTTACGGCCAATGGTAGATGAGGCCACTGCCGGCGAATGACTACGACGGTGTGTATCGCGTGAAGGTTATAAGTGGGGCCGCCGTAGCCGCCGGTGTAAACGAAGAGGGAAGAGGTCGGTAACCTGTGCCGCGGTAAGTAGGTCAGCGCAGCGCGAGTTCGCCCACCCGTTCGGCTGCCGCCGCGGCCGCCGCCGTATATTTTAAACGTCGTCAAAACACACGCACCTATATCTACCTACTTACCTACCTACCTACCTACCCACCCCTCGTCGTCGCACGCGCGTACGTAACGTCGGCGTCATCCCTCCGATTTCATCCCTCGTCGCGTTACAGAATCGCCGACGCTGTGGTGGTGTTGTTATTGTTGTTGTTGTTGTTGTTGCGCGTAATATTAATAAAGGTCGTCCCGTTTATTGTGTAAGATACTGCACATCATGCGCGCTTACCGCGGCAATACCGAAAACCGTCTCCCAGACTGGGATATCCGTGATAATAATTGAATTAGAATTACAAAAATTAGAAAGAAAAAAAAAAATAAATTCGAAAATCTTATCCGTACACGGGTACTATATTACGGCGTTTTTGTTTTTTTTTTTTTTTTTTCACGGGACGGATACGTAACGTCACGACAACAACAGTCGCAAAGCGACGCGTCGGCGACGCTGTTCTTTCGGCCGCGTGCGAAAACAATTGTGCGTTCACGACACTGCGAGGAACACCAGTAGAAAACGCGGCGACCGATCCGCAATAATGTCACGATCCGGCGCGGCCCGGCGCAGCGGAATACGCGCTGCGATCACCGGCCCGGCGTTGTTGTTACGTCACCGTTAACACGTTGCACGCGATAACGGTCCACGACCCCCTGCGATACCTGGCTGCGAATCCGCCCCAGTCAACTACGCGTTAATATTTATTGTGCCCGCGTACGGCCGCGAAACATCTCCGCGATCGCGCAATATTTATAACGCGTATTGCGTGCGAGTGTGTGCGCTATACTACAAACACGAAAAATAATCGTGCGGACGGCGCACGAGATTTTCGGCCCGTCCGCTAAACGCGTTATCATAACAATAATTATTACGCCGTAACGGCGAACGACGATGCCGGTTCCCCGTATTGTAATATTGTGTTGTTATTTTCAATTGTTGTTGTTGTTGTTGTTGTCGTCGAACCGTATCGGCAGTCGCGCATCGTCTTTCGCCCCGCAACCCGAACTGTTATCGGGCCCCAAAGACGTGTGATTATTATTTTCAAGTATTTATGCAACGCTCGTCGTCGATTACGCCGTCGGTTTCGCGGCGTGACGGTTAACCCGAAATCCCGCGGTCACGGAAAGCCAACGGACTCTGCCGCTGCGGCGTCAACCTCGCGATATCGTCCGCAGAGCCAACGAATCGTAATGGTCTGCACGGAAAAGAAAAAAAAAAAAAACCTACTTCGCAAAAACTATCGGAATGAGAGTTTCGGTTTTTTCTAGTACCGGCAATACCGTCAGCACTGCTGTTACCTACTTGCGCGGTCGAATCGTCGACCCGAAAAGCACCCCGAGCACGCGTTTACTTTCTACATTTTCTGAGCCGCGCGCGGTTTCAATAGGGACGGAACCGTTTGCGATCATTTCTGTGCCGCTCGTCCGGGACATTAACTCTCGCGATATTTTCTCAGAGAGATTTTATTGTGTGCTCGTACAGTACATAATATTATAATATACACTTAGTCGTAATGATTATGTTCAATCGCGGTTATGATATTTATACTACGGTTTAACTATTTACTACGCGACACAGTCAACGTTTTATTTCTAGGCATTCTTTACGCGCCGGACCGTATCGAGTCTTGGAGGTTTTGTTTTGTCCGAACGTCCTTCTATTAAATTACGTAGTATTATTATAGTCCTTTATTATCATTATTGTTGTGTACACGCGCGCGCGCGTATCGCTGGGCTATTGATACGGACCGGCTAATACACTTGCGGCAGCTGTTATTGACTTTCCTCGCGTCTTTTTCGAAAACAGAACGTCGAAAGACCGCGGAAAAAGAAATTGCTGCGCATAGAAAATAAAAATAATATCCGCACACGTATGTTCGTGTCACTGCTGTGTACGGGAAGTCGGGAAGTCTGGATAAATATACGAATCCGGATTATGGGGAGGGGGAAGGGAGGGAACGTCCCCGCGGATGTAAAGATTCCGTTGTGCCGACATTATTATGTGTACATGCGAACAATTTTCGTTTAGAATTTTTAAAGTATCTACAAAAATGCATCTGTTTAATTCACTTTTTAAAAAAAGGCCAGTTTTCAAATCCTTGAAGTTCGGCCCCGGAGTTCATTGGACCCCTATTAATGTGGCCTTGGGTATATGAATATATATATATACATTATATGGTTATTCAGAGTACCTATATTGTCTGAACGCAACGATAAATTATTGCAAACGGAAAACTATTCTGAGCGAAGTTCGGCTAAATATGTCCGAAACAATTTTAATTAATTTTCTATTAATTTGTAATTATTATAAAACAAATTATGACCGTTCGTTTTTTAATAGATTACAACATAAATCTAAACTTAAATGCTGATAAAATCTAAAAAATAAATTTTATATTTTTATTTGCATAAAACTAAAAAAAAAAAAAAACCGTCTCTAAAGTATACGATAAACTGATAATTCGGTGAAAATTCCAAGTCTCAAAAACCGTAAATCGTGCGTAAATATTCTTGTATTTTCCTCCATTGTATTTATAAAATTGCAAGAAAAATCGAAAAATAATTTCCCTAACGCACTGCGTCTTGAATTTTTTTTTTTTCTGATGCGAAAAAACAAGCGCACATAATATAAAGGTATACATTCACACTGTACTATACGAGCTTGGAATCGAAAAATTATCGAACGCAATAACGTTGATAGAAGAAAATAAAAACGTAATACAACTACGACGATACACGACGAGTGCATATTATAATGTATAGGATCATTAGCCGTGTATAAAACGCAAAAAATAAACCGGCAAATAACATCAATCTGAAACGTTTTATGATTTTAAAATAATAATATTATTATTATGTAGGTCGAATTTGTTTTCCGAACGTTCGAACGTTATTAAATATACTAGCAATATGACGTCATGTAAAATACCGGATTCGTCGATACGGTTTTCTCGTCCGAATGAGAGTCTGTATTACCGAGTGCCCGGCGCCCACTTGACACATGACCGAGGCTTACAGTAATAATAATCGTGTATAATATTATTGAATGTACCTGCGTAACAGCTGATTTAAACGCACGCATCGTGTACGATAATGAATAAAACGCGATAAAAAAAAAAAAAAAAACCCCGATTATTCATTTAAGTTCGTATAATAGATATTGTAATATAAATCCTCCTCTAAAATACGTTCTCGTCGTACCGTATACGTGTTATAATTAACGCGAATCCACATTGATGAAAAATCCGGGGGGAAAAAAAAATGAAAAAAATATAAAGTATAATATTATTATGTTTTAAATGTTCATACTGCTGATGGCCGTACCGCTGTTTCCGGAGGAAAGTCGGAAGGGAGGATATATTATGTATATGTATGTGTAAAGCAATTCAATTTATATCAGTGTATTATACACGCAACGATAAATCGTGTCTAACGAAAAACGATTCTGAGCAGAGCATTATATAGCCGTAGTTTTTTCGGCCTTGTTTCCTAGGTAACTCGGAATTCAACGAGAATTATAGAAAAAAATTGCCGGTTTTCGCCGTTTATTACGAAAACTGCAAGGAAAATCGAAAAACGATCTCCCCCATAACGCACCGACTGCACCGAAAACGCTACCTACAAAAAGAGTTCCTATAAACGTTTTCGATTCAACCAAGATTTCTCAGCAGAAAAGTCCTTTATAGAGACAAAAAAATAAAATCGACCTATATACGAGCAGTAACGGAGCCCTTTGTCCGCGGGTGCTTGTTCGATTTGCAATTGTTACTTTTTTTTTTCTTAAGATTTTCCAACGCATTAAATTCGCAGGATAATATTTGTTGCATGATCGATTACAAGTTCACGTTCACGAATTTTACATTTATACACGACATTATCGTCACGATACATAATTATTATTATTATTATTATATTGTAATATTATTCCGACGACAACGGCGGCGGCGTGCCTATTACAAATAATTATGTGTCGGCGCGCGGTATCAAATGTACGAATGCGACACAAGCCAAAAGCTCTCCGCGATCCATACGAAAATAGAACGCCCGTTTGCCCGTTTGGAAGATTGTTCGGCTCTGCGTTCGTATTAGTCGTTTTTCGGCCAACAACGCGATGGTGACACACATTCGCATATTATTATATTAATATTATAATTTATTATAACCTATAGTGTTTAATATTTATACACACGTGGCGTATACCGGTGGGATTGGCGACAGTTTCCAATGCGCCCTGCAACGGGCGACGGGCTTTTGGGCGAATCCGCGTATAGACACTGCATAATATCTAGTGTAGAGCATCAAATCCGGATCAATCCAAATCTGGATTACGGATCAGAATTCACACAAACGTTATACAATCAGTTTAATCCGGATTATAACATAAATCGTTTATCAATTAACATAATATAATATCCGTAATCCGTTTAACCGTTTCAAGTTGTCTCGTTCGATGATAACATCTGCTATCTAGTTTCTATACGTTTTTAATGCCTAGCCCATTTAAAAAAAATTAACGGATTAATCTAAGTCCGAATCGGTGAAAATATTGCTCAGCACTAGTATATACTATTGGCGTTTAGTCTTTAAAAACGACCCTTGGACCCGTGATCTAAAAAGGCAATCATTTTACGCACTGTTCTTTATGTCTCAGATGTAAAACATCAATAACCGTTCGTTATAAAACGGTCACGCCGAAGTACCAGTTGGTCCGGACAATAGCGCCTGGTTTACGCCTTCTTCCCTTAGATCTTAAGTGTCTTTTGGGCTCTTTTGCCTCGAAACCGCCGCATTGTGTACTCGTATTATAGGAAATTATCGTCGAATCCTACGAATACAGCTCATGTATAAAATCTCGCTCGTCGACCGTTTCCGCGAATAGATTTTTTTTTTTTTACTTTTCTTTTATTGAATAGACACGCCCGGATGTACGATTCCGGTTTGCGCGCGTTCTACTCATACACATAATAATAACGTAAGATGTTTTTGGTTGCGGTTTTTTTATTTGTTGTACACAAATTTTCGAGTACATATTATAGTGTAGTCACTCGGTCGAAAATTCACAACAATCGTCGCCGCACCGTCAAGGTTTTGAAAAAAAAAAAAAAAAATAAAGAACGGCATGTAAAAGAAAAATAATCGCTTTTCTGACACATAGTTTTTATTTTTTATTTTCGTAAATCATAATATCAACAACATCGATTATTTATATTTAGCGACGATGGCGGCGAGCGCACAAGCAATACCATCGTAACGTACCGTCAAACATATTATTACAAATGATTTGGTCATTGTTATCGAGTGGAAAAACAAAAAAAAATGTGTAGAACAAAAATATAGTGACCCGGGTTTAGCGTCGCGTATTCAGTTGAATATTACGCGAATTTGCTCGTGTAGCACATTAACAAATACGCGGATTACCCAACACGGTTGTTTTATTTTTCGGGTTTTTTTTTTTTGGCCCCTCATTATAAACATAATGTCACGGACAAAATAATAACAAGTGACGTCTGCACGTAACGGCGGCGGGATATTGGCCATTTTTTCGCATCGCCGTTTTACTATCGGTTGGGCAGATATTATAACGCTTTTACACATTTTTATAGATAGGCGGACAAAAAAAAAAAAAAAAATTTACGCTATGTCTCTCGATCTAAAACGATATTCTATACATAAGAAATTTATTGTGCGTACATATTTCGGGATTTTATTGATTTTATTGAGTTCACCTTATATAATTCCATTGTTCCTTATAATCATAGTAATTTGTTTTCACAAAAACGATTACGCTTTATTGAAGCACCCGAGTTCGTACGACGAGAAAAATCATTCGTTTCGTTTAGATGGGCCGTCAAAGTTATAATCGATGCGAGATTTATATAAATCAAATAATCCGGAACATTTTTTGTTTTCCGGGCTGTAGAATAAACAATACTGTAGAACATCGCGCCGCCGCTAATAATAAAACAAAATGTTAGAATTTTCAATTATTACTATTTATTTTTTAAAAACGTTTTTTCGTTAAGTGTTTTCGAGCATATAACCGCGTGCGCGTATTCAATAGGTTTTTTAATGGGCGCCCTTTGGTTATTATGTGAAAATTTAATAAAAAAAAAAAAAATGCATTCCGACTCAGGATCAGGATTGTACGGAGCAGTATCAGTATCCATAATGTTATAATAATAAAGATAAGCGAGTCAATAATAATAATAATAATATAATAATAAAGTCTGTCAATGTATGGGAAAAAAATTAAGCAATGTTTATTATACGATTATGTATTATGTTTTTTTTTTCATTATTATTATTATTATTATTATAATTATTATTGGCGTTACAAGTTGGTTCGACGCGCGTTTTTAGTCTGGTTTGAGAGCGATAAGAGCGAAAATAAAATAAAATATATATATAATATAATATTATATTATAAACCGACTGGCTGCCTATCATCGGAAACGAGTTCAAGGCGAAACGGGCGGCAAAAACCTCGCACCCGTTGTCGGCCGGCCAACGACCCGGCGACCGAGATCTCGGTTTAGTGCAAAGGTCGTTTCACGCGATATTATTCGCCCCACTCCAGTCCGCAAAGATTAAAAAAAAAAAAAAAAAAAAAACGCGTTTGGTAATATAATAATATTTATAATCAATGGCCGTAATTAGTTTGGCCGTCGTCGTTGTCGTTTTCCAAACGGTTCGTATATAATAATATTGTAGTATTATACCGGAGTGAAAGATTCCCATTATAATATTTTTCTATCTGGTATTTATAGCGTACAAGATAATGACGACGACGGTGATTTTTTTTTCCCCTCTATTATCAAAACGCATACATACACGCAGTAATACGTCGTCAGCGTATTAACGGCGGAGCGGGAGAACAAAAACGATTCTCCGTCGAAAACGGCCCGTTCGATCGGTGTAAAGGCAGCCCCCCCCGGCTCTCTCCCCCTCCCATCATCGTCCATGTGTATTGACAACGATTATACCGACGTATTTAAGATAGGAAAAAAAAAATAAAAAAGCCAGCGCGATTGGATTGGCGACGTCATCTCTCGTCGAGATCACGCATATATAGGTACCTGTATAGTTTTGTTTCGAAGAGGCGACGCACAGTATACACATACACATGCATTACGCGGATAACAAAAGTGACATAACCGAAATTTTTACGATTTTTACTACTAAATACGTACGAATATAATAGCTGTAGGCAATGTGACGTATCGCGCGTGTAAGTGAACACCATTACGCATGTACGGTAATAGGTATATACGACACGTAATAACGATATTCGCTAAAAGACGTAAACGTTTTTATTAACACCGACGCGCTAATTGCTCGAAACATTGCAATACATCAGGCTACACCTAAAACTCTGCACGCGTTAGAAAAATATCACACACTCTATACAGGTACACCGACGTTATAAAATATGTCGCACGGGTTCAATGAAATTTCGTTCCGCAAAAGTTGAAATACATACATGTGTACCTATATTTCAAAAAAATCGATTTTTTCGCTATTCGTTTTCTAGAATACATATTACCTGCGTAATAATATAATAAATTGTTGTAATAATAATAATAATATCGTTCGACGATAACAGAATAAATACTATTATGTACTATACTGCTTATTATTTCTTATTATTGTAAATACGCGCTCACACACACACACACACACACACACACTTGTTAAAAGTGTGTCAATTATTACCTATATAATATGCATTGTTGTTTTCGCGAAATAAAATAACAACGTAAATAAAACGAAATGCATAATTTTCTAAGGCGACGACATTAGGCACATAGTTGGTGCTGTAGGTTTTTTCGATTTGAAAAATGACATCATTTTTATACTTCGTTAAATTAATATTTAACGAATTAATAATTCACTAATATAAGTATGACGAAACAAAATGATTCGGAAATTATTTCAGACATATTATAACCAACGGTGTGATATTTAAACAGGTTTCGTTTTACGGTTTTTTATTATTTTTTTTTTTTTTCGTGAAAAGCTCAGAAACCACGCAATTCGCAAATTATTCAATTATTCCAATATTCAATACCTATACACACAGGTATCCCTATACGTTTTGCGTTGCCAAGAGAATCCAGAAATGAACAAACATCAAAAAACAAAAAAAGGAAACTATAAACGGAATAAACTGCTTAACATACCGATAAATGTTTTGAATTAAATGCCGCCCATCTTTTAAGGTTGGCATGGAAAAATCGGAGCATTTTTATCAATCGAAAAAGTGTTTTCCGAGAAAAAAAACACACACACACACACCTTTTAGTAAAACTAATAGAACCAAAAACATTGTTGGTACATTATAATAATATAATTTATTTTCAAATATTGTTGCGATTCATATAATGACACGGTGGTATCAATAACGAAGGGAACGTGATTATTATAATACACCGGTATGCTCATTGTTAATTCAATTTGCTAAATAAAACAACTATAACATTAAAATGTTTCGGAAATTGTATAACCCTCGATACTACATTTAAAATTTAAGTTCAATTCAAAATACATATTATACATATGAGTACCCGATTTGGACGTTTTAGCAGTTTTTTTATAACAAAGGTAGTATATACACTCCATGTATGTATTATATAGGTATATCGAAAACCGTTACGAAAACACAACATCGCGGCATATTATAATAATAATATATTGTTTCTATGTTTTGTTTATTTGGCATGCACGTTGTAGAGACAGAAAAAAAAAAGCCCCGAACAATAGTTCTACTACACTATAGGCGGTTGTCACAATAAATAGGTCCTTGAAGCTTCAATCTGCCTTGAACCATACCGGCCCAATAATTAATTCCAGCACCGTTCGAGCTGTATAATGTACCTAGGTATATACCAGATACCTATATAATAACATTATATACATTTTACCCACTATCATTTAGAGGTTGTGACGTCGACATCCTTCTTGTATATATATATATATATATAGAGAGAGAAAGATTAAAAGTAGTAAATAGTAATAGTAGAAGTAGTAGTAAAAAAAAATATATAATAAAGTAACAAAATAAAAATCATCTACCGCGAAAACAATTACTATTATTATCGTATCGTTTAGCATTGACCAAAATAACGTTCATATCGTATTATAATAAATAATATTATATATGAATGAATGAAAACTGATGGGTCACCGAATCTGAAGTTTATAAAAATATATTTATACTATAGTGTGTGTACCGTAAGTATTCATTAAGTATACACCGTGCACGTTTGTCGAATCGTTTTAGAATAATATTATCGTGTAAAGAATTAGAAAAAAATAAAATAAAATAATATCGAGTGCGTGCACGGCGCTAATAAGTGTTTTGCATATTATTATATATTGTTTATACTCGTGTTGAATATTATTTAGGACGCGACGATAACATTTTTTTATCGCATACAGAAAAATCGGTTGTGGTGGTGGGGGAGGGACAATATGAGGCACTTCTTATCAATCGCGCGGGGGCTGCACGCCCAGACGAAAATATAATATTGTACTATCCGATAACAATAATATACCTACTTAATACAATGTGTCGACGAAACTAAAAAAAAACTTTTTTTTTCACTTATAATAACATTATATAGATATCTACTAAAGTTCTGTTACAACATTGCAATAATATTATAAGACAACGACTACGACGCTTCCAACCGTCGACTCCAAACAACCGGGCCAAGGTTATTCGTATAATATAAATTATAGTAGTCAGCTATCGCGCTTGCACATCAAATAAACGACATCGCGTTCGAATACAATGAACTTTACGCACTTTGTTACTTTTCCCCCACTCCTCATCCCCATCCCCTCTCACTCCTCCTTCGTTTCTTCTAGCTATGTTATTCGAGTTTTAATAATCGCTTTATATTTGTTGCATACGTATAATTACTGGCTGCAGGTGAGTGCACAAGGGGGACTTAGGGGCTCACGTCCCCCTGAAATGTCAGGAACATTTAAAAATATTTTTGTACAGAGTAACAAAACATGAATGGCTCAACATGAAAAATCTTAACCGCTTCTTTCAAAATGAATTGTGCAGTTACCTGATTGATTAAATGATAAACACGAATTAGTTCACGTTTACTTTATATTTTATTTTACGTTTTATATATTTTCTACTACAAGACCTTTTTCGAGAAAGTGAGATAAAACATAGCCTTTATTACTTCCCAGTCCTCCTACTAACCTTATGCAAACAAATAGTTTATTACAGTATGTTATACTATGTATTTAAAACAGTAATTTAAGATATCCTGACATTTCGGCGGGAGGGGGGTTAAACTTCTTCAAATCCCCCACCTAGATATACCACTGGTGATTGTATATACAATTTTTATTTTTAAACTAGATGTATACATAAGTGAAATATTAACATTTAAAAAAGCTAATTCATAGACAGAGATTTGATTGAATTTTAGGGGGAGAGGGGTGTTAATGATGAGTAAAAAAAAAAAATGTAATATTATAGGTGTTGTATTTGTATTCGTTGTCACAAATAAAAATGTAATAAGCCATACAAAGTAATTCTAATTTCAGGGTTAAAATAATTGTTTTTTTTTTTTTTTTGGGGGGGGATAGAAGTCACTTAGTCCTCCAGTCTTCGTTTATGAACTTACTAAAAAAATTTAAATATATCAGATAAAAACCAACGTATAAACGCAGATGATGTTTTTGTATCTTTAAGTTAGACGATGGATCAATTCGTTCTAATATTAAAAATAAAGTCGCGTTTACTGAACGCTATACGTTTAGCAACTTTTTAATTATTATTCGATATCTACATCTATAATGATAATAAAAAAATGATGTTATTACTATGTATGCGATAAATTGAAATAACATAATACCCGAGTACCTACATTGTGAGTAATATAAATTTACGTAACGCAATTTACGGAATAAAAAAAGTAATAAAAATAAAAATTACAAGCCTGTATACTAAAATAATAATAAATTAGGTGTACAGGTATTATACCTATATAATACTGTAATAGTTTAAAATCAAAATCGAGTTCTCTCGCGTCGTGTGAGATAATCGAAATGAAAGAAAAATACCTCGCGCTAATTTTAAAAACTTAAAAAAACATAAATAAATTACTGGTTATATCGTTTCTTACATAATAATATAGTACAAGTGCTTTTCCGTCGTCTTAGAAACGTGCCAAAAGCCCATTACTCGCGGGTGCCGTTAGAAAATAGCACATAATATTATTATACATCTATAAGGAGACGACCAACTATCGTACAGTGTTTTATTCAAACCGGAGGCGTATTTACACGAAAGGAGGATATAGCGGGTGGGAGGAGGATGTCTAATTTCCCTAAATTGTCTTTTTATAAATATATATATGTATATATATATATATATATATACATAATGTAAACTATTTTGTATGTAGATTTGAAAAAAAGAAAACTTCCTCATAAGGAAATTGTTCGCAATTTAATATCCTATCTACCTAACGATACAGTTACAAAAAAAATAAAAAATAAACCGATTTGTCAAAATAGTGTAACGCGCTTCTTTTGAGAAATTCCGAGCGCAGTGTGTGTGCATGTACAATATTTTTATTATTTTGGCACATTGGTAATTGTATAAAATATTATACCTATATGTATACACGTGTATGTACGTATGTATATGTATATATATATAAAAGAGATATTTATCTAATATTTCCATAATTCGTTATACCCGATGTCCCTGGACTAGTTGCACACGAAGGTGGACATTCGGAAGGTCGTATATAAGGGTCAAAAACCTCGATGAAGTACTTTTTTTTTTTCTCTCGAATACGGTCACGTTGCAGTGTTGTTGTTGATCGATAACATAATATATCTACCTACCTAATAACATTATAATTGGTAATTTTTCGGATACTCGCGGCGCGATAGATTACAATATTAACCGCGGATAATATTCACACGTTCAAATAAATAATACATAACTCTATTAATATCTACGACACGCGTCTATTTTTTTCTCTTTTTTTTTTTTCAATAATTTAAACTAAACTGTATTATGGTCGCAAAATAATGCACATATTATAATGGTTACGACGCAAACCTGAAAATAACGGATCAATATAATAATTACATCTTATAGTCTAGGCATACGTATAGTAGGTTCATTGATTATAATAATATATTGTAGGTAAGTATATATACTTGTTTTGTCCAACGTCTGTGTCATTTTATCTTAATTCTTCCCGCGGAACTCTTCGTTTGACTTATAATTTTTAACACGGCTTTTTCAAAATCACATTTTCCGTCCAAATTCTAAAACACAACCGTATAAAAAAAAAAATACCTTTTTTTAGCTCGCAGTTTAGAATTATTACTATAACATATCGTCCTCCTCCATCGACGGTTCTTACTATTATTACATATTATTATAAACGTACTTATAGAATATTAATTGCTACGCACATAGGTACATTACAACGTAGCAGCAAAACGTAAACAATTTTAATAGGTATATTTATGCGAATTTTCGGACGCGCAAACAATCCAATTTTACCGGCCAAATCGGTTCTCAGAGTGTATATAATAATCATTATATTATTATTATTACGAACTATGGTTTTGGTTAGCTAACACCTGGCTACACTGGTTATAGCCCAAGGCCCGAGCGCGCGCAAAAGTGAAAGTGACAAACTAAGCGGCATTGAGCCAGTCCATCTACGTTAATGTTAAGGAAGGCGTTTTGATTATGCAGGTTGTGGCAATGTAGAGATCGTTGAACTCGGTTACAGACAAACGCTCTGAGAAATTTAAAAAATAATAATAATAATGATAAAATCTATGTGTAATATTACATATACGATAACCATACGCCACGTTCAAAATACGAGAAACATAATGTTATAATTGTACAATAATAATTATTATTATAATATAAATGAACTGTTTTAATTATTTTTATATTTATTGAGATAAAATTAGGAAAAAAAAAAAACAGAAATAATCATAGCCTAAATTTTAGTCTATTTCTGCTAAAATGCGTTCGATAGTTATTATTATAAGTATAAGTAGGTATAATAGATACTTTATAGGACTGAAAGCAGAGAGACAGAAAGATATCTCTCGAGAGAAAAAATTAGGGATCCGGGGGGGAGGGGTGTGTGCTAATATTGTGTGAAAAATATAGCATCATATAAAACGTATATATAAGACCAACTGTAGGACTGTGCCCTGCAGATTAATAATAGTCACTTTTTCAATCAAATTTTAGTTTTTTTTCTCACGTACATTTTTTATAAACATTCAAATCGAATTTTTCGGAAATTAATGTCTGATATTCGAAAAAGAAGCCTGGCCGACCTATTTTCAGATAGTAAACTTATCATCACCACATTACTATCGACACATCGATCAGATTGTTTTAAGGGAAATTGGTTTAAATTGCAACGCTGCGTATGACGTGTTAAACAAAAACAGAACGTACCGGCAATATCTGATCACCTTAACAACAAAGATAACAAACATTGTTGTAGGAAAAATCTATAGCATAATATACAGTTTACGTTCAAATATCATACGAGACTATCTCTTTGTAGCCATGTTGGTACACCGTAATATCACCTATATTGTATAAATTGCCGAGTTTCTATGCACAGATGAAAACGAGTTCAGAAAAATAGTTTATAGTTTTTCAAAAATCGCTTTTCTTAATCGTAACAAACGTGATAATTAACCTGCAGTTCGTGGCCGGTTTGATGAGGCAAATATGATAATAATATTATTTAGGCAGGTATAGTATTAATTTTTTGCTAAAATGAACAAGAGTGTGATATGTTATACAATAAAGAGAGCGGATTCTCCCTCTCTTGTAGTCTCGAAATGTATACATTTATTATAATTTTTATAATAATCGAACGGGAAAAATTCTCGAACCGGTTTTTAATATAATATTCAGATAAACGTAATAATATAATTGTCTATACTATTAAACGTATACAGCAGTATACTATTTATTTTTAATTTTTTTTTTTTGTGGATGAAATTTTAAAAAAATCACTATATATCATCATCGGTACCTCGTTATAATAATAATATTACCTACCGATGTAATAAGTTGGTTTTTTTTCGGAGGAAAACAATATTGCGTGCCGAAGAACGCGTCAAGGTTACGCCGTGCGACATTCTCTATTGCAACACATCATATATGCATCGAATGCTAAATAATTGAATCTTTTGGCGTTTATGCATATATATATGTGTATATACGAATAAAAAAATAGGTTCTTCGTCGTGTACCTACCTATATAGTTTTTGTTTGTTTAAACATTTTAACGTTTACGGTGGTGTAGGTGCCTATACCTAATACTATTATGTATATATATTGTTGAGACGAACGAACGTTTTGCGTAAGAATCGGTTTGCGAATTGCAGTCAATAGAATAATGTACATTATTGCACAACTACTTAATGTCGTTTAAATCGAACTTAATTTATAATATAGTAAACAAAACGGTAAGTTTAGCTATGATTGAACGATTTTTTTTTTTTGGCCAAGTGCAAATCGTCTTTTGCGAAAAACGTACGAATAATTTATAAATTTATAAATAATATGATTGTACTATTATTATTGTTATTATTATTATCATTATTATTATTATTATTATTATTATTATTATAGAACCGTCGGAAGTACGCTGAACGAGTATACCTATATAGTCACCACAATAAACATATTAAAACGCACACAACTGCTGCCGTATAGTTATATAATGGTATAAAAACACACGGTAGGTATAGAAAGTCGTGAAATACTATGATAATATAATATTATATGTAATTAAAATTAAACGAGTCCCGTATTCGGTCGACTGTTTTATCACAATATTATTGATGTAAGTACGAGATACGAGTATTAATAAGCACCTAGGAAATGCAACCACACAGTCGACCTTAGTCAAGGTGTCGCGGTATTCCGGAGGAGGAGGTCGTTCGGTATATATAGCGGTACATAGGTATCCCGGCAGTTCTAATTCATTGGGTCGAATTCAATATTTGGTCGGTTTCGTACCGCGGGGTATGATTGAGCGGGAAGTTACGATTATATGTATCGATATATTTGTTATCATTTTGTCATCATGCAAAGTATTTGACTTTGTCGGTGAACTGCCTATAAATAAGATTTAATATTAGCACAATGGTTTGGAAAATCACAAATTCGTTAGAGTTTTCTAAATTTTTGTCTTGAAAAAAATCTGCGAATAGTAAATATAATATTAACGTTAAACCGTGTCAATTTTGTACTCAACAATACCCCTTAAAAGTTTAAAAACTAAAAATATATTTCTTAAACGCACACTAGGTCAAAGTAAAAAACAATCCACATAACATATTTTGAATTTTCAGCTGATCGGATTTTCTACAAACGAAAGAAAACTAATTTCGCCATGCATAATTGCATTTTATCACTTTTTATACGACAGCGCTGATTAGAGTATCGAGAAAATCGAGAAAAGCAACAATAAAAATAAAATGTAAAAATAGTCCGAAGTTCGAATATGAGCACCTGCCATAAAAAAATATGTTTAGAAATAAGAATTCAAAAAAAATATTATATAAGTTCGAAATTATTTAGATTTTTGCATGTAATAATTATTATAATATTATTATAATTTACAGTTAATTCTGTTTTTTTTTTTTTTTAGAAAAACCGTCTGTGGAAAAAAGTTGAGACGGCTCACTGTTATATATGTAAATAGTTCGGAATGTAAGATATACCTACAGGATAATGTAATTCATATACTGTACGAAATTATAAATCATTGCAAACGAAAACTGCACGATCCTAGGTAGAGTATAATGTATTGGTTGTGATTTCGTCTTGTTGTCAAGGTAACCCAAAGATTAACAAACAAATTTTTCCTAGGAGGCGAACCGATGAAAGTTTCGATAAATGATTCAAATAAAGAACCTGCAATGGACATAAATTACGCATATTGATACCTCATGGTACCTTACGTGGAAAAATCGGAGCACTTTCGTAGTAACCAAAAAGTATTGGGAATTTCGAAAAATAGTTCAAATATAGTAACATTCGTTACGATGGAAAAAAAACCAAGCATTTATACTAGCCGTAAAAGCGTTTTCCAATATAGAATATTAAACCATTTTTAAAAAATTAATGGCCACTTCGTTATACTCGGAATCTGATATGTTTTCCGGGGAGGGGAAAATAAAACACGCGTCCACAAACTAATATAGGTAATAACCACCTGGCTAACTATTTATGCACCTGTTGCAGCGCGTACCTATGATGACGGAGACGGGACGAAAAACAAAATTGGTTAACACAAATTCTAATGTATGCAAACCAGACATTGCTATTGTATTCGAAATCTGTGAATAATGATCGCGTATTATAACGTACGATTTCTGCGGGAGGAAACTATACTAAGGCGAGCACTAATAATGTACTTTAATACGTGTTTACAACGAAATAGACACGGACGTGGTGCATATGTTTTTTTTGCTACGTAAATTTATCCGACATAATATGGAATAATGCGCGTATACACAATCTTATCACAACAAACCATAATCCGCAGAGGTCATTACCGCGGTTATTTTAGTACGTGGTCATCAGTTATTAATGGAAAATAATATTTATGATCACTGCTGCAATATTATAATGTTTTTCGCGGGAATCTCTGTCACCGCCATTTTTTCTCATTGTATGTCCTAAACGGAATGACGTCACGATTATATATAAATATAATCGAAAATTTGACCGGAAAAATGAATTGGGAAAAAAAAAACCTCGAATATGCATACGTCATTATACGATAAATAAAGTTCGTATGACTTGGACGAAAAGACCACTGGCTGCATAACAGTATAGTTACGTATTATAAGTAGTTGGCACCTGCGGATACTCTGAGTAAATAATAGTATAGGTAGTACTTATAGATACGTCAGACAAATTCGGTCAACGACCTTCCCCGGGTCTTTCGGGAATTTTCGTCACGTTATACATATTATTTAGGTACATCGATCTGATATAAAAACACAAAAAAATATATACAAATATATATACACAAATATCGGATGTACGCATAATAAATACCCGTGCACGCGCGTATTCTGCGTAGCGCGTATCTGTATACGATTTGTATCGCGCCGAATCCATAATAAATTCAATGACCCCGACAGCTCTATACGACACCGCCCGATTGGATATTACGATAAATCGCTGTAAGTATAATGTAGAAACGATTTTGAACCAAATGGCGTTTTCGAAAAAAAAAAAAAAAACATACTTATATCTCTGCGATACACCGTCTAGTTTGTAAACACAAAATCAAAACCGTTTCGGACGAATTAATAATATTATATTGACAACAGTACTATTACGATTGCCCCGCCAGTCGAAAAACTTCCTTTCTGTTTATCCGCTATATAAATCTATACAGTTTTATACGGCTATTTATTGACATCCCCAAATGGTGGGGGCTCATACGATTTTTGATATATTAATATAAAAAAAAATGGATTTTTCGGTTGATTTCTGGGTTACCTAACTCAGTTAATACGAAAAATCCATAATTATGAATTTGTCGTATTATATACCTATATAAATCACAAAAGATAACAACTTGTTTTTCACGAAAATCATATAAGAAGGCCAGAAAAATGTTTGTTCCATTTTCACAAGAACGAATATTCTGAGAAAAAAAAAAAGGCTAATAATACTACTGGTGAGTGCAGTGACGCTGTTTTAGGCGAGAAGTCAGATAGGTTTCAGGATATATAGAGTATATAAATGTATATCTGTACGTGACGATAGACCATTGCTAATGACAAAGTAATCAGAGCAGAGAATTATTGTAGTTGTATTCAGTGTCAAGGTACCTCACTCAGAAATCGATTAAAATTGTGCATTTTTCACATTTGTTAAGACACCTAGGAATATCGAAAAATGACCTCCCCGGTGCACCAACTAGACCAACATTCCCGGAAGAAAGCTCCTATAAGGTTTTCGACTGAAGCAAGGACAAAACCAAACGGTAATTTGTCGCAAAATGAAAAAATAATATAACGCATCCATGTAGCACGGACGTATATCTACGTTAATAATACCGTCGCGTAAGCACGACCGGATCAGTATTTATGTCTATCTGTGTCGGTGTTTAAGAGGCGAGTACGTAAGCGGGGAGGGAGAGGGCACGGAAAGGAAACACAAACGACACAAAACCGCGTGACACGCGGCACGTGGAAGTCGAGACGCTAAATAATAGTAATTTACATTTTTTTTTACTGAAAAACGATGTCGCGGAACACACAATTGACGATTAACGAGAGAAAAACAGACCGTACAATTGACCGGAGAAAAAGCGATGACGCTTATCGATGACTCAATGTCCGCGTACAGAGAATTCAGGACGCAAAATCGCAAAACCGGACAAACGATATTTTAGGGAAATGCCGCGGTACACGCGAGGTTTGCACTCGTGACACATACGCATCGCGGTTACTGTATACCGACAAATACCAATAAATCGCTGTCGCATGATGTACCCACTTCAATAACATAATATGACATCCCTAACGGGGAAATTCGCGCTGAACGTACCTCGGTGATAAGGAATCCATTTGATGTCGGAGAACCGATTGCCGAAATTCGATTCGCGTGTACTTATAAAAGCGACGTACTTGGAAAAGTCCGGCGGCGGGCGGTTTCCCGGCTTTATTTGTATCGTATAACAATTATACCGCGGTGGTACGAGCACACGACAATATAATATCCTAATATGTGTACGGGGCCTATGCGGAGGTCCCGAAAATCCGGCGGTTTCGCGGCGGCGGTGGCGGCAGCGGCGGCGGTCGTATAAATACACTATACCAATAATAATATTATTATTGTAACGATTTGTGATAATACACTCTCCGCGGCGGGACGACGACGACGACAACGACGTCAAGGAACGCGTTTCCGAACTGTCTGAGCCACAGACACTTTCTCCTGGGCCCGGGCACGGTCCACCGGCCGGATCCTTTCTCCTTTCGTCCGTTGTTGTCGTTCCACGCGCCGTTCTTTGTGTACGATAATCCACGGCGGCATCGCCGTCGCCGTCGCCGTCCGGGGGAAGGGGACCTACGCCGTATGCGCTACACAACGGATACTTATCACGATAATATACATACGGGGCAGCCGCCGCCGTGCGTCCGCCACCCGCCGCTACGGTATACAATAATATATAATACATTATCGTGTACTCTCACTCGTGCGCGCGTGCGCCGGCTCGAATCCACCGGCCATCCCCACCCGCGTCACCGGCCGCATCGCGCCGCCGCCACCGTCAACGACACCGACGGTGGCGTTGACCAACAATACGATAATAACATTATCATATTGGTAACCACGAAAGTGACCTATTGCACTTCCGCGTCCTCGTCGTCGGCCCTCGGCCGCGACACTCCAACCCCGTTCCTCGGTAATGTTATAATAAATTTATGTTGCCCGCCGCAGCCGAGACCGGTGCCGGGTCGCGTATCCATCGGCTGTTTTTACGCGCGCGTTCTCGTGTTTTTATTTTGTTTCATTTATCGAACACATACAGGTACCCGGCCGCGCCAGGGTGATTGACCTCGGCAACATCAACTCCGCAGTAATCTATTTTACGGCAATTATGTACAGTAGTCGTTTAATCTCCTGAACTTTGACGGAGTACTTTTTCTTAAAGCGGTATATTTTTGCACAGATAGGTATACGACAAATATCCGTATGAACACTTATTGTGATACCGGCACGGATGGACGGGGAAACTATAGGCATACTATAGAAACGTGTTCGCGAAAGTGAATTCAAACGTTTTGACGAGTCGATCAATTTTCGTCATTTTTCTTTCTCGAATTATTTCGTTAAAATTGCCTATACACGACCCCTTGAATAGTGGGCGTGCGCCGTCGTCCACCAATCGCGACCCTTTGCGGTCACGATGTGCGCGTAACGAATTCTATGTTTTTATATGCGTGTCTTGTAAACATAATATTAGGTATATTATCTTTTATTTGTACCAGATTTACACACACACACACACGTTTCGATCGTGCTTTTTTTTCCGTTGTTCTCCGACGACAATAATAAAATATATAATCGAGATCAACGTTTTTTTTTTTTTTTTATTGTATATATAATATATTAATATATACCTACGCCTAGTAATTAACGTTCGGGTCGAACGTTATTTTAAAAAATATTCAATAGAAAGTATCGTTTAACAGCATTTCACGTGCCGGTGGTGATCTTGATTATTGTTATTGTTGTATTTAGTCGAGCGCGTGTCCAAAAAAAAAAAAAAAAAAACGAAATCTAAAATTATGACAACGGCACTTTGATAAATCGTCGGAAAACGGTACACCTACCTATCGTGACTGCTTATCGATATCGACGTCGTCGGACGCTTTGCTCTTCTTGTATATTCGTTATAAATATAATATAATTCCGCCGAGAAGAACATTTCGCCCCGGCACGCTAAAAATGGTGATGCGTAAAAAAAAAAACTCGACCAACGTGTTTTTTTTTATTCTATATAAATTATCATTATTGTTTTTTTTCTTTTTTTATGCAGTTCCGCGCAAGAGAAATGTACGATATTAAATTCACGAGACCGCCGAGTTTCGAGCCAAAAATAATCATTATAACTTTCACATTTAACGTGTGCCGATGCCGAAAATAACAACAACGCGGCAAGAACCGTCGCGACTTCTGCCGACAAAAACATTAATCATTAACGAAACAAGTCGACATAATACAATGTTATTATGTTTAACTAATGGATTGGAATAATTATATACATTGTATAGATCAACTGAACTCTGAACACCTATTTGTGTATGAATCAAAATTTGAAACGTCTCCGTTTATTTACAAACGCACGACATAACGAATTTACGTTCATCGTTCAGCGATCATCTGCAAACTTAAAGGTAAGTACATCATTATCCGTGTTCTTATGCCCGGTTTTTTTTCTCGATATTTCAATTTTTAATCCAAAATATTATTACTTAATATGTGAAATATTACATTTTTCAAATACTTTTATCTTGCTTGAAAATTGAAATACTGAAAGAAAAACCGACGTTTGAACAAAGATAATGTTTTTACAGGTAATTAAATAATAGGTGATTAGGTAATAGGTCAATTCCCTCTAATGTGAAATCTAACAGCACAAAATGTACTATACCGTGCGTTAATTAGACGGAGACACTATCGTTGTAAGCGTGAGGTCCTCTTAATTGCTATCGTTGACTACCCAATAGCAACTCGTAAGTTTATTTTAACACATTTTACAAAACAATGGCAAGATAACTGTTGTTTTGAAAACTAAAAGGAAAATAAAAACAAATTAGTTCTCTGATGCACCAACTAAAGCATAATTGCTACAAGAAAGTCCATGCATACAATTTTGAATTGGCGCAAGATTTCTAGCAGAAAAGTGGTTTACAGACACAACACCAGGAAAAAAAATTACAAGTTACGAGGTTCTTTTTGGTAACAGATTATAATAATTATATTATACAAAGCTCAGCGAAAAAATTATAAGTCGATAGTGTGTTTTCACTATATAAGGTGATAAATATTTTTATCTACACTTTTTGGGATAAACGAGCCAAAAACGTATTTTTATACTTATACAAATAAATAAAACTCGAGTGAAATGATTTTACACATTTTGCATAAAAAAATTGTCGAAAACCGTAATAAAAACATGCATAAAATAATCGAATTCAAAAATTCAATAATAATAATAATTACTATATTGTATTATTTTATACTGTCACGATCGCCGTAGAGAGATGCAAGTGATACCCAAACACTTGAATCACCGTATTTCACTTTTTTTTTTGTGTTTTTC
The DNA here is from genome assembly GCA_902439185.1 of Cinara cedri. Classification (NCBI taxonomy): domain Eukaryota; kingdom Metazoa; phylum Arthropoda; class Insecta; order Hemiptera; family Aphididae; genus Cinara; species Cinara cedri. The sequence goes on along the minus strand of CABPRJ010000524.1, from coordinate 284,227 downwards.
AATCGCTCATCATAAGTTGTGCTCTCGTCACATGTTCTGTGCGCGATAAGATTAGAGAGAAAACGAGATTACTAATTCATAATACGCGTATAATATATAACCTTGTCGATACTTCAAAGGCAAGGTTGAATATATGTGTGTGTTTGAACCTTTTTGTAATTTTAAACGCGTTTTTTTATTCACAACAAAAATAAATAATATTTCCTTCAATAAAATCATCGTACTGTTATGTATAGGAAGTGTGTAAATTGTATAATAGTTATTACAAATTTACAGTTTTAATTGATTAGATATAATATTATCATACCTATACATTTTATTATTATTCTAAACATCAACATTTTTAATGACTCAATATTATATTAAACTATAATGTTTATAAATAAACAGTTGAAAAAAAGAACCAATCCCTAAGCTAAGAAATTAAAATATTATTAAAACTATTTTTAAAAAAAAAGTTTTATTATGCTTTTACTAACTTTTATGGTGAAAGCTTACATTGCATTGATACAATGATGCGTTATTATAAATAGAAAAAATTCAAAAATAGTTTTTAATTAAAATCGGTGATTCTCTTGTTCCGCTGTTGTATATATTAAACTTTATATGGGCCAAGTGCAAAGTGTAAATAAAAAGACTGGCATATTTCGCAAGATAGGTGGGCCACTATTGTAGGTGAGAAGTTGGAAAGGTAGGATATAGAAGTGAATTAAATGTATATCTGTACGTAACGATGAATCATTGTTAACAAAAACCGATTCTAAGCGGAGTTTGATTATAAGTGTTTTAAAAGGTCGTAATATTTACGATTTTCGTCAAAATTCTATATTCAAATTCTTATTAAAAAAATAAACATTACTATACTCTCAGTTTGTTTTTAGTACCTATAGAATACAAATTACATACAAATTCACAAAATTAAAATATTTATATCTAAAGAGCTCAAATAACACAAATGTTTTAAACATTTTACCTTGTCTAGAAAAGACAAATATAAGTTGTTTGTCCAAATTTGAAATCTCTACGAATCTTTATAACTGAATTATAACAAAAAACAAAATTTAAAATAATAAAATCATTATTTTCGTACATTTTTCCATTTTTCCAACGTTTTTTTCCAAATTATTATGAAAACTACTTGGAAAATTAAAAAACGAACTTCCTAAAGTAATAACTAAGTATAATTTTCTTTCAGGAAAACCACTTGAAAATCAGAGCTGGTATATAAGTTGTCCACAGAAAAAAAAAAAATATTATTGTAAAACCAAACCAATTACAATACATTCCTCGCTTAGCTTATAATCTAATAGCTGACAATGTGATAAATTTGCTACTGTTTTAGGAAGGAAGTTAGAAGAAAGTATATAATATAGAATAATTTAATTTATATCTGTAAAATGGTATTATAAAAAACAATACTATTTTAAATAATGTGATAATATAATGCGCACTTACGTGAAAATACAACTCACAAAATTTTCCGGACTACTTGTGAAATGGTAAACTTTCCAGGATCATTGATTAAGATTACGTGTACGTTGGATTCATATTGATGGACAAATTTAAGTTACAAGTAATTAATTTACAATATGGTTAAAAAAAATATTGCCATGAAAGTCCAAGAAGCAAAAAACCACCATAGTTAGGTTGAAGCTTTGTTGAAAAGATTGTATTAAGTGGTCATTTTATAGTATTTTAAAAGAGAAATGAACAAATTTTTTACTGTCTGGATGGAAGTAGTAATGAATAAAAAAGTCTGGATGTGATTTTGTCCGGCAATATGGTCTCAAAGGTAGTGAAAAAGAGAAAATAAGTTGTATAAATTCTTCATTATAATTATAATGCACTAAATTAACTAATGTCATCAATTGATTTTTTTCATTTTACATAGGCTCCAGACGATAATTTCCATAGGCATTATAGACCTCAAGATTTTTTTTTTGTATACACATTTCTAACCGACGCGTGACGATCACAATAACAGAGAAAAAGGAGGTAGGTATAAAGATACTAATTGAAAACGATTTTTTTTTTTTTTTTTATATTGTTTACATCGCATTAAACTAACTAACGACGGAGACACGAGGAGTAGTATGCGAATATAATACGACTACTGCCAAACACACACACACGAATAATACTCGTGAAATTGGTACATGCACGAAAATAATATTTAGGATAAAATCACATTTCGACCGGAGTGATTATTACAGTTACGGCCACATCGGATGTTATTTTTATTCAAAACGCAGTTGACCGTTTCGACGGATCAGGTACCTATATTATAATCGTGTATACAGCTGCCCATTACGCATACGAGTCGTTGAACTCTGCCCCCGTTTTTTTCGGACTATTTTTTTTTTTGTTTTTTATTATAAACGAATACACGATATTATATTATAATAATATAATATACTAGGGTATACTGCGGAATAATTATAATTTATTAATTAAAATAGGCATGACGCATAGAATAGCTAACGTTTTTTACCGTTTATTCACAAATCATAACGAATTTTAGTTTTTGTTTTAATTACAGATATCTATATTATATAAGAAGAAAAAACTAAATTTGGTTTAAATATAAACAGTTTACGGTGTATCTAACCTACCCTCCACTACCGACTCGTGTCCCATAACGTCCCTTTTAAAGTATTATACTTCTATCTATAAGAGATTTATAAAAAAAACAAAAAAAATACGACTAGAACGAATTTTAGATTCTGAGCGGAGTTCTAATGGTTTTACATAGATGTTTATTATTCTTTTTTTTTTTTATCTTTTTGCAACTTTTCTACCAGAAATCTTGCTCCGATCTTCTGTAAAGATTTGTTTAAAGCTAAAAAATAACATCCTGAAAAAAAATAACACCAAAAAATAATATGGTGAAATTCATGCTGAAATTTGATCGTGATTGAAAAACAACCCTAGTTCCCGAATTTAAGTTAATTTGGTCCAAAGGCAGCCAGTAAAATTAACAGAAAGTAATTGAAAAAAGATAAATATATATATTATAAACCTATTATATAAGTGTTTATAAGAGACAATATTGTAACAATAGTGAAATGACAAGTTGACAAAAATATAACTCTGGTTTAGAAACGTAATAATAAATATGTATGGTTTAACATTTTGATATCTTAATACGTTTAACTGCAAATTCATAGGTACCAGTAATTCAACATTAAAAAAAAAAAAAAAAAAAAAAAAATTAAAAATATAGGTAGATATACACTTGAACTTGAATAACTATAATATTATTATAAGTTCTCTCTTGTAATTTATTTACATAATATACTGTTGCTGTGTAATAAAAAGAATGTACTCGTATACTATACGATTTTATTCGCTATAAAATTAATTGGTGTAAAAAAGAAAATTTTAAAAAAACGGGCGTGTGGGTAACACGATTCAATATATAGTATAAAGGTATTCGCTTCAGTGTTATATTAAAAAAAATTATTATAAATTATTATAATATATTGTTACGTCATATACTAAATATTTCCTAACTAATATATAATATAATCGTATATTAGATTATAACAAATTCACACATTTTCATAACACCTACTACATCTAAATCCATATTAATGGTATAATTTGTTAATAGATTTAGGTTTTAGAACGATAAACATAAATAACTATAAATTATAATATAATATACATATATATTATAATATGTACTCATATACCTAATAGTATATTCACAGTTCTATAAAATAACAAAATAACCGATAAAATGGCTGTATTTTGTTATCTAATAGTTGAATATTATATGTTGATATTTGCTTATACAGATAAAATAATAATAAATGTTTAAGACGTTATTTAAATATTTAAATGAATATTAAATAAAAAAATATATTTCTGTAAACTGCTTGTGTGGTTTAAGAGTATTTAAATATTTATTAACATTTAATAATTATTGCTATAAACAACATGGTTTTCGGTGTTATGTTATAACTTATAAAGTATACAATTTTCGTTTCAATTACCTACAATTGGGCATATCTAAGTATAAATAGACGAATAGCGTAATATAACAATTCAAAATAAGTAATTTTGAGATTATCTCCGGGCTCTCTCCGGGATACAAGCACAGAATAATGATATACTTAGATTACTTTTTAAGAAAAATAAAACATAAAACACAAATTATTTATACAGCAACACCGCACTTATTTACTTGGTTAATTATACTAAAATGTAAACTTATATAATATTATTGAGACAGTAATTTTTTTTAAGTTTACCAAAACAACATAATAATATACTCCATCTCAATTTATCGGTAATTACTTTGAAGTTTAGACATTTTTGCTACCGTTATATTAAATAAAAATAACAGTATTTTATTTATTAATATTTTTAAATTTACCTATTTTACTTACACAACTTAGTGTCAAAGTTTTTATTTTACTTTCAAAACTAAAATTCAATTACCTACCTATATATGTAAATAAATTCGTTTCCATCCCATAATGGTTCCATGGATTATCATATTTTTATTTTTTATTTTATATAAACCTGTAGATAAGAAATGTCGGCCATTTTATCGGTTTCAATTATTTTACAGTTGTTTTTATGTATCTGTGATTATCATATTAAAAGCGGAAATCAATAAACATTTATTTTTTTTTTATTCTTTTTCAAAATAATGATTATATTACCACTACGGTAACTCTAATAATATTATACTGCTTGTACGCTATTATACGGTTTATACGCAAAATAAATTATGAACCGTATTATTTTATAACATATTCTTTATAAATTCTTTACTATGTACATTATTTTCCCATTACTTATTTAAAATGTTTTGTTAGCTGCAGAGTTCGATTACAACGGATTCTATGTAGGATACATTCAAAACGCTCAGAACATGTACAGTACCTATAGCTATTGACTTTAACACCGATAACGACAAGTGACTATAATAAGCATATACAAAAATAATACAATATAATACTATACCTACACTTTATACTATCGTCGTTCGACTAATATTTAGATTCTTTTTATAAAAATGAATATTATTACAGTATATTAATTGACGTCATAAAATGCGGACTACAGATACTAAACAAATTTAAAACTGAATTTTCTTTTTATTGATTGTATATGATTTGAATTTTATTGATTTATGGGTTTACCTTGGCGACACGAATGCAAAAACAGTTATTCTAATTTAATTTGGTAGTCTGTTTTTGAAATGATCGAACCCGGGAAATATCGGATAATTTAGCTAGTTATTAGGGAATGTATAGGAATATCATATTAAAAACGCATTGAACTTGGACATCCTATATTCTTATACAGTGAGTTAATATGTATGATAGTGTATATACCTATGTAATATTATAGTAATGCAATTTTAATCGGTTTAATGTTAGGTCGGGTATAATTAATTGAATTTGAATAGGATTCGATAAATTAATACAAAATTATCATAATCCATGCATAATTAATACTGTATAAAGTAAATATAGCCAAGAATATACATATTATAATGCTTAGATTTTTTTTTTTACTGTGCCCGACCAGTACGTTTTTTATGTTATTTATATTATTATTATTATCGACATCTATATATTATTGTATTATAATCATATAATTTTTAAATTTTACTGACGTCTGATCCTATATACTCACAGGTCACCCTTCCCCCTCTATTTGCCAAAATACCTACTACTTTTTAAGGGGATCTATTTTGGAAGGAGGAGGCGAGAGTAAAACCATGCTTACAGGGGCTAAACGTAACTTAATTACCTATTATTATTACCTACTTTATTATTAATGATGAGCTGATATAACTTTTTATTAACTATTTAAAACCGACACCCGATCCAATATTGGAAATCGAAAACCATGAGTCAGTATTAATTAATTGATGTATCGGTTCAAAATCTGATTTTTAATGTTTCATTTATATTCCAGAAAAAATTTTTCTCGAAATTATAGGTTTTAAAAATCCGATGGGTATTTGATATTTAGAACTCCTCAATATTGTCCGATATATGATACTGGCTTATAACGATAAAACTCTTCACTATTATTATAAGTCTGCAGAGCACAGGAGAATGTATCAATCCTATTATTAATATTAATTACACTACATTGCAGCTGCAATATATACACACAGCTATATAGAAACGTTTAACTAGTTGCGATGTGTTTTGATTATGCAATTTAAAGTATTTAATTTTTTTTCTCTTTTTAACCTACCTATATAATATACATTCAATTATCTATATATACAAATAAACAAATGCAACAATTTGCTATCGTAAATCATTAAAAACCAGCACAAAAATATTTTTCGCGGGTATTGTAATAATAATATTAAACTACGGAGCTCCTCAGAAGCAGATAACCTCTAAATTATGTACAGTCGATAAACACTAATACTAACGGTTGGAGAAAGTCATCAATATACGAACATATTATTAGAAGCGCAACAAAATTAATAATGCAAATGTTTAGTGTACTTAGGATCACGATACAGGACGGATAGGGTTCTACCCCATTTCACCGAAAATTCTTCAAAAATTATAAATTTCATACTACATTGCATTATTGCACATTTTTTATGAATCCCCCTCCCTGCCTTATTTTTTTTTGTGCATGTGTCTAAGTGTAACAATAATCGTATAATAAATTTGAATGTATGTATATAGTATATACGTGTTACAATATTGTATTCCATGTTACGGGGAATTGATACAATCTTCCTATTATACATGCCTTAAAAAAAATAAAATGTTTGATTATCCATTAGATGTAACAGAAACACCGGAATAAAGAATTCATTAATATAATTATTTTTTTTTCCTATATATCCTTAATAATAATGTTAAAAGATGCCGAAAATGAAACTTAATTATTATACAACAGACTATAATACTACTATAATACTGGTACCTGAAATCGACACCACGTTTTAAATAATGTAGAAAATTACAAACGAAAATGAGAAATCGTCTGCAATACATAATATTGATGTATATATTTAACGGTTTGTTCGCTTAAAACTAAAATTATCGGTTCCTTCAATTTTACACTATTTATTTTTTTTTATTAGGTACTGATTTTACAGTCCACCAGTATCGTGTATATTATAATAATATTACACGATATTACATCGTTTTACTCAGAGTTACATATACAATGTCGTATAGAAATAATTAATTGCGATTAATATACTAATAATTTTTAATCCCGGCAAAAGAGGACAAGTTAATGCAAATATAATCAACTCGAAGTAAATATTAATAAATAAATCACAGTACTGACAATTCAAATTGAATTTTGGATTTCGAAATAATCGTTCGTCTTCCATTCGTTAACTTAAATGGATGTCTATATGGAAATTAACTATACAACTTTAAGTTTATACAGTAAAAAATAAAACCACTTAAGCTAATTAGTTAACGGTGAAAATAATTAACTAGGTAGTTAGTAAGAGGAAAATTAAAAAAAAATTGGCTTGACATTAAATGTTTAACTACATAGGTAGTTAATGCTCACTTTTGTTCAATTCTATATAATCAATAAACGTTTTCGGCGCTGCTCGTTCGTCGACTAATTGATAATTATCGATATTTAACGGATTTATAAACGCGTCATATACTCGTATAAAATAGCATACCTATATACAGCATACATGTAGCGAAAGAGTCAAACCATATTGTGTAATCCTATTGAACTTTACGCGTTATCGTCTTATCGTTTATATACGTACCTATATAGTTTAAATATTAAAAATAAACCAAATGATTATTTTTCGCCTGCAGTTATACTATAGTAATGCTCGATATGAATAATTGTTTTTATTGAAATCGTTATTCGTAATATATTTTTGTTAAAAAAGAAACTGTGACTACGAATATTACGATGCGTGTGACGAACTGTCGACGTCTATTCGTGAGAACGTATAGCATATTTGTATGCAGATCAATACGAACCGAACGTTTTGAGAAAAAAAAAAACGAGCTTGACACAATTGTAGATATAGGTGATGAAGGTTAAAAATGTACGATTGTCGAATTGAACTCGGCAAGTTTACAGAGAAAAAAAAATCGTACGCCGTCGTTTCACAGTAGAATGATTATTGGTGTATTTCTATAATTGCCCGAAAGCAAAAAATAGTAATAATATATTATTATACAAGCGAATAAGACTATAGTTATATTGTTAGAAAAAAATGAAATAAAAAATTTTTTTATTATTGTGTCTAATAACTCGATTGCCGTCACCGTATTAATGCTCTAAAACAAAATAAAAATAAAATCACGAAAAATGCAGACTAAATGTCTCAATAAAAATGCATGTGCCAGAATTTCGTATGTCATTTTTAACTAAAAAACTGCAACCGTGACGGGCAAGATGGCGATATGTGTCATCTTCGTCTTACCCATTACACAGGGCACAGTAAAATTACGTCCAGCTAGTTACAATTACTACAGTGCAGTGAATTACAGTAATTACAGTACAGTGCACTTATTATGTATTAATAATATTAATAAAATTAACAACAACGCAAAAGTTGTCCCCGCTGCACCGCCACAATCGGCCGGTAACACGTACTCTCGTTGATAATATAATGCTGTGTATAGACAATACAAAATGGCGTGTAGATTCGAACAAAAAAACAACAAAATGAAAAACCCGCTCGCGTGTATATAAATTGTACGCATGTATTAATATTACTATATTGTATACATTTTGCATATAATAGTATAATGTATGTGTATTGATTTAAACTATACGTCTTCATGGCGCGTAGGTATACACACGAAAGCAGCGGTTGTAGTTGGGCTCGCGCGAGGAGGAATAATAATAATAATGTATGTTATAGTCGAAAATATCGCAAGAACAATGGTGAAATGAGAAACCGTGACCTCTGCCGAATTTATTGAATATAAACGGCGGTGAAAGTCACCCGGACCAAAACGCGGTTTTTTCATTTTTTTTTGTTATAATAAACGCATAACAACAATAATATTGTACGGGGGCGCGCGCATGCGCTTCTCGCACACACGCACCGCTAAGTATTCGCGAACAAACGATGACGGCCGGTCGGCGACACGGGAAATTTGTTTCCCTTGATTAGAATAACATTAGGTATACGTAGGTTCAATTTTTAATTCGAAGGCGCCGTTTTATCCGCGGTATTTACGAATTATATCCACGAGAAAAAAAAAGACGGACATACTTCGTACGATGGGTAGGCTACTAAGTTAATAGGTAAGAAGTTGGGAAGACAAAGCTGGATATAACATGGATGAGAATTTAATTTATATCTGTACGCAACGATTGACCGTTGCTAACGAAAAACGTTTCGGTAAGAATTTTTTTTTTGTTCGTGTACAAACATTTTCCCGTTTTTCCCAATTATTATAAAAACCGCTTGGAAAATTCAAAAGTGGCATTCTTAAAATAAAATTTCTTTCAGAAAAATCACTACGCTTAAAAATCGGAGCAAGATTTCTGGTAGAAAAGTTGTTTACATATTAAAAAAACAAATAAACATAAATGTAAAACCAATACATTCCTCGCTACGTTCCGAATCTAAAAAGAGTTAGTTTTTACATTTTCGAGGGAGCTTGCATATCCCCTTAATATGCACATACCGACTGTTGTTTTATCATTGTTTATCCACGGTTTATTTGTCCCAAGAGTCGAACAATACGGCAACTTTCCCCGAAAAAAAAAAAACGACAATATTTTAATGGTCGTTTATTTTTTATGATATGATGTTGTTTAATAAGCATTTCGAGAAATTTGTAATAAATTCTGAACACAGCGATGGGCGCTGTGATATTATGATGTGTGCGATTTGTTGTTTTGTGTATGTGTACAGCTTTTCTACCAGATATTTTGCTCCAATCAGAAAACGTCAAAAGACCTTTTTTGTAGTATTATAGACAATAAACACGAAAGAAATGACTAATTTTAAAGATTTTCAATTTTAATAATACGATTTATTTAAATTTCAGCTATATGCAATCAAATTTTAAGATCTGCTAAGTATTAGCTACGTGTCCCATATAACATCGAATATCGAAAAATCATCTTAATCTGTATACCTATACATGTTATACTCGTATATTATTAATAGTTTATAGTTAGTGAGCGTTATGAACAGACGAACAGTAACGAGTAATTACCGGAAACATATTATTATATATAGCGTGTATTGTAATACACGGATGACTTAACCTCCTCGCATAGCTTAAGAGGATAAACACAGGATGGAACGGACGGGGGTGGATTGCCATCTATTCCCTGACAACGATACTCGGAATTCTAATTAGGTATATATATATATATATATATATACGAGTAATATATACGGTTCAGAATCGACGAAAGCTGTTCTTGCCGAAATTTTGTCTGATTTTGTTGTTCGTACACCGGGAAATATGTGTGATGTATATTTCGCACGCACACATACATCATAATGTACTGGGTATTTCTGTGATATGGCAGAGAAGACTATAATATGTAGTGAATAATACCCCCGGTGCTTCGCAGGGAGGGTTGTTAGAACGGCGATATTTTTTATTTACTTTTAAAACCTGGATTTCGGTTATTATACGCATTAACACATATGAAAAGAAAAAATGTGTTATAAAAAGTTAAAAATGTTAAAAATCAATGTAACCTTCTTGACTTCAATCGGGTAGATATGTTAAGTATAATACCACGACAGTATTACTTGCTCAATTATTTTATAAATAGCTATAGAAGTGTCACACCGTCGCTCGTTTTCGTTCCGACAACGTTTAAGTGTTAAAATCGGGCGAAAATGCGTAAAAGCGACGTGACATTATATAGATTTATATAATCGTGCTATGAGGACTCTACAGGAAATATCGTGAAATATTTACTATAAAACTTACGGCAATATTCAAAGGGTAAACCGGTGTACAAATATATCGAGGTTTTAGAAATAAAAAAAAAGTTCTGTCATGTAATATTGTCATTCAGGCACAGTTTCCTGTTTTTTTAGTTCATTTCAGATAAAACGTCCGTACAAAGGAACTCGTGATAAAATTTGATAAATAATTATTACTTATATAATAAAACGCACCCATAACCTGCACGTGCTATGGTTTGTTTTTTAAAAAATATACAACTTGTATAATAATATAATATAACAACGATTGATTTTTTTTCGATTAATTCGAAGCTATAGATTAAAAATGGTACCAGCAGCAGCCAGCAGATATCGTCAAAAAGGTATCAAAAATATAAAAACTGTACGTCCACTTTTAGCGTGTTCACGAAAATTCAAGAGTGTCCCTAAACCAATCTGTATAGATAGAGGTAGGGGAGGGAGCGAAAAATAAAGTTTTAAACTTTGAACTAAGTCTTTGTATATAGTTTTAAATTACTTGAAAACATCTCGAGTTAATTGTAGAATTGTGTTAATTGTTAATACTGATAAACCAATAATTGATTATATTTTATCTTTGATGATGATACCGAAATACCAAATCTGTTTATTCGAAAATACGAATTAAATTGTCAATTATTTCATTTAAATTGTTTAAAAAACCACATTGTGTAGGAAGGTGACTGACCTTTTCACTCCCCTCCTCCCTTCAAGACTGTTCTGCAAATCTCGCACGTAACGCGGAACGACCCAGGCCATTCCTAATACGTTAGACCGCTCGTCCACATCCCGAACTACTGAAGCCGTTAATTGTAACTGTATTTAAATTGATAATTATGTAATTACATTTGAAAAATAACAAACACGATGATAACATTCAATGTTGGTAAATAATTTCAAAAATATTAAATCTGCCGTCAGTATTCTTATCTTTACACGATAAAACATACATTTTTTTTTTTTTTAACATTTTATACAAGCATTTTTTCGTCGCAATTAGTACACGTTAAACAATTCTCACGCCCCGTTCGGTATAATATCAAAGTAATATCCGACGAACACCTGGCCGCAATAGTCGGGTGTTTTAAACGCGGCCGGTGCTGCAGAGAGCGTCAGTCAATGCTCCCGTGACGGCCGATATTCTTTTTGGACGCGACGAAACGATAATTTTTGCATTTTCGCGATAAAAACTACGGTATCACTACACCACTCCCCACGCTTAGCCGATTCATATAATAGCATTACTATTATTATTCCCGGGTACGTGACAAGTAGTGTAGAATGATTTATACGGTCCGCGTGCGCGCGCGTGTCTGTATACGGCCGGCCGTGAAAAACTCGTAGGTAAACATTTTGGTGTAGAGAAAGGTCGTCGGTGGCGGCGCCGCGCCGACGTCGATTATAATAACCGACCGCAATTTACCACACACACACACACACACGCACACACATGCATATGCATAATAATATAATACGCGTAATGTTCGTACACTACAATATTATACGTGTGTACGAATCGGAAATCTGATGTGCCCATCGGTCATTGACACGCGCACGCGCGCACGCGCGCGCAAACGTCATAATAATAATAGTACCAAACGACAATAATGATGATAATATTATTATTACTATATATTATTAGATCGGCGTGCGAAACTACGCGGTAATGACAATAATTATTTTTACCAAACGCGCTCAGGTATACCCCCGCGCAGTTTACCGCCCAGCTATGTACATCATGACCCGACGCGGTTACCGGCGGTGCGCGTGCGCGCGGTTTTATTATTTTCCCTCTCGACCGTGCGACGACGGCGGCGGCGCTGCACGAATTCCGAATCGTTTCTATTCCGAAAATTTTCACTTTTTCCGCCCGAGAATAAAAACACTTTCCCTTCGATTCGAATTACACCGCTTTCGCACGGCGACGGCGGCGGCGCTCCGGTGTACCGTTATGTTGCCGTGCAGTACGCACGATAAATCAAGCGGGCGGCGACGACCGTCGACGGTCGAGTTATTAACATTATTAAGGCGCGTCCACACCTGGACCGCGTCGGGGCCGCCGAGCTTCGCGAACGCCGGGCGGACGGGGTCCGATGTGAACGCGAAACCGTAAGCGTTCAACCCGAGAAGCGAAGACCGTTTCGATCCGCCGTTTAATTGCAGACGCTCGCGGGGACCTTACCCGTGTCCACCTATTTATACCGCGATTCGTTTATACTGTTACATCGGTGCGAAATCGTTAACGATCATCGGGTCATCGCGGTGGAAATTGGCTACCGCAATACAACCGTATACGATACGGCTGCCGCTGCAGGTTACCGCGGCAACGAGTCGGCCACTGTTTTTCGCGGCCTTCGCTCGACGCACTGTGGGTGGACGGTATAACGGGATTGATACAGCCTCCGTTCCCCCCCCCCCCGTTATCCAGAGACGATACAGGTACGGTTTCCTATTCGAACGCCCGTATGATAACGAACAGCCGATTATCGAGGTATTATTCAAGACTATTCGCTCGTCGTTTCGCAGCGCGGACCGGATCGCCGACGTTTTATCGCGGGCGGTCGCCCGGCTTGAGAATTACCGGCCGCTTTACACCGTTCGCATGCCCGTAGCTACGTATACAGTGATAAGGAGTTATCCGGAATAAACGATCAAAACCGTTTCCGGTAACGGTGGTATATTGACACGATGCACAAGAAATAAAATCCTATACCCGACGCGGTTTTAAACAACGAATCGGAGGTTTATTGTCGATTGAAAGTGCAACGCGAAGGTGGTCCCAAATATAGACGAAACAATTTCACAATTAAGTATTGATTAGCAATAGTACTCGATGTACTACAGCGTTAAAAACATGTAAATACGGGCATAGAAATTACGCTGCTTTCGGTCGTTGACCGTTTGTCCGTAGGTCTGTAGTATACAATAAGAATACGGTTTTCCTTTGAGAATCGACTAAAATAAAAAAAAATAAAAAAAGATGTGTAATTATCAATTGCCTGACGCGTGTTTAGAACACGCGCAAACGATACGACTGAAATGCACACAGTTAAACAATGTTTTTTGTTTATTAATACTCTGAATAAATAATACTATAAATTTAATACGCCAGATCCTAACAAATGGAGATCGGCGTTTAAACCGACTGCGATCTACGGGTCGACCCCGTTTGGCCGCCCCTGCAGTGTAGAGTATATCGATCATCGCGGCCCTGTTGTGTGGACGCGCCTTCACACGAGCGCGCGCGGTTAGCGGCCGGCCGAGAAGAAAACCGCCAATTAAAATCCGGCGTGGATCGCGCGCCGCCCATAGAAACCAGTCTCGGGTATAATAATATAACAGTACCTCGGAGCGTATAATAATATACACACGACTAACGGAGGAGTTGCGTAAATCTGAGATGTTTACCATTATCGTTATTATTATTATTATTATTTATGTAAACGTATACTTTTTCCCCGTCCGCAACAATATCATAGATACTTTTATTTTCATTTTATTTTTATCTCTCTCTCTCTCTCTCTCTCTCTCTCTGTCTCGTCCGACCGGTCGAATGTCTAAAACGTTATTATTCCAATAAACTGATAGAGATATCGGTGACGCGTCGTTACGTCTCGACGATAACAGTATATTATTAATGTGTACGGATGGATATACGGCGCGGTTGTAACGGCCGAGCCCCGAAGCCCCGGAATTCCGGCGCGACGCCGTAACAGGCGGGCACACCGCATAACATTATTGTTGTTGTTATTATTATTATTATTATTATTATGTATCGTGTCCGAGACCTTATAATATTGTTGTTATTATTATAGCACTCGTATACGGTGGCGAAAACGATGGCGACGGTTGCCGAGAGAAAATTGAATAGCCTGCGTATCTATACGCGGTACCGTAATAAGTTGCTTTACGGTCGAATTAGACGGGTGTATAGAGGCGCAGTCTCAAGTGCGAACGGAGGAGACCAAAGAGTACGGGGGCCATAGCCTACCCCATGGCGGCCACGTGTTCGTACGTGTGTGTGCACGGGTACTATTAACTACATAATAACCACATAATATAGACTCGATAGGTCCTTCGCGTTACTCACCCCAACGATTCAAGCAAAAACGTATTCATCTCATCCCTATCAATTCAAAATCGTGGCTACGCCACCGGGTGGGTGTATATGCACGACACTTTACCACGAGACATGTTAAAGAAAAATATGGAATACAAGAATATAATTAATATCTATAGTAGGCTCGGTCATAGCTCCCGATTATTTTGGTCCTGGGTCGTATTTTACCGAAACTGATTCATAGAAGAAAAAAAACGTCAGACCTCCACCGAAATCCGAAAACGTATATTATATTAGGTATTTATTTGACGAAAACCAAATGAGAATCGTGTTCGGTGGGGAAGGGGGAGTGGGTTGTTACGTCAAAATCTTGAAAAAAAAAATTTGTCCGGCAGTACGACTAAACTCTGCAGCAAACGTTCGCTTTCGCGCGACTTGACGTAACACAAAATTTATAACGTTGTTGGCTACTTGGCAAAGACTCGTAAGTCGTTGATCCCACCCCCCCCTCCTCCTGTAAACGACTTTTTTATTAAAAATCTCGCTTCGGTCGAAAACTTTATAAGAACTTTCTTGTGATGGCACGTTTGATCTAGCCGATGCGCCGGGAAGGGGCGCATTTCCCTTGTATATAGTTTTCTTGCCATAGTTTTGGCGAATTTATTAGGTTCGTCTGACGAGTTACTATATACGACTCAGTAGCCGACGCGATATACGCGGTGATTGTGAAAAAAAAAAAAAGAAAAAAAAAAGAAGAACGGAAAAATCGAGTTCGTCTAATGTTTTATATAAGAACGCTGAAACACGGCCGCCGGTTAATTTGATTGCGACGGCGAGAGAGAAGAGAAAAACCGAAAGTGAATTTTACGGAAACGGCGCGGGCTATGGCGGCGACCGGATCGCGGTTTATGTTCAACTTGCCGAGACCAAACAAATGCGGTGGGCGGACACGGCCGGCTGTCGGCAAAATACGCGCGGTTACTGTACGATGACGCGGTCTTTTGTGTTTCGTTTTTACGGAAATCATAACGGACTCGTTGTTTTTCAAAAGCTGCCTGCGGGCTATACGACGACATCGTGACTCGATATATTATACAAAAAAAAAAAAAAAATTATATATACGTGACATTATTATTCCCTCGGGACGGCGTAATATTTATGTATAATATTACGAGTCTTCGCCGCCACGCAAAAAATGTACAATATATTATAATATTCGGTTTGGCGACAACGACGCCGTGCAGATTACCGCCGTCGGGACGAAATGAAAAAAAAAACCGAAAGTATCACTATGTCAGAAAACAGCGGCAATAATACTATATAGCTGCCACTGCAGGGGAGTGGTAACTGTATAACTGTTGGACGTGACGAACACCGAGAAAAAACCTATAGAACTATTATTGGCAGTGGTGTTCCGATATAGCGTACACTATATATAATATACAACATATACATACTGGTAACTCTCAATAATTTGTTAAAAAAAATCCCGGTATACTGTGAACACTCAAATAGTTAAAGAAAAAATACCTAATAATACGTGAAATAATTCATGATATATTATTACCATTGCCTCTTCACACGTTGTTTTTTTTTTTTGTAATTATAACTGTTCGGATAAACGCTATTTTTTACTATTTATTTATTAAGATTAAACGAGCGAGCCCTTTTGACATACAGCATGTACATATTTATGTATAACAAACAGCGGTGATAACGTCTGTATTATAAGCTAAACTTACCTAGTTAAAATGTGAAGAAGGGGTCCACGTTGACAATGATGGACATTGAGAGCCTTACGACGGGTTCATTTGACATATTAGTGGCGTAAACAGTAAACGAACGTCTCGACGTTGTATCCGATCAAATCGGCGGCGACGTCATTATAATATTTCGCAACGAACAATATTTGCAACGGCAATAATATGATAATAAAATAACTCGCAACAAACAAATAAATAATAATATTGTTTACGGCGACAGAAACGAACATATTATTTTATAGCTTCGGGGTAGATATGCACAGCAACTTCTGCACGTTAGACACGTCGCATGCGATTTACGATTATTACGTCATGACGGTGTTTCTTGAGACTCGGGTACGAAAAGTTTATAATAATTTATTAACGTTTTGTTGTTCATGCAAAACATTTTCGAGAGTATACGATTTTTTTTAACGCGTATTTGAGTATCAATATTATAGCGAGTTCCGTAGACGGCTGATCGCTGACGATTTTTACGCAATTTCATATCCAGTTTATCAGAAAAGACCGCCGGGAAGACCGAGTATATGAGGTGGAGAGACGTAGTTACAGAAAAACAAAAAAAAAGACGCGGAAGCATTATGAGGTGGTCCGAACTGAACGATATTTTCTTAACGGATAGAGCTAATAACAATTGGAGAATCGGTTGTTGCGAGACGGGACGGTCCGATAATAGAGACCGAATAAACCCCAAACTAAATACATAAGCTTATATCGACTGTATATTATATTATAATTACTCCAGAAAACAGCTGTTATTCGGGAATGGTAAAAAAAATTAAAATAAATTATTTTAGTACACGCACATTTAACATTAAAAAGGTCGTCAGAGTTCTATCTGTAGATAATAACAAGGGGAGTCTTTTGTTGGATTCGAACATTTTCTTCGCTGCTCGCCGCAGTTATCTACCCATAAAAGTCGAATTGTATCAATATAAAATACATTTTAAATGTAATATCGTCGTTATCAACTCTGCGGATTAACTGCTATTTAGTGTGAACCTATAGCTATATAGAAGGTATTATACACTCTCTGGTTCGTCGTTTTATTTCCAAAATACACGTGTTGGGTGTCAGGAAAAAAGGGTTAAAATAAATTCTGTACAATTTACAAGCAAATTACATTTTGAAAACATTGTACGTACACTTATATAATATGCATGTATTAACTATAATAGACAATTAAATTATATTCGTTAATTTCGAAAAATACATACGCGTCTGGACAAACAAAATAAAGGGGAAAAATATGATACTAGATAAAATTATTATGTAAAAAAAAAAAAAATTAAAAAACCGTTATAAAAGCCCTACTCCCTGGGACCCAAAGACACGTCATATTATGCGGTATAGCTGCCATTTCCGAGTCTACGCGCAAAATATAATAACAGTATCATCTTCTTCAAAATCATCATCATCACCATCATCGCCGTCGTCGACACCGCCATCGTCATAACGGTTTCCGACGTGACTCGATATAATATATAATCACGACCCGGCGGCCGCGTGCAGGTAGGCGGCGCGGCGGCGGCGGCGGCGTCAACGACGGTGAAAGTAGTGCCAGGTTTATTTTTTATTATTATTATTATTATTTTTTTTTTTTATTAGCAACTTCAGTCATAGGTATACAATATATACGAATATATATATATATTCCACGTGCGCGAACGTAGCCTTCGCGTTCGCGTTTACTCCTGACCACAACCTTCTTTCCTTTCACTGTCGACGACTACGACGGCTATTAAAAACGACGCGGTAACACGATCACAACGAATACCGTTGCGAGCGCGAGTTGTACAATCGCATAATAATATTATTATAACGGTCGTGTACACACGAGCAATCTCTCTCTCTCTCTCTGACACTCTCTTTTTCAGTAGTTTTTCACCGTACAACAATATATACAGCTGTACATTTCCCCCGCGGATTTTTCAAAAACCGCAAACGCATTCGATCGAATTTACGTGTATCGTTTAGACATATTATACACATAGAAATACAAAAATTAAGTTATTTTATAGTGAAATATTTAAAAATATACAAATTTATGCATAAACATTTAACGATGAATGTGCATATACACAATTATCGTATTAGGTTGATAACTATATTTTATACACTATTTTTTATCGAGTGAAGATAAATAATATAATCACCGTTCTTTGCAGTTTTAAAAGTCAAAATAATTAATTAATTATTATTTGATTATTAAAAATTGCGGTTTGCCGTCAAAGGACTATTCGATTTCGAGTATATAGGTGTAGCCATTATATTTTACGGAAAGATGCACCGAAGTGAGATACATTTCACAATAATCTATTGAAATATATTAAAATTGTGTAAAAGTTGGTCCGACGAACGCTTAGTCGAGTTCGGCATATTTTGAAAAGATCTTTTCTGTATCTTCCGTGCACGATTATAGGAAAAAAATAACTGGCTGAGAGCCATCAAGCGTCGACAATAGCGGTTTGAAAAAATGTCGAAATTCCGAGTACACTGAAAATATCGTGGAAAATATGAGACAGTTAAATTTAGTACCTACTGTACATGAAATACGTTTAGAAAAATCGGAGTAAATCAAATATTAAATTTAACGTACCTAGAAGCCGGGGATTTTTAACGGGAGGGGATGTATAGTAAATGTATAATATTATAATTAAGTGAGTCGTAGAGTCGTATTCTACGATAATTTTTATTCAATAAATCAAACTTACCGTGTCCATAACTCGGCTGAAATTTAAACAAATTTCAAGATTAAATTAGGCTATAGATACATAAGTGAATATTCATCATAGCCAATATGGGGGTGGGGGATATAATCCTTAAATGCATTCATATTTATATTGTACACCGAAAGTATACTATAATATAATATTAGTAAGCTTACTCGACAAATCAATGACGACGGGTATTTTTTAAATTTTTTTTTGAAAATGTAAAATATGTTTTTCAATAAGAAATATATTATTATATACTTCGAAGTACTATGTATGTTGTCGCGTGTTCGGCTTCCCACCATGTGGCGTGTAAAAAAGTATAGAGTATGTTCGCGAAAAACATTCTTAAAAAGTGAAAAGTCACCGCAATCGTCGGTTTTTTTTTTTTTTTTGAAAAGGTTATAGGAATCTAAAATATTAGATGTACCGTTTTAAACAGCTACTAATACTACACTACCACAGCGGAAAAGTTTCGACAAATCCGCGAAAATCCACTAAAATATATCGGCGTACTGGGATTTGGTCGGGGAAACCGTTCGTAATAATAATGTACGCGAGTAAAAAACACCACGTACCTATGCACTGATAAATGGCGGTATGAGAAAAACGAAAAAAGAAGAAAGTTTTCCGACGCTAATCGAATATTATCACAGCGTCGGCCGCCGCACACGCGGTATACGAGCGATATCCGTGTATGTACTCGCGTCTTTACGCGTGCATACAAAACCCGGAAGGGGCGGGAGGCGGACGGGGAGGAAAAACGAAAGAAAAAAAAAAAGCGGATTTCCGCCGCGCCGCTGTCGCCGCCGGGGTCGATAACCGAAACGTCGTGGAAAACACACGACTGGGTCATGACCAACCGCGTCGGCGGCGGTTATAACGGAACGGTTACCACGGCGACCACGCGCGGGGTAAGTATATATAAACGCGTGTACACAAATACACGACGGCGGTGGCGGTGGCGGCGCGTACGATACGCGGTGCACAGACGCGGCGCGACAGGGAGGTTTGTTGACCTCCGGCGGGCCGGCAGCCCAAAAACAAAACCGCCGAACGGCCGCCGCCGCCCCTGACGTCATCGTACGCGACACGACTGTTTCGGTGTACGCGGCCGCCGCCGCCGTACATTTGTTATTCCGTAGTACGCCGCCGCCGCCCCCGTCGGATTACGTCGCGTGCAGTCTAATGCGCGCTGTGTACACTTTAATATTAACGTAATAACGTAATGGATATTATGCGAGGGTAAATCATTAAATACCACGGTTTAAAACCGTTAAAAAAACCAAAAGCGAAACGAAATTAAAAGACAAAAGAAAAAAAATTCGAATACTATTCAATACCTAATATCTTATGTTATGGTTGTATTATTATTATCTGCGTTCATAGGAGAGATGTACTATTCGACATAATATATTACACAATTCGTATAGTTTGTATATATATATATATATTGCCATGTTTACTGTTCTTCTCCAAAACACCAAACGCACAAAAGAAATCCGGAAAATAAATAATACATTTTATAAATTTTAAACCGACGAGATAGCCGGTGTAGACATCGATGTAAATGTTTTTAAAAAAAACAAGTACCTGTAATGATAATAACGTCCTCGTGTGACCACATTATAAACGTGTGACCACAACCATGACTCTTAGTCTCGATTCGGTCGAATTATGGCATTTAAACATTGTTAAATGATATCGAAATTCTATGACTGATCACCCGATCGATAATGTATATTCGATAAAATATACACTCTTGGAAAAAGTAAAACCGTGATTTGCGTAAATTTTACAGTTTTTCCTACGTTTTATTCACAGTTGATTGTAAGAAAACTACAAGGAAAACCGAAAACCGATCGCGTAATGCATCCCGACCAGACAAACGTGCCACAAGAAAGTCCCTATAAAGTTTTCCATTGGCGCAACGTTTCTGATAGAAAAGTCATTTACAGGCATATAAAATGGAATTAAAAAAAAAAAAAACGAAAAAAACGATTCACGAAGCTTTTGCTGAGTAGCCGACGCGATGCGTAAAAGAATTTTTGAATATCTTATAACTTGTTTATTTTTTATAGTAACGGGTACACGAGAAACAAAAATACGCAATTCAACAATTACAATAATAATAATACAATTTAATAACGCACTATTTAATATAACGTATACATTGTTGTTTAAAAGCAATGCTATTGCAATCACAATACGGAGATTCGTGTTATTTTATCGTGTCGCGGACGACACACGATCGCATTGCGGACGTGCAACGAAACCAAGACGGCCGCGTAGTATAAATGCCTATCCGGAGCGCCTTCCCATATCGCGGGTAATTCCGTCCGGAACGCGATCCGCGAATGCCTTTCCCCCCTCCTCCTCCACCCGCCCCCCCAACCGCCACTCACGCCGTTACCGCGTCGACGTGCGCGACGCGTTCAATGCCGAATGCACGCGTATGCGGCGATCGTATTATTTCAATGTTGCAAATCGCCAATTCACAAAGCGTCGAAACACGGGAACAACGGACGGTAAACGTCCGTTAATAACCGTTGTTGCAGACTGCATTACGGAAATCACGTGTTGAAATCGCGTTCAAATTGAAACGAGAAAAAAAACTGCATGGGAAAAATCGTCCCGAGCCGGCGGCCGGCGCTTCTTCCACCCCCCCCCCCCACACACACATACACGGGGAAATAATATCGTCGCGACACGGCGCCCCGCGCTTTCCACCGCGGGTACTATCGCGACGGACGTTCGGTCGGAACCGCACGTCCAAACGTATTGAAATCCGATAGGGTGTTTAATTGGATACGGAGTTTACCGCCGCGTGTGATACGTCAAAACACGTACGCGGTGCGTACGCACGGCGTTATTATGCGCGTCGACCGACCGGGCGTGTAACGTTGCCGACCGCGGACTTTCCGTACGTGATTGTAACGTACACGGTTCGCGTGTACATGTGGCGTGACGTAACGCACAGTGGCGATAAGTCGATAACCGCGCGCGCGCGCCGTTAGAGCCGGCAATATGTCGCGCCGTTAAGTCGGCCGTCAATTGCGGGAAACGTACAGATGGTCATCGTCGTCGTCCCCCCCCCCCGCGCGCGGTAAAGAAACGCCGAGGGAAAAGAGAATAATAATAATAATAATATCCGGTATCGAAAATAATAAATTCGCTGGGTGGGGGGAGGGAAATGTCGGAAAAATCGCCGAGACAACACGAAAATACGAGTTTTTCCGTGGGGAGCAGGGTTGGGATAAAAAAAAAGTTAGGCCGTAGGCACATACAATACGAATGGGGTACACCGGTTGTTCCGGCCGAGAATTATCGAATTACGCGAGCCGCCGCGTGTCGAGCACGGCTATAGTGTAGCGAGCGCGCGTTTGAAGAGACGAAATTTTAACGGGGGAATGGGTTGTGGGTGGGGGAAAACGTTGGTTTCCAGGGTGTCCGGCCGTCCCCGTCCACCGATCGTTTGCGCCTGTAACGGCGCGCGCCGACTAGCGCGTATGACACAAACATGACGACGGTAAAACGACGGGCAATGCCCGCGGTTTCGCGGGACCTGCGCGCGGCACTGTCGCCCGCACACGAGACGCGCCGCGAACAACGGGAACAATCGCCGGCAAGGCTCGCGCGAAGAACAAAACGTACACGCGCACAACAATGTTGTAACGGGCCGTTCGCGACACTCGGGGGGTCAACGTACCGACTCGCGGAGCAGAAGCGCGCCGGCGACGGCGAAACGAACGCGGTCGGCGCGCGGGGTTTCGTTGAAAATCTCGTGCGGTCGTCGAAAAATAACAAACGAACGTACCGAAACGTATTATAAAAGAATCCCGGCGGGGACGGGAGAGAAGCACCACACAGACAGACAGAGAGAGAGAGAGTGAGAGAGAGAAAGAGACGGCGCGCGAGAGATCGGCGCATCACACTCCGGGACGGGACGGGACGGAAAATCGCGGAACATAATACAATGATAAAAATAATAATATAGAGAAAACGGCGATCGTGTGACCGGATGAAGGTGGGGGGTGGTTGCGGAGGGGCTGACGCGATGAGGGGAAAGAGCGAAATTGCGTAATCGCCGTTGACGGGCGTTATGCGCGCGAAATGTGCAGGCTCACCGCCGCTTTCACCCGACGCCGCGCGCCGCCGCCCGTGGGATAATAATAATATATTTTACGCGCGCCGCACTTCGGGTCATCAAACTCTTGACGCGCCGCCGGTCAGCCCGCGCCGCGGCACGTCGTCGTCGTCGCATTCGCGTAGGCGCGAACGTACAGACGGCCCGCGTTCTACAAACGTTACGCGCAGCACGCGCGTTGCGCGCGGTTGGTCGGCAACCATAACCGGGATTCGGGGTTTTAGGTTTTTTTTGGCGTGTCATACGGTCTACAGCAGAGTGTGCTTTCTACGGAAATAATTCAAGTCGCGTTCGGATTGGTACAGCGTGTTCGGATTGGAAATTTGAAAGTATTTTTTTATTTTCGCTTGTATCGCGGGCAAGCAATTGCCGGGGACGCGCGTCTCCCGAAAACTCGCAATGACAAGACGCCTTTAAATAAGCTCGAGAACGACTCGGACATTTTGTAAATTTTACAATAAAGAATTACAATAAAACAAAAAAAAAATGAAAATAATAAAACCATAATTTTCGTACATTTGCCCGTTCTTTCTATGTTTTCTATCTCGAATTTGTTCAATTATTTAAATAACTATAAGGAAAATCAAAAATCGACTTTCTTACTCACCGAGTAGATTAAAAATTTAACAAAAAAGTACTCTTATTCGTTTTTCTATTGGAAAAATATTTCTGATAGAAAACCCAGTTTGAACAAATTAAAAACAATGAAATCGGTAACGCCGCGGCGCGCCGTCAATATTTGCTCAAATACTTTGCCCTTTTATCTATAATTCTGTTTCCGGGTTCTCCCGATTATTTTCAAAACCCTTCGAAAAATCAAAAACTGACCTTTCTAATGCGCCGACTAAATAAAAACTTCTGATAAAACCCGCAATAAATCCGAATAAAACTCGCTATATTTAAAAATACGCTGGGCTTTTTTTTCTTTCATATTTTCTACTTCGTGAGCCGCGGACGAATATCCAGATTTTATTCCCCCTACGGTTTTTAAATTATTTCGTCTTTGTATTTAACAACTATTGTTGTGCAACGCGCGTTTGTTATCGCATATCTACCGGTCACGTCGAATATCGTGAAACAATAAAAATTCACTAGCGTAGGCTTAAAAAGGTTCAAGAGTTCTAATGTATGCAATTTGAAAGTACGTTTTTTTTTCTTATCTTACTTTATACTCGACGATTAAAAAAAAAAAAAAAAAAAAATAATTTTTATTAGTTTTTCGCTTATTATGGCAGTTGTCCGCCCCCTATAAAAGAAAAAAAAACACCTCGCGTTTCCACAGTACCGACACGATAACAAATGACACACGTAGATATAAAGTCTTATAAAGGGGGAGAGCTTCACACGATTAGAACGTTTAACTCCTCTCTCGATAATTAAACTATTTTATATTTCACCGGAACAAATTTAATGTTGTTTGATTAATCTCGCAGCTATATGGATCGCGATTAACGACTCTAATAAACGTTAAAATAGCTTTAGCCCGAGTCGCGTCCCCTTTAATTGCGCAGCTGCACGGCAATACGGAAGCTTTACACGTAATTCATCGTCGCGATTACCGGTACCGTGATATACATATAAATAATACATTATGATAATCAATATACACGGGGATGTCGATGCTCCCGACGGGTTGTGTAAGACATAAACCCCCTCCCCTTTCCCCGCGTAGTATTATTACAGTCTGAATGACGTCGCGTAAGTCGTACCTCGGAAGCGTTAACTTTTTTTGTAATTTATTTATTTTTTAGAACATTTCTAGAAACTCGAAAATATTATATTACGTTTTTTTCCATTGTCATCCTTATCTTTGGGACCGTTAAACTATTATTATACATTATTACCGTACCGTTACCCTATTTTATAAATTCCATAAATAAATACGGTTTTAGTTTAAATAAATTTCGGTGTTGAAATTTTTAATTTCCGTCAAACCCTCAAAGAGATATTCCACTTTTAAGTTTGTCGTTTCATTAATAAGACGATAGAGTAGTGGAGCATTTTTTAAACGCTGCGCACCGCACAGCTACGCAAACGATGCGTTCTCCTCCTGCCAAAAAACATAAAATATCTTGTCGATGAGTTGATACAAATTAAAAATTTTAACACACCGAGATTTATTTAAATTTAAATTTATTTATTGTATTATAACTAGGTTATTACTTGAAAATCAAAATTAGACGACAAAAAATATCGGCGATATAACACTTTAGACCATGAATGCCTTACGTCATTTAAGTTGTTGTCCCCCTTCCAAAAAATTATTAATTTTGAAAACTATTAACGTTTTATTGAATGTTGATTTTTATGTACTCAACCATAAAGCCGTTTTTAAAGACGTTAACACATCAAAATCCATCGGACACCCATGTAGAATAAGATTTTGCTTACTGGGTGTACACTTGTATAGGAAAATATACTTTCACTGGTGAGTGGAAGGGTAATTGTAGAAAGTCTAAAAGTAGAGAGGAAAGATAAATCTATCTGCTAGTGAAGATTTTTATTTTAAGAGAAAGGGGAGTGAACACGCGGTGGATATTCATTAAAAAAATGCCCTGCCTGATCATCAAAACGTCAATTTTTCACATAAAATTTTGAAAACTGTATACATATCATCCCATTCCATTAAAAAAAAAAAAAAACAGCAATAGATACATGTAGAAATGAAGAAAATACCGTTAGGTATACATTATAATACACGCGCATTTTAATTACTTATTCACATTTCGGTCGGTTAGGGTTTGACAAAAAAAAAAAAAAAACCATCGTAATAATTAAAACAAGTCTGAAATCTACATCTCTAATCTGAGAAACTCTATGTACATATATTTGAAAAAAAAAATACTCTGAACACACGTATATACATAATAATAATGTGATGTATATATATATACATCATACATGTATATATATATATATATATATAGAAAGAAAGAGAAAGAGAGGGGGCTTAAATTTGAAAGCCTGCAGACTTTGTTAAAAGTGCCTCCTTCATGATGAACAAGGGACCTTTGTGTCCTTACCTAACAGTGTGTTTCGCGCGCAAAGAGGGTTCTACCTCCGATGAAAGGGTCCACCGCGCTGCAATGAATATACCAGAATCAGACACTTGAAATTCGGTATACATCATCACGCCACCCGAGGAAAATTGCAAAACTTCACGAATTCGCGATTAAACGATATTGTTTCAAAAGATTAAAATTTGAATACTGCGCGCACCACCTATGTATTATATAATACACCGCCCTTATTATTCGAATATTATAATAAACACGAACAAAATGTGCGTATTATATGATTTGATTCAGCATCATCATACACGTGCACATCAGCGATTGTTAAAAAATAACAGCATTATATACTATTCTACAATATAAACGAGTAGAGTAATAATTGTTATAAATAAAATAATTATCGTTGTTGAATTATGATTCGATTGAAAGCTTATAGAATATAATTAGCAAAGTTTTTACGACGACGTGACGAAAAATATCCGATACTGCCGATGGGTGTGCCGATCACTGTTTTAGGTGAAAAGTTGAAAGGAATTATATAATATAGAGCAGATTATTAAATCTACACGCATAGATAAACCATATTGCTAACGAAAATCGATACCGAGCAGAGCATATAATATTAATAGTTAATCGCGCGTTTCCCCTTGTCTCCAAAGTAATCGAAGAAATCAACAAAAGTCACGCGGATGACAATCGCCAGTTTATCCGATTTATTTAGGGAAAAACTACAAAGAAAAAGTGACCACTTCGTATTGTGCCGACCGGATAAAAAAAGAAAAAAAAAACGCTACGAGAAAATGCCAATACGTTTTTCAAAGAACAAGATATTCGGTAGTAATGTCGTTTTAAGAATGGGGGCGGGAGGGGGAGGGGGAAACGCTCATCGTAAATAAAAAAAAATCCAATACACGTTCCTCGCCGCGCTCGTAATCGAAAACCAGAAAACCGTTTGTTCCCCGGTAGTTAATAAATCGCGAAAATCCGCAAAAATTTTCCTGTCGCGGCGCGTTCGACCGTTTATATAACCGTACAGTTATCCGTGTACGCGCAGGTACCACGGTATAAAACCTTGATGTTTATTATTTATTTTATACAGTATAGTAACGTTCTTCCTTTTTACAGAGTCGAGTTTTATGTAACGCGATATTATGGTTCTTGCGCGAGAGTTCGCGGTCGGCCCGGGTCTTGGCACGGTTGAGGTCGACGAACCGACGATACACCTGCAGATTTCACTTTCTATTCCAGAAGTTTGCGCGGAACGGGCAACTTCTACGCGCGCACACACGCACACGCACACACACACGTACACACACATTCGTTTGAATTCCCCTTCTAAAGACACCGCGCAACTATTATATTATTCTCGTAGAAGTTATTCAATTTTTTTTTTTTTTTTTTTTTCATACTATAGCTACGCTATAGGCATATAACATGGCTATACGGGTACTTCGACGAAATCGCGATGGCGACACAGGCGTATAGGGCACGTATAAAATATTCGGAAAAATTATAATATTCGTACAAATAGGTATACATCATACAAAAATATCGCGTACGAAAATGTAATAAATTATATTCGAGACGTTTTCTGTATTATACGGAATGACGTAATAACAATTATTAATTTATACTCACAAATTATCACTGAACCATAAGAAAAAATTTAAAAAAAAAAAAAAAAAATCTAACGCCAAAACTATACATACTCTGTTCGCGTTACAATGAGAATCACAATAACTGATAGATAATATTTATCGCTTATCATATTAGCTAACTGTGTAACTACTAATTTTTCTCAAATACGATTACCAATATTATTTGACCTAGCGAAAGAATTAAAAAAATCGTCACGCGTATATTGTCGTTCTGCGACACTATACCGGAGCAAACAAAGGTTACTATAATAAAAGATCAATATTATAACGTCTCTTTCTATACATTATAAAATATTCAATTTTTATCTGCAGACAACGACAGCTAATCGCGAAATACGTATTGCGATTCTGAGCAAAGTTCCGTTAAACATGTTTAAACATGCCGTGATTTTTACGACTTTCGTTGAAATTTCAATTAAAAAAAAAAAGCTAATTAAAATAACCACTAGGTACATTACGTTCAATTTTTGATTAGCTTTGCGTAATATTTTCAAACATTTATGATAAGACAAAACCATTTTATCCACATAAATCCATTTAAAACTCAAAAGTTCGAAAATATCAAATGTTTAAAAATAACTCGAAAATCGCCAAAAATTTTTGAATTTTACTACGTCTAGAAAATGCCTATATAATTATTCTGTAAATATTTTAGGACTTTATGATTGTTTTTAACAGAATTACAGCCAAAAAAAAAAAAAATAAACAAAAACTAAAATTAATAAAATCGTTATGTCGGTAAACTTATTCGTTTTCCGGCCCCCCTCCAATTATTAAGAAATCTTCAAAGAAATTTTTAAAAAAAAAACAATATTTAATTTCAGAAAATATGCTAAATTCGGAAATCGGAGCAATATTATTTTACGGTATAGAAGTTATGAAAAAACGGAAACACACACACAGACACATCAAATACGTTCCCCAGAACCGAACACTACACATTTTTACAATATGGTTTTGACATTTATATCGGTATATTGGTATACGGTGACTAGCGGCAAACGAAAAACAACGGTTTTTCTTTAAAGATACATAAATATTAAAAAAAAAAATAATAAAAAAATGTACACAACGAAATGTGCTAAATCTACAAAATTATACATAGGAATAACAGCTGTTGTATCGAGACGTGTTGTTATGTCAGCTCTATTTTTAGATATTACAATAATATTATTGGACATAATATTATTATGTTGCACGCAGTCGGAGATTAATGAAACGAAAATTGCACGACGATGTTTTTGTCGGGTGAAAAATCACAAGTATAATGCCGACGGAAATATTCGCCTTAAATTAAAACGCAGATCCCAGCGAAATTAATGACGGTATTTTGCGCAGAGAAAAATGCATTACACAAAGATCGTCGACCTGATCGGTTCGTTCCCGCGTAAATTATAATCACAATTCCGGGATTTCTTTTTGGCAAGCTATACTGAATCCAGCAATAGTTTGTGTCACGTTACCGGTTCAAATACGAA
The DNA here is from genome assembly GCA_902439185.1 of Cinara cedri. Lineage (NCBI taxonomy): Eukaryota > Metazoa > Arthropoda > Insecta > Hemiptera > Aphididae > Cinara > Cinara cedri. The sequence goes on along the minus strand of CABPRJ010000524.1, from coordinate 254,490 downwards.
ATTTCGCTCGTTCGATAGTCTAAAAAGACGGTGCTTTTACTGTAGTAATTCTGGGTTCTTCTTTTTTTTTTTTTTCTGCAAATTTTTTCACTTTATGATTACGTAAACCACTGATAAAACCCGGATTCCTCCCCCCCTCTCTCTCTCCTTATCATTTTAAAATTATTTAGCCTTTATATTCTATTATCGAACTCTGATTTCCTCGTTTGCGTAATCGTATCTACTTGTGTCTCGGTGGTCGTTGGACACGGGGCAATACAAATTCGCGAGTGTAAAAGATTTGAAAGATCAAATATTAAATTTAAAAGCATTATGTTTCGTTTCTTTTGGTTTTTTTTTTTTAAAAAAAAATAATTCTTTATACTTGGTTTTTTGATTTTTTAAATAGTTTTTAAAATCTTAGCGCTATAAAATTCGAATTCTGATTATAATATACGACGATAGGATTTCCCTTTACATTGGCAATCATATTTTAAATAGTTATTGTAGTTCTTCTATTTCCAAAGATCTCCTCTTGATTCTAATTATTATGTTTAGATAATATTATTGGAGTTGCAAAATTATCGGTGACGTAAAGAGAATAAAAAACCGTTTTCGATGAGGGAATTTCATAAGATACCTACGATAAGATAACCAAACCTACCTGCGTGGTATTCCAGCAGAACACCCGACACGATTAATTTTCGACGTGATTTTAACGCTCGTCAAAATAACGAAAACCGATTATTCATTTTTTTCTTTTTTTTTAACACCCGATAGAAAAACAAACTCGAACAATTAACCGGTTTATTATTATCATTATTTTTTTTTTTAATTATTATTTTTATTGTATCTGTATTTTTAGTTTTACATTAAATCATATTAAATACTGGCGATATTTTGTTACAGGCCGGAGTATTTTTTTTAGGTGATAATTGTATTATAATGTGTCAATATCCACTGCGTGTCCATACCTATTGTTTGGCGATTTTGTTGTGACGAGGTCGGAATAGAAGCGAAGAAGTACTTTTCAAGAGACGATTTTCCTTCGATTTTCGCAGATTATTTAATGATACGTTTTAAAAAGTTTTTTATCGCCATTTATCAAAGTTCTTGACAAACCTATACTCGGATTCGACAACATTTGATTACAATTCTCGGTGCCGTGTATTGCTGCCGTACAGCGTATCTGCAGTTTTTCATTAATTACAATATTGTTTGGTATGGACAGTCCATGGGAAACATGTTACTTTTCACCGCCAACCAAGTATCTGTATCAAAACAGAAAAAAAACGTCCTATCCGACCTTTCTAAAAAGCTCGTCCAATTACTCTTATTTTAGATTCACTATGTATAATGATTATTGGCAAATCCGTTATTACCCTATAATTACTACACTACATAATAGTAGTACGCTGGTCGAATGCTTGACTCTGGTGTGAAATGCGTGTTTATCGCGGCGACAGTAATATCGACGGTATAATTTTCGAAATAAAAGGGCCCGGCGCTAACACGTATTATTTTGCTCGAAAACACGCCTTACAGGGAAATCTCTCGTGCCTAATTGTAGAACGGTCTGTTTTCAATGATTTTTTTTTTTTTTTTTATTTCCGTTGTAAAGCGAAAGACTTTCTATAAATGTATTATGTACTGCGGATCGCGTTGAACTCTCCTTTTGTCAATATTATCATTTCAAACTTATTTGCAACACGCGTTTTGAAAAATAAGCATCGATGTTTACATTTTATTGTATCATATCATTGAAAATCAAATTAAAAAAAAAAATCGAAAATCTGTCATTGATGTATACCGATAGGTTATAAGTCGACAGTGAGTTTCCAATCTATTTCCGACAAATCGGTCGTTTTCGTCCGTATCCTTTAATGGGTATTGAATATTGAGCGGGGTAAAATGATTTTGTCATAGGGGGAGATTAATTTTTTTTTTTTTTTTTACAAATATTATTATTATTGCGGTTTTTTTTTTTCTTATTTATCTACACAGTTTATAGTACATACAGGTAGGTACTATACAATACGTATTATAAATACTAATAGGTAAAAGGTCAAAGAGTTAATCCCCCAGGTTAACCGACCCCCTCGGATATCAGATTAATATAAAAAATAAAGTCTTATCTTTAAGGCGATCATTATTTAAAATTCAAATTACATAAAATCGGAGTCAGTTTTGGAAAACCGGCACCATTTAAATTCGTATAACTCGCGTGTGCATAATTTTACGACTCGTGTGCCAGAATTCGGACGAAATTATAAAAATCGTCCGACTAATTTTTTATTTTATTATTATTATTATTATTATTTTTTGGCAAACTTTATTACATCGTCTTTTTTACTGTTTTTTTTTTTTACAGAAAAATAATTATTACACGCATACGTTATACTACGGCCACGCGCGTTTGTAAACGATTATAAAAAATGATATTATTATTTTGTACACATTCGCGCGCATTTACATATTATTATTAATATTACCGTATTATGCGCGCAAATTTTTTTTTTTTTTTTTATTGCTTTATGTCCTTGACAAACAAAAGCGAACGTCGAACCGGTTTGTTGACAGTGGCATTAAACCAACCGTTTACGGAAAGCGTCACTCTCGACTCGTACCACATTTCAAGTAGGTAGGTGGGTATACAACTGCAGTGTAAAAATATTATATATTATATTCCCCGCAAGCTTTCTCTTTTTTCGTAATGTATTTTTTTTTTCACATAATTATCATTATTAGCAGGTATAGTCCCGACGACCGTTTTTTCATACTCAAGTTAAGTGGCGGACCGGAATTATATTTCAGACCGGGAAATTGTATTATTTTTTTATTTATTTTTTTTTTTTGGCCGGCCAGGAGAATTCAACCCAAAACAAATGATAGTAAAATCCCCAAAAAACTTCCTATAGACGTGATACAACTCACAATAAATATTCTGAGGTTTGATCAAAATTTATGGTTTAGCTATAGATACTGATTTTCAATCAGGCCTTGGACGTAAATATCGGGCCAGAATTCGCCAGGATTCACTTCTCAGACCGTTATAATAATTGATGTATTCCAATGTTCGAAATTCGTTTTTACGAAATTAAATATTTTATTGTTTAACCTTTAGAAACCGGGATAATTTCGCGTCGCTCGTAAAGTCGGCCATTTCCTATCGTCGAGAGGCCGTCACAGCTGTCGCACATTCGCGCGTTTCTGCAGTATTTCTACAACAGGCGGTATTATAGCAAAAACGACGTGATCACGTGAAACCCAAAAACGAATAGGCCTTTGAAATCTGGTTGAAAATTCGTCGACGTTATATAATTCGTATTGATTTTTCGAACGCACCCCGGTCGTCCGTCGGTGGACTTTTCGCGATTTTCTAAAATATTTTCGACTCGTTATTTACGACCGAAAGCGCGAAAAAATCGTATTCCATACAATTTTTGTTTTCCGTCTGACGACCGTAATTTTTTAGATAGTTGATATTTGAAAAAAAAAAGCGCGCCTACGCGAGATTGTCTTCGAAACGTTATCGCGTCTACGCACGTTTCATTACAACGTTTTTTTTTTTTATAACCAGGCGGTAAAACCCGCCGTTTCAGTTTTGGGCGCACAGAGAATGGAATGGCGAATTTCGCGGACACTGCCACGGGCAGTATTATTACTGACGTAGAATTTCGGACGGAATTTCGGTGATTTTCGCACAAAGAAAAATTCTGCGATAACAGAAGAACGCGCGCGAGACCCCCCCGTTCGAGAAAATCGCGGCGTTTTATAATACGCTTGTCCTACATCGAGCGCACACGTACACGTTCGCACAAGGTCAACGGTTATGTATCGACTGCGCGCAGCTGCACCGTTGCCAGCGATAAAACCGTTTTTCTTCGGCGTTCCCGCGATATTTTCGTCTATCTCGCGAAACGTAAAACACAACATTGCAACCGAACCAATAAACAGGTACCGTACAACGAGTGTGGTGCTTTACGTGCGAATTTGTCGGCGTACAATAATACAATACGTGTTCAAACACGCGCGGCGTTGTTATTATTATTATTGTTATCTATTGTCGTGTTTTGTGTAGGCGTGCGATGCGTGGCGAATTTTCGACATTTATTTTCTGTACACATTATACATAAATACGTTTGCATCGCTCGTGTATCGTTATTATCGAAGTTGTCCGTAGCAGAGGAAAAAAGAAAACAAAAAAAAAAAAAAAAAAACAACGAGAATTCGACGTCGAGGTGCAAACCTTTTGGGACACACCTAACGAACCAGCGATATACGTACATCTTACAATGTCTCGGTAGCAAGTTGTTTTTCCATTTTATTTCGCTCAATGTGAAAATAATTGCATATTAATGTCCGTTTACAATTAATTCGGTAAAAAAAAAAAAAAAAAAAAAATACATGAGCACCATATCGCTGGACATATATTATATTGCGAATATCGGGAAATATTGTTGGATGTGTACTGGGTGGGTTGCTTCTGGATTATTTTGCGCAGTATACGTCTGACTTTTTCAGAATTGAACTGTCATGAAAAATTAGAAAACCTGAGTACGAGTATTATACCTATGTACGCATATAACTTCGGTCCTCGGGAAAAAACGGCTTCAGTCGGTTTCGTACAGTTTTCAATGAATAGCGTAATACATTTTGTCAAATTGATAAATGGCTTGAGTATACTAACCGGTCTAACTTAAACGCGACTAAACGTTGTAAACAACTCAAGTCTGTGCGAACTCGGTTTTGGGTAATTCGGTCAAACGAAAATGACTTTATTAAGACGACTCGTGCCAAAATGTCCAAACTTGCAAAAAAAAAAAAAAAATGGAAACAAATTGCGCAAGGCGCGACCGCATAAAATGGAAATTAACCGAAGCCCCGTTCTTCCCTAAGGCCAAAAAGAAAAAAAGAAAAAGAAATATCCGGCGGGGACATTTATACACATTAAAACGCGTTGCGGATTGTTGAAAATTTTCAAAACCCAACGTTTGATTTCGGGAAAAACACTGTCCGTTTTTTTTTTTATCGTTTTCGCGGCTCCGATTAGAACAATTGGTCCGTCTTAAAAAGAAAAAAAAGAAAAAAGGAAGTTTGGCAAAGCGTTGTTTTTTTTTTTCCTACGCGGATCGGAAACGACGCGGCGCCGCGTATTATTATCACGTACGGGGGGTACCTATAGCTCTCGCCGCCGCCGCCGCCGCCGCGGCGAACACAATAACATTTTCTACCGGTCATTATATTGTGTACCCGCGTATATCGTTACGAACCGCGCGGAGCCAACTGTACGCACACGTATGCATGCGTCGGAGACCTTTGTACGTAAGGTACGCATCGAAAATACCGTCATTGTTGGCGCGGCGCTCGTACACACGCACGCACGATACGTACCCGTTTTGTGCGAATGCGTATACGCGCTCGCGTTCAAGCCGCGCACACGGACGCGCGCGCGCGCACACACACACGCACACACGCGCAAACACACAAATCGACGACGACGGTGACGACCTCGTGTATGTGCACATAGTACATTGGCGGCGAATGACGAACCGCGCGCGCGATCGGCGGGTGGGGAGGAACCGCGCGTGACCCACATTCGCCATCCGAGTGGATTGACCGCGTCAAGGACTCGCCAACTTTCTCGGTCGTGCTCGAGCCCCTTCCCGCAAATAGATAACATGTATATATATGTTATAATACGCATACATTATACATGCATAATATCACCTGTCGCTGTATACATGTAGATAATGAACGATAAAAACCCAGCAGAGTATATAATATAATAATATGTATAAACTATATATATATATACAATGTATTTTATGTACTATAATACATAAAATATACGCCAGTTACGCAACCGTTATGTACCCACAATAATAACATACAGAGTGATTACATTTTTATCGACGACCTGCAGCGATCTGCTTGTCTACGAACGTTTTCATAAACATTTTCGATCTCGGTTTTTTATTTCTTCGATTACCGGCGGGTATCTGGTGGTTTTTCGCAGAAAAAAAAAAAAAAAATGATTTTCAACCGATATGTCGATTAATTTCAATATGAACTCGTGGTTTTCGATTTCAAATATCCAGTATCGGTTTTATATCGGTAAAAATGTGGTATCGACAAGTCCACAGTTTTTTTTTTTCTTTTTTTTTTCTTCGTCATGACAATGTACCGTGGAAACGTCGTTTGCAATAACGTGCGGTCTTGCAATCCAAAAATGTCCCAAAAACGTCACCGGTCCGCGTAAAACTATTGATTTCCAAACGCCTTTGGCCAGGGCCGGCGTTACGATTCGCGAGGCCCTGGATAAATGTATTTTTGTGGGACTTTTTTTTTTTTTTTTTTTTCAGCGTACCCGCTACGCCCTCCCAATAATTGTAATAACAATACCCAACACTCGGCCACGGCCGGAAACAGCGTTTGACGGTTACGGTAACCGGTATTTTTAAAAAATAAAAAAAAAAAAAAGCCTCGCATCCGAAAATCGCATACTTTTCGCTTCGGCGTCTACGCACTTACGGCGCTACAAATGTCACTACGAGCTATCCGCGTTCGAAACACAACGGACCCGTCCCCGCCCGACTGACCTAAATGTCCGAATATGTTGCGTAACAGTTACAGTATTGTTCGTAAACGGCGTAGAGATTACGGCGATAAACTGCTTGAAACATCACGCGCCGGGTCGGGTGTTTTTTTTTTTTCCCTCTCCGTCTCCGTCTCTCTTTATCTCGTTGTAATTCGACCGGTCGCGGATTTACGCGGCTCGCTGTCGCGCCGACGGTGATCCGTGCGCGGAACACACGCGGTTAAAGTCCGGGAAATATCCCGACGGTCCGGGAACGACAAATGCGTGACGGACAACGCGATGTTGTGCACGCAGATCAAACGCGATCGCCGGTTCGGGTCTTCGCGGTGGACACCGAATCGCCCTGTATAACGAACATAGTAAATGCGATTACGGTCGGTCCTCCGAGTGTTCGCGCGCAGTACTCCGCCGCAGCAATGACTTCTGCGCCGGCACGGTGCCGCTGCGACCGTCGACGCCGGTCTATTTTATACACGTCGTGTACGGTTTTCCGAGGGAAAAGTCGCGAAAACTTCCGCAACGATTGTCAATTCTTCCGCCCGACACACGTAAAACGCAATAACACCGTACAACGTATTATAATAATAACAATAATAAAAAATATTAATAACCGTGAAATGCGTTTAAGAAAAGAAATAAAATAAAAACATTATTGTAACATCGTGGCGACAAAAACGCGTCGAAAAAACCAAACGAAATTGAACGTTTCGAAACCGAGTACACATTGTGCGTGTCGCGTCGTAACACACGAACTTTTAAACGACGAAAACGGTATACTATCGCGGTTATGCGGTTCTGCAATAGGCTAAAAGAAAAAAAAAAAATTATACTCATTCGGGGTTTTCACATTATTATCCGCGTTACCCATTAATTGACGACGGCCGCCGCCTCGCCCCGTGTTAATACAAAAAGCTTATTGTACACTTGTATTACTTCCTCTTAACGAGTTTAGTACATTACTGTCGGTGCGCAATGCACATGTAACGTCATGCGTTAGCACTTAAAACAACGGCTTTCGATTATTATTTAAGACGAAAAAAAAAAATAAAAACATTTTTATTCCGTCACTACGCGGGCACTATCGTACCGTTCTATTAGATTCTGAGTGAAGCGAGGAAATCGGTTTTACTCCAGAGTACTCGTTATTTTTCCAGGCGTCGAGTCTGTAAACGACCGTTCTAACCGTGCTCCGAACGAAAACTTTACGGGGACGTTCTTATGGCACGTTTGATTTGGTTGAAGCAACGATGGATAATTTTTTGATTTTCCTCGTGTTTTTCTTTTAATAAACGAATTAACTGGCAACTGTTTGTACAATTTTTGTTAAAGTCTGGGTTTTACTTATTATGGTAATAAAGGTGAAAATACGACTAACAATATTCTGCTCAGTATTAGGCGAGTCTCGAAAGTCCGGGAACACGCTTTATTAATTGTTTTCACCGGATTATTTTCAATGTAATTTTAAAAACTCTAATTAGTTTTATTAAAAAATATATCTTTTTTTTAATATTATACGTTTACACACGTAATCAGATATTTTTACTGATCAAGCATACCTCTGTGCGGGATAATATTTCGAGATGTGCATTTTATTTTTAAACACTATTTTTGTTATGAACAAATGTGTGCGGAAGAAAAATATTTTGTTAGTCTCGACTGTAATGGTGTCCTAAAAATTTAGTTGGGTTCAGGTAATTCTTTCGGAAACTCCTCTCGATTATTTTTTAGACTCCACTTGACAGTTTTATTTTCCGAAAAACCGAATATCAGTTACAAAATACGTAATGATAACGATTTAAATAATTATTGTCATATACTTATTGCAATTTAAATTTACTTCTACTAACGCAGCTATTGTAATTTGAAGACAAAAAAATTTCGATCATTTAAAACCAGGGCGCGCCATCTATCAGCAAACATAACAACCAAACCATTCACCTCAAATTTCTATTAGGTACTAAGATATTTACACCGGTTTAATCACATCTGAATATTAATATAATTAGCAACTATTGTACAATTATACTGGGCTCACTTGATAAGATAATTAACAATTGATATTGTATTACGTTTTCACAACATCAATATAGATAATTAAGTAAATAATATGTCGGGCTGTATGTTATAATTTGAAAGTGATCTAATATAATATTTAAATAAATACACACATTTCAACAGTAAATAATACAAATTGTTTTCAAAATAAATATTAAAAAATCTATTACACGTCTCACGTTGGTTTATCTATAAAATGTGAACGTTAACTCACTGATGATTTATTGCGTACAATAATATATTTTGTTTGATAAAAATAATAATATCAATATTATAATGCTCCGAGACTAATTGCTATTGTCGAAATATTATTATATAGTCAAAAACCCCTCGTGAAATTATATTTGTATTTCATAAACTATCGTGGGTGGGTAAAAGAAAAAATGTAAACTAATTCTTAGCATAGATAATAATATGCCTGTATTACGCGTGTTACTAATGAAACAATGACGAGCACAGAAACTATATAATATTATAATAACCGCGATTTATGATAGAACACGATTGTTGGAAATGTTTCGAGAATAATAATATTAATTTAGGTAGCAGTGTAAAATCTCAAAGATAACAAAATAAAATCTCAACCAGGTAAATAGAGTAATAAATGCAAAATTAGCGTAACGCTCTAAAAATATATAAGTATACTTATTAGTTAGGTGTACGGTTAATTATACATACGCAATATACCAGTGTGAACTAACATTTGTTATTTACTTATTTACAAGCCGGAAACTTTGATTACGAAGTTCGAAAGTTCCATCGTACATATAACAATATATTAGTTCTGATAACAGTGATGACGTTAAAAAAATAACGTGAACTATTTACATATAAAAATTGTATGGACGAAAAAACGAATTTTATATCAATTCGAAAAATACACTATAAACACTATATTTTCGGAAAATTTAGAAAATATGATTTACGAGTAACGACCGCAGAGGGGAGGAGGTTGAGGGTTCGAACCCATTCCAAAATGTAAATTTAAATTCAAACTTTAAATAATAAATTGAGTATAGCAATATCCATGGCCTTTGTAAGGACGTGAATATGATAGGCGTGGATATCCTTAGGGCCTTCACCTCACTAGAAATTTTTCCCTGCGTTCGCTCCTGGTATTTATAATACACTATATAAATTACATAGTATTGTCTTTGTGCATTTTACGAAAGGATAGTATTTAAAGTGGACAAAAATATATAGGTACTACATTGTAAATTAATTTAAATTTTGAATATTAAACACGTAGTCTCTATACACGTACAGGTATTATTAAATCGACAGTATCGATCGAAAAATAAATTCAATTAATAACGGACTTAATCTACACTAGTGTCTGTCTCGCCGATCGCAAAATGTCAACACAAAATTCAGACGAATATTACAATATACAATAATAATATATACTGCCGAGGTAATGCCATAACTAAAATACAGTATGGACTTTCCTATGAAACATAATGAAACTAGTGTCACGATTAATTAAATTGTTGGACAAACGATAATAATACTATGCCTAACACCTAAAGTATAGACGATGCGGATCGAATAGGCAGCTTTATTTTTTTATCATAGCCGTCGCAAACAGCCATTTAGTTTAAATACAACATTTTACACGATACGGCTTAGTCGTAATTTTGGCCCAAAGTCCTAGGATGTTTATTTTGTGACGGGTATCGAATATAATTTGAATACAACAAAAAAATTAAAAAAAAATCATATGCAAATGGTCAGCTTTGGGCGAGGGGCGTGTGGGTTCGGTTAGGATTAGCGGTGAGTTTCGACGAACATTTTTGAAATTGATTTTTATATTTCCGAGCGAATTTGCAGCTGTTTATAGTGATTTTCCGGGAATATTTAAAATCCCGCGGGGCTGCTTTATGCCCGGGTACAAGTTGAAGTAATTATAATAATCGTTTAGAGATAAACTTATTGAGTTAATACGCGTGTATACATTTAGTAGGGTTTTTTTCTCCCGATAATATCTAATAAATCTACAATCGATTGACGTTTAAGAGACCCGAACCGGCGTATGCCTAAATAATAAGACTCCGAATTAATTTCCCATTGATTACGCGTAATACCGAATTAATTATCTTAATGCCCTGTATCGGATTAAATACACTGTGAGTAAATTACGAACATAATTCGTGATTAATATTTTATTATTATGTACGCATCCTATTAGTCGACCTGTAACGAAACATAATTTGTGTGCTCTGCGCAGTGTGGTGCGATTCGGATTTTCACGATTTTACGCTATTACTATATATAAAACATCCATGCAAAAGTTGTACGCAATCCAAACATAAAAATAGATACTGTAAACTTCGAGGGAATCGGTTTTTTTATTATTTTTTTTTTTTTTTTATTTCCCAATATTTCGCGTAAAGAACTATTATTGTGATAAACGGCAAAACCGAAAGGAAGATACGTTTACAACGACACAATTTAATAGTAATAATAATACAAAATGTATGTAATACACGTTTCATCGCTCGGAATTATTATATATTCAATTAGGTATGTTTCAAATATTATGTTATAATTAACGCGTTTAAATTCGAATAGATACTGTAAACTTCGAGGGAATCGGTTTTTTTATTATTTTTTTTTTTTTTTTTTTTTTGTGTTATTACAAAATAAGGTCAAATCGAGGTATATAATATTATAACCGTACATATATACATTTATACAGGGTGTCCCACAAAGATATATATAAACATCGCATTATCTCTTTGGGTTTATTTTTCTGAACATTTTGACGTGTCGAAAGTTTGATTTTCAAGTCCAGAAAAAAAAAGCGCGCAGTCAATAAACCATAATAATAATATTCGAATATTAGCGAATGTGATTACAGCCTGCTGCATATAATTATAGATACTTTTCTCTGTATACTTTAAAAAATTATTAAAAATCACGACTTAAATTAAAATAAAAAGTTGATCCGTCAAAATGTTCAGAAAAATAAATTCTACAAAATGGCTATTTTCAAATTGTTCGAAAATAATACAATAAAAACTTAATTTTATAAAACATAAAAATTGAATTAAAATATAAATATTTGTAGACCTTGCGATTAATATAAAAATTTGATTATCTTTATTATCTCAGGAGATATTGCAATGGGTATATCTTCGTGAGACACACTGTATATTCATTATTGTCCGCTGAGTAATGAACCCCATCGTCTGTACGTACGGCCGAAACGCTTGCAAAACCCATCATCATTACACATACACGAAAACATAAATATTTCGTTACATTACTCATAAACATTAGGAGGATGTCCTCAATTCGAAACTATGATCTATTACTTATATTATAGAAACGCGCCAAATCGTTTGAAGCTTCGACCGCGAACTTATGTGCTGTGCAGTCGAGGATATAATACCTCGATGCCGATGAACATTATTAATGTTGGAAAAAGTGGTCCGTGATGCGAACATAATAATTCGTGTACAAAAAATCAGTATAACAATAATTTTAAAACGATAACACAAATATTTTGCAACGTTTTCGAACATCTTAGATTTATTATTTTATCAATAGCGACTTGTTTATCAATTCAAATCGCATCAGTTTTATCGATTTTTTAATCGCCTTAAAAAAGAATACGCGTGCCTACGAAATTTCGATTTATAGCTACAGACCTGTGCAACTCGTGCGCCTCGAGTATCCGAGAAATGCAATATAACTCAATAAGATTGGAGAATAGATAAATTATAATAAATTTAGCGCAGGAATATATTTAGTTATTATTATTATTATGAATCGTGCACCGTGATGGCTAAACATTACCATAATAATACGTATTAATATCGATTAATTGTAGGGGTAATAATTTTTTTTCGCTTTATAAAAAAATGATACATTATAACGTTTTATGACCAGAGGTTGACAAAGTTGACATTCATACAAAATATTATTAATTTCTAATGGCTTAATGATATTAAAGCGATTCAAACGGTTTAAGCTGAACCAGTACCTATTTTTTTTTTTGTTTATTTATACGGGATTTAAATCACCGTAAAGCCATTTTGTATAATATATAAAGAGAAATAATAATCAATACAACCATGTAAATATGTTATACATAATTATAATTCTCGTAAGGGGGACTTAAAAACGATTTTCCAAATTGTATATAATTTTGTAAAAAAAATTTTAATCTTAATATAGCGCTTTTAATCCACTGACCATACCTTTTTAAGTGATAAGTATAGTACGGTCATTTACTTAGATATGACGTTTTATACCAATAGGCTGGAATGAAATTCACCTCGTCTAGTTTTAATTTTGAAAACGTTCTTGAATTCTTTGATTTATTATCCATGTTTTATAGGAAATATTTGTTCATTTTTTTTTTTTTTTTTTATTATTAAAATTCATGATGAGTTATCTTTTTTTTTTCTGAAAATAAACTAATAAACTGAAATTAAAAAGGATATTTTCTTTCTTTAGCTATAACACAAATGCACTGCTGCGTAGTAATTTAAATCAATTTTCTGTCTATCATTACTTACAAATCGATGTAACGGAACAATGGCCCAGGGAATGGGAGCCTCAATGCGATTTTTAAAATTTGTTTTCCTTAAAAATTTGGTGTGCAATCTCTGTAATTGGTATGAATTTGTGTGACAGTTGACGATTAAATTCAAAAACATTTTTAGAATTCTCATCGTTTCGCTACGTCGATGGACAATCAGACTGATATTGATCAACGGTGGACAGAAAATCGAGGTATAAACTGTTAACATCGCGGTATATTCCGATGGGTAGACAAATAAAGAAAATATCCGTTTCGAATGCCATTAAAACCATAAAAGGGAATCGGTATACGCGTAACAAACGAAATACATTATACGTTATATTGTCAAAACCGCACCACTAGTAGCGATGGTCCATCGAGGAAAAGAAATTCGCCCGCTACCAAGTCACACACTGCTCATAATCGTATACATACAAACAATATAAGTACGAGTATATGATATAGTAGGTGTATACACGATGGCAAAACACAGAGACGAGACTAATATATTTATACTATTAATATACTTGGACACGTGCCGGAAATGGTCATTCGAAACCACACGAAATTAGTGTGTGTACCGCTTTACGTGACGCGAAAAAATTCGTCATAATTTATACGCGGCCGACCGTACGCAGCATGCTGTCTCTATAGAATACGTAGTCTTCTGTTTTTTTGAAAAATTTCGGGAATTTAGGCATTTATTAGCAAATTTATTTTTTAGATTCGGAGCGTAACAGCGAATTTTTTTCTGCGAGCAACTTTTCTACCAGAAATCTTGCTCCGATGTATTGAGTGTAACATTTTTTTTGAGAGGAAATTTTATCTACTTGGTGCAATAGGGACGTAGTTTTTCGATTTTCCAAGCGGTTTTCATAATAATTAAGAATAACCAGGAAAAATTAAGTTTGTGTTTGTAAACAAATGTTTACCATAAATATTATTATCTTTGTACACAATTTATGCTGATTTCCGGATTACCTTGGCAACGAAGAAAAACATATGACTTTTAATAATCCCCTCAGAATCGTTTTTTAATTATAGCAATGGTTTATCGTTCCCTACAGATTTAAATTAAATTACTAAATTACTACTGTAATACATAGAGGTAATAAAAAAATAATTACGGTTTTGGTCACCGCGATAACAATAGTAAAAATACAAACTCAATCAGCTATCATAATATAAAAGTATATGATAAGGCTTCGAATTTAAAGGCTGTCATCAGAATGGGTTAAACTGATCAGAAATAAATGTTACATAATTTTTAAAATATACGCAGTACCGACAACGATTTTACTAAACTCGCCAAGAAAAATTTCGTATTTAAAATTAAAAACATTTATTTCAGTTAAGATCTTATTTTTTTGCAAATTTAAGTTAGATTTTTATCAATACGGTGTATTAATTAGACATTTACTTTAAAAAGATATTAAACTTAAATGAAAAAAAAAACATACATTTGTTAAACAATCGTTCGTTTTAATGGATAAATAATTAATCAAATTAATTTTTTAATATTTGGAAATTGTTTCGAAAACCGCGAAACCATATTTTACAAAATAACGTCATTAATTTAAATGAATTCACTTCGCGCGTATAACAGCTGTGATAAATTATAACGGACGGTCTATTGAAATCCGATCGTTATTAACCGTAATGCGGTTTCATAGTTTTTTTAGTTTTTCAGGGTTGGTCACGCTGATAAAATTTAAACGTGAGTTATTTTTTTGGAAGAACTGTCCGAAGCCTGACTGCCGGCCGCCCCTATCAATTATACGGCCCAGTAATCAGTATACAATATCATAGCAGTTAGTTTATGTATCGTAGGTATTTGTGTCGGACTCACTCTAGTGATATGTCCAAGGCAAACCTATTACGCCGACTGGAGTAGTCGGTACCTACTCTATGCCGGAGCGGGTGGCGTGTCGGAGTAGCTGTTTTTTAGGCGATTTGCTCGGGGATTAAATGGGCGGGCGGGCGGCCGACGGCCGACTAAATATGTTCACTGTCGGTTGAGACTGACCAGTTCGGAGAACAGAGATGTGTTTAGTTTTATGCCTTTGCCTATGCCTTGTGCAGTCAATAAAGCTAAATAAAGTTTTTGCTGTATTTTCATTGCAGGACATCTATAAAAGTCCGCGTTTCGATTGGGTGGGTCCTATTATTTTATTTTTTTTTTTTTTGTTTTGCGTCAGGCATGAAAAATGTTCAGCACGCCCCCGTGCCGGAGTATGTAAAGGTTTTGTAATGATAAAGCGACAAACGGCCGACGCCACTGTACACCGCAGCCAAGCCGTCGTCGCCGCCGCCGCTGCCGTCATTGCGTTAAATGAATTCCGAAAATCGTTAAAAAAAACTCCGTGGACACAATCGGCTATACTATTTACATGTACCTGTGATTTTAAAATTCAATGATAAATCATAAACGATAGACCATACTATAAAACGTTTGTGAAAACAATAACTTAATAACGCCACTACGCGTACGGTGCGTGTTACTCGCTGCGGTCAATCGATTCGAGTGAATTTCCGATCCGGGAAAATCGGACGCAAAGTTCCTATTAATAATAGGCGCAACCAGAGGGGTGCTAAGAGGTGTCTAGCACCCCCGAAAACACCCAATACGATTTTTTTTTTTTTTTTTGACCGTGGGTGTGTGAGTTGGCGCCCCCGCAGCATAAACGTGACGGTCTAATTTTGTCGCGTCCATCGTTATTGTATTTCGCGATGGTAGAAGAAGGGGGGGGGGAAATTCGAT